>OX387339.1:23334590-23934590 GCA_947562085.1 Eudonia lacustrata | reverse complement strand
ATTATTGTAGATGAAACATTTTACTGAAAGAAGACTTTATTTTAATTTTTAAAACAATTTTAACTACATTCATACATTTTTAAATAATTGCCTGGTTCAACCGGGAATCGAACCCGGTACACGAGAAAAAAATCATTCTTTAGTTTTATCATACCGATCGGAAGGCTTCATCATAAGGATTATTTTTTGCTAATTAACATAGCATCAGAAATAAAAGGAAGACCATGAATTTTGACATTTTTAATTCAAATGTAAAATTTAAATGTAAAAAATTTAGTTTATAAGAATCGGTATGAAAGTCTCTACGAGCTACAAACAGAACTTAGACGTATTATTTTAAATATTCACCATAAAATGATCAAAAAAGCGTCAGGGAGTGAAATAATCAAAATAGTACGACTTTGTATTCAACAGAATGGGACTCATTTTGAGCATTTGATAAATTAAATTGATTAATTTTGAATTAAAAATGTCAAAATTCATGGCCTTCCTTTTATTTCTGATGCTATGTTAATTAGCAAAAAATAATCCTTATGATGAAGCCTTCCGATTGGTATGATAAAACTACAGAATGATTTTTTTCTCGTGTAACGGCTCCGATTCCCGGTTGAACCAGGCAATTATTTAAAAATGTATGAATGCAGTTAAAATTGTTTTAAAAATTAAAATAAAGTCTTCTTTCAGTAAAGTGTTCCATCTACAATAATTAAGGTACTTTCCCTCCATGTGGCATGGCCGTGGGACGCCCTGTATAGCCTATCATTTGCACAATCTCATGTTTTTACTAAGTACATACAAATTTTCATCAAGAGCCGTCACCCACCCGCTTAAACTTGTGAATAAAATTTCCTTTTTTTATAGCCTATCATTTGCACAATCTCATGTTCTTATTACATACAATTTTCATCAAGAGCCGTCACCCGCCCGCTTAAACTTGTGAATAAAATTTCCTTTTTTTATAGCCTATCATTTGCACAATCTCATGTTCTTATTACATACAATTTTCATCAAGAGCCGTCACCCGCCCGCTTAAACTTGTGAATAAAATTTCCTTTTTTTTATAGCCTATCATTTGCATAATCTTATGTTCAAACTACATAAAAATTTTCATCAAGAGCCGTAACCCGCTAAACTTTTTTTTTTTAAATATAAGTAGCCTATTATTTACACAATCGCATGTTCTTACTCCATACAAATTTTCATCAAGATTGGTAAAGCCGTTCTTGAGTTAAAAATGGACATACAGAATGACAGACAGACAAAAATTTCAAAAATCGTAGAATGGGTGTCAGTGAGTCATAAAATGAATCTATCCCAAAATTTGTCAGAAAAATTGCAAGTACACACAGAGCCTACAGATTTATATAGTAGTATAGATAAGATTACTGTCCTTTAGCCATTTATTAAAGAGTTTAAGCTTATAAAGACCAAAAAAAAATTTTTTTTACCTGTAATTTCTTGAAAATAAAGTCATATCACTTAATAAAAAAGTAAAACTGAATAATCCACTAAAATATCAAAATTCATTATTTATTCCTTATTATATTTATTCTTTACCACCTAAAAGTATGTAAAGTTTTTCCTATAATGCCCTAATTTTATACAGATACGTAAGTGAAAATAGACTTACACTTCAAGTTAAAAAAAAAACGAAAATTCAAGGGGTGTAAAGGACATTTTATGTTAATTTCAAGGGCGTAAAGTAAATTTATCTCCTTAATTATAGCAACAGCCCAATGTGGGACACATCTTCGGAAAATACATGAAATTCTAAGAACTTTGATCATTGGTATCGAAAACATAGCTCAAGAAACAAAAAAGTTATACTCAAAAGAAGTTTTAAAAAATGATTTTTGCTTCTCCTGTAAAGTAGCCTTTTGTCCTTTACGACTTTTGAGCCCAGAGGTATCGATATGGATAATCGTATTACAGAACTATTCGATTGTGCTACTACAACTGACTTTTATAAATAGTTACCCCCTAAAACAAGCATTAATGTTTCATGTATTCCTTAATATCAGGTCAATAATATAAAATTTATAAAAATAGATGTGATTTAGAGTCATATAACATACTGCGTCAAAGAATTAAGAAAATTGAATCACTCTGTTACCAAAAATATATTTCGTCCGTAGAAGACTCAATTCAAAAAAACCCTAAAACATTTTGGACTCATATTAAATCAACCCGCAACTCAAATGGCATACCCGGTGTAATGAACTATGGATCTGATGTCGTCAACTCGGGTGAAAGTATCTGTAACGCCTTTTCAAATAACTTCCAATCCACATTCTTACATCCTGACTCACCTTCCGCAAACAGTCAATCAACATTGCTGCCCTCTTCTGTAAATTTGCTTGATCCCGCTTCGGACATTTCTTCTGTTGAGATCGACTTAACTGTGGTGCGCGAATTACTACTAAAGTTGGATCCTTCTAAATCCGCCGGCCCTGATCATATTCCCGCGCTCTTTCTTATTAATTGTGCTAAAACCATATCACTACCGATTACCCTTCTTTTTAAAAAATCATTATCCGTCTGTACTGTCCCTAATATTTGGAAATCAGCTTTTGTCACCCCAGTTCACAAAAAAGGACTTAAAACAGACATTTTGAATTACAGACCCATTTCCAAACTCTGTTTAATTTCAAAAGTATTTGAGAAAATTGTTTACAATCAAATTTACGCAACACTTAAAAATTCGTTTAGTGATATTCAGCATGGTTTTTTGAAGGGGCGTTCGACAGTGTCCAACTTGGTATTGTTAAACGATAACCTTACTGCTGCTATAGACAAAGGGAGACAGGTTGACGTTATATATACCGATTACAGTAAGGCATTTGACAGAATTAATTATAAGCTCCTTCTAATTAAACTACAAAATAAAGGTATAAGAGGCGATCTGCTCAGGTGGTTCTCGTCATACATAAGTAATCGTTCACAGGCTGTGGTAATAAGCAATTACATATCTAGCTGGGTATCAATCCCTAGCGGTGTTCCCCAGGGTTCACTGCTTGGACCTTTACTTTTTGTTATTTTCGTGAACGACATTAATTCATGTCTTCACTCATCTAGTCTTCTCTGCTTTGCAGATGATATGAAAGTTTTTTCTGCCATCTCTTCACAGGAAGATGTCGACGCCCTTCAGGCAGATCTGTCTCGTCTTGACCACTATTGTTGTCTTAACCAACTGGACCTCAACCCATCTAAATGTTTTTCTGTCACTTTTAGCCGTAAGAGGGACATTGTACAGTCTTCATATTGTTATACCCTAAAAGGTCATGCACTTGAAAGAAAAACTCATGTCAAAGATCTTGGTGTCATGCATGACACCAAACTACTATTTGATAGTCATGTTGACAATGTTGCAACTAAAGCATATAGGGCCCTGGGATTTGTGATGCGTAGTTCAGTAGGATTTGCTAGAGCTAAAACTTTGAAAATATTATACTGCACATTTGTTAGAAGTCACCTGGAGTACGCATCTCAGGTCTGGAACCCGAATTACCAGGTATATATTACTCGTCTTGAGAACATTCAAAAGAAATTTTTGAAATTTCTGTGCTACCGCTTAAAGGATACTTTTAACTCCTCGGATTACCTTAATATCTGTAAGAAACACCACCTTTTACCTCTTGAACTAAGACGCGAGATAGCTGATATAACATATCTGCTTAAAATTGCCTCGGCTAAGATAGACTGTCCCCAACTTTTAGCTAATCTCTCGTTAAAAGTTCCTCAAAGGAATTTTAGGAGTAACCCTACCATCAGTTTACCAAAAGCAAATACCAATTACAGGCAGAATAGTTACTTATGGCGTGCGTGTGCCAAATTTAACCTACTTAGCAAGCAGTTTGAACTGGACCTTTTCTGTACCAGTGTACCATCAGCGAGGCGGATGTTGAGCGAGCAGTTCTTCGAATCCAGATAATATTTGTAACTATAGTATATTCTGTCGCGGTAATACCAATTTGTTAATAGTTTGAGCGAGATTAATAATGCGTTGCTTAGTGCTTCTAGTTTTAATTAATAAGTAATTTCTATCGGTGAGAACCTATAAGTGGTTTTTATGTGTTATATTTTGTAACCCTATTTTAATTTTGTAAACCTTGGTTTTCCTAAGATAATAAAATAAAATAATAATAAAATAAAATAATAAAAAACTTAAATAAACCGTTACTAATCATACACAGCTGTACTTTTCCTTTAGATGTGATTGTGGTAACAGAAGCCGGTATAACGGATGTTATAGCTAATTTGTATAAGTTTCCCGGTTACAATATGTACCTACACTCAACTACGAACAAATAAGAAAGGTGGTGGTATTATTATTTATGTAAAAGATCACTTTAAGTTTACTATTTGCCCATATAAAACAATTTCATTTGAAAGTTTAATAGGTATACTAACACTAGGTTCAAATCAGGAAGTGATTTTGTTTACCTTATACCGACCACCGTCTACTAATAAGTGTATTTTTGTCAAGGAGCTGGGTAAGTACATTTCAAATCAGAATCTTCTATTAATCGGTGATACAAACATTGATTTAAAATTGTTAAATTCATACACTCACTCATACCTAGAAATCCTTTGGGCGGAGGTTGCCAAATTCGGATTAGGTTCATTACTAAATTTTCCAGTTTCTTATTTAGTCAGCTTCTGGGCAGATCAGGTTTTTATTGGGTTGGATTCGGAGTTGGTTAGTCTCTGGATATGCCTCATACTAGGTATATGCACCAAATTCTTACTTGGTCTTTTTCTGAGGACGTCAGATTTTCAGTAGGTTAGCGAGTTTATTCGTAGTAGGTCAGATTTGTACGAGGACAGATTCAAATGAGAAACTTTTCTTTATAAACCAAATTCTAACCACGTAGGTTTCTTTAATATGACTGAGTATAATTAGGTAGAAATATTTAAAGGTAAGCGTCTTAATTAGTTATTTTCTGCATTAGGTATTTTCTTCGAAGGACAGGTACAGTTGGTCAGAAAGTAAGATAGCACTTATTTTATTTTATTTATTTAAATTTTAGCAACATAAATATTACATGGCGGACTTAATGCCTGAGGCATCCTCAACCAGTCAACCATAGGGTAGTGCTGAGATAACATTGGTAGGTGCAATCAAGATATATTATAAATAATTTAAATGTAAGTATATAATACATGCATAAAATTTATAAATACATAAACATATATGTGTATTGTAAATACGTAAACTACAATAAATAAATATACATAAAATACATAATTCTAATAGGACGTTATTGAGATGATTCTGCCATGATTCTATCAAACAAGAGCTCGCGGACTTTTATTTTAAAAGCGTCCCACCTCCTAGCCATCCTGACTTATCAATACTATTTATCAATGACTAAGGCCCGGTTTTTCAATCCTCAGATAAGTTTTGTCTTATATGAATGTCGAGTGCAGCGAGACCTATCATTCATCTAAGGTTTTATCCAACGAATAATTTTGTCATTGTGACATATTTTTTTAGGAGAATCTGTCATTATGTCATAATAAGGAAGTTTCCATTTTTTTAAATTTATTTTTTATTAATGGTTCTAAACTTGAAATAAAGCCCATTGCAATTTTTTTTTAATTATCTTCATAAATGACGAAGTTATGATACTTTTCCCGTCCACTTTAAAACTTCTCTTCGCGCGGCCGCGCAACAACCTCGTGACGTCACAAGTCTCGCGCGCGATCCGCTCGAGTCGAGTGTAGTCGTCGATGCGCGGTCAGCCGGTCGGTTATTACTTTTGGTTAGATCAAGACCGAACGGATATTATCTTTGTGGAATCATTATGGAAACCGTGCAAACTGATGCTATAAATAATGACTGATGAATGATAATGCTGACATTATAAATATTGGTGGTATGCCGAGTTTAAGAGAGGAAGAACTTCAACTAAAGACGACCCGTGCTCGGGACGTCCCACGACGGCAGTTAATCATAATCATAAATTATTTATTGCTAAAAATATGGTACAAGGTGGTGTTTTTTTAGTACATAGTTCTACATATTTTACTGTCACACAGCATGCAATATTACCGCAATAATGAATCACCATTACTAAGGTACTTGAATTAATAATTAAAATAACAATTGATTGCATCAATTCAATTACGTACAATTGAATACATACATTAAACTTATAATAACATCTTAACTGAATATAAATAACACAATTTAATATTTTATTGACCATGACCATGACTTTAAAAACTAGAATAGAAAATGAACTAGGTGTAAATTAAATGTCAATACAAATTCATCCATCAATAAATAAAATGTCAGATTAATCAGCTAATTGTTTTTAGGTCCAAGTATTGTTTTACACTATAAAATCCATAATTATTTAGAAATTTACACAATTCCGATTTAAATGCTCTTAATGTTAGAGAGTTTTTAATGGCTTTAGGGAGAAGATTATATAATTTTACAGTCATTACTACACAGCTTTTTCCATACAAAGCCGTTTTTGGAAGTTGTGATAACACTAGTCTATCATTATTTCTAGTCGAACGGGGGTAGATTTGTCCTGCAGTCCTAAAGAGATACATGTGCTTTCTCACAAACATACACGATTCCAAAATAAACAAGGAAGGTAGTGTCAAAACCCTTAGACTTTGAAAATACGGTTTACATGATTCAAATGGGCGAATTCCGACTATTGCCCGTATACATCTCTTTTGGGCTATGAAGGCTCTATTAAAATCTGTTGAGTTACCCCATAGGAGCAATCCATACCCCAAACAGATGCTACATACGAATGATATGCTGTAATTGCTGTTTTTTGTGAAGTAATCCGACGTAACCGATTAAGTGCATATACAAATCTATTTATTTTACCACAAACTTGTTTAATTTGCAATTTCCAGTTGATTAACTTATCAATGGTAATTCCGAGAAAAGTTGCACAGTCAGTTTTCGTCAAAGTTTCGTCATTACATTTAATAAGTAGCTCCTTGCCCAACTTTTTTCCACCCTTAAAAACAATGTAGTTTGTTTTTTTTGCGTTCATTTTAAGATTATTACGTTTGAGCCAATCCGCTATGTTTCTTATTGTATCATTAATTTCAGTTTGTAAAGCACTATCGTCCTTGTTTTTATTTGATGTAACGACAACTGAGATATCATCAGCGAATAACACGAGTTTATGTTTAGTCACATTAGGAATATCGTTTATGTAAAACAAAAACAAAAGTGGACCCAATATGCTGCCCTGTGGGACTCCAAACTTATTATATTCATATTTAGATTTAAAAACAGTCATTACCTTATTATGATCTAAATTCTTAATGTGTACACGTTGCTGTCTATTCTCTAAATAGGATTTTAGCCATTCCAAAGCGGGGCCACGTACTCCATATTGTTCAAGCTTTCGTAGTAAATTGGGATGAGCAACGAAATCAAAGGCTTTGGACATGTCGAATAAAAGCACACTAGTGGAATTCCCTCTATCTACATTTGTTATAATACTGTTCATGAGATTATACATTGCTAGTACAGTAGATTTATGTTTAAGAAATCCATTTTGTTCTTCTTTTATAATTTGAAATTTCTCACTGAATTCAGTTAATCTCTTATGCATACATTTCTCATAGACCTTGGAAAAAACAGAAATAAGAGTAACTGGTTTATAATTTCCCATTTCTTTTTTATTTCCTTTTTTAAATAATGGAA
This sequence comes from Eudonia lacustrata, assembly GCA_947562085.1. Lineage (NCBI taxonomy): Eukaryota > Metazoa > Arthropoda > Insecta > Lepidoptera > Crambidae > Eudonia > Eudonia lacustrata. The sequence continues at coordinate 23,926,900 of OX387339.1, read as the reverse complement.
TAACTACAGATTTTTTTTAAATCTCTGGAAATTTTCCCTTCTCGAATGAAATGTTAATCAAATAAGACAAAATGTAACAAAGTTCATCCGCGCAAGCCTTTAATACTTCAGTACAAATTTCATCGAATCCTTCCGCAGTTGTATTTTTTAATGAAAACACGATTCTTTTAACTTCAGTTTCAGTAGTTGGTTTTAAGAAAAATGAATTTCCCGAATTTAGTGATTCAAATGTATAATCTATTTCGAAACTATCATCATTGCATTTATTTGTCATTTCAATTAAATATTTATTAAATGTCGAAGCTACGTTTAAAGGATTTGTAATTATATTATTGTCAATAACAATTTCATCAATATTATTTAAAATTACACCATTATTGGTTTCATGTTTGATTAGTTGCCATGCCGCCTTGCAAGTATTTTTGCTATTTGTTATAAATTTTTCGTTTGTGAACTTTTGTGATTTGTTTATGCATTCTCGCAATACTTTGGCATAAGAGTTAAATTTATTTTTGTAGTTCAGCGTTTTATGCTTGTAATATTTGAATCTCAGCTTCCTTTTATTTTTACAGCTTATTTTAATTCCCTTGGATATCCATTTTGGTTCCTTGTACCCATTACTTACGGTAATTTTTATTTTTGGGAAACATAATGTATAAAATAAAGTAAATAATTCACGAAACGCCGTAAATGCCGCACTGGGGTCATCTATGTCGTACACTTCGGAAAAGAAAGCTCTTGAAGACACTTCTTAAACTTGGTAATATTATGTGTGTTATAATCTCTCTTAAATGTGGTATATTTCATAGTTACTGCTTTTTTTAATTTAATACGGAAAGTGAGCATCTGTGCAGTTTCATGATCAGATAAACCTAACGGAAGAGTCGTACCTATACCATTGTCAATATTACTAATTATGTTATCTATGCAAGTTGACCTTCTTGTGGGTTGGTTAATATGTAAAGTTAAGTTATAGCTTTCTATTAAGTCTTGCAACTCACTGGTTATTTTATTTGGTTGAAGAATATTAATGTTTAAATCACCAGCTGCTATAATCTTATTTTTGTTTCTTTTTACTAACTCATGTAATACAAGGTCTAACTTTTTCAGAAACAGGTAAACGTCGGAATTCGGCGTTCTGTAAATACAAATTATCGTCAGTCTCAAACTATTTATCTCAATTCCGCAACATTCAAAACATTTATCTGTAGCAAATTGATCAATCCACTTTATTTCATTATAAATAGTGTTTTTTTTATAAGAATACATACACCTCCTCTATGTTGGTCTCGGGAATAAGTTACCGAACAAATGATAAAAAAAGTTGAAAAAATTATTTTGGCAGATCGTCGTGTTACTGTTCGTTTTGTAGCTGAAGAACTAAAGATTTCGATAGGAAGTATCCATAGTATAATACACTAGCGACCCGCCCTGGCTTCGCACGGGTGGAATGCTGATACACGCAACCGCTATGCCCCTGCATTTTAAATCTGTAATATCTTCGAAAATTTTCATTTAAATTACATGCTGTAAAGGGCCATATTGATCTATATTAAGTGCACAATGCCTTTAAGGTGCTTAATTGGATAAGGATTAATGCTGTATTGCTTAAAATCGCTTCGTAAATAAGCCATTATTTCTCGTAAATAGTTAAGGATAAAAAATATTATTGTGGGTTATCCCTAAGAGATAGACATATACCATCACGGACCTTTTTGTAGACCCTTTTAAGGTATACAATATTGTAGTACATTATTTTGATCTATCTCGTAGGGTTCAGCCAGCGTTTGCAATGCAAGCGCAAAAAAATGTGAAACCTCTAACATTATCAGTGTTCTCTACTATATTATGCATGTATTTATACATATAAACCTACCTCTTGAATCACTCTATCTATTAAAAAAACCGCATCAAAATTCGTTGCGTAGTTTTAATACATACATACATACATACATACATACATACATACATAGGGACAGCGGGAAGCGAGTTTGTTTTATACTATGTAGTGATGAACATTTGGACATGAAAAAAGTTGTGTTGTTTCACCAAGATGCCATGACTGCTATCCAAGATGCTGGATTTGAATTGATGCCGCCGTACATGGTTTTTTAAGCGATCAAGATGAAGAATTTTTCAAGAAGGGAATCTTAGGTTTCACTCCTCTGATCTCTCTGCATTTGTGTACAGTGGATTGTTTGCCAGTAAAATCCAAAACCATAACCATGTTGAGTTTTGGTTAATTATTAGACTGTGAAAATATATTAATATTACTTAATACTTTTCACACAGACACACACGCCGCGTTCCATGTACTTACTTTGAGCAACAAACGACAAACAAAACACTCAAAACAGCCGCTAAGCGCTTTCCGCCCTACCCGTACCGTTGACCCGGAGAGACTTGTGACGTCACAGAGCAAATGCTCCGCGCGCATTTCAAAATTCGTTCGGGATTCAGTAAAAGTTGATTCATGTTGTCATTTTTCAAGTTATTGAAATAATTCTTTCACCATATAAACTTCCTTATTGTTCAATAAATAAATTTTAAATGACGATTGAAAAATCAGCCCTTAATCGTTCTGGCCACTTGAGAACAAATCAATGATAAAACAATATTCTCTGCCTCTGTCAATGTCAAAGTAGTTAACTAAATAATGTTCTTGCTGAAATTACAATGGAAAAGGAAATAAAAGTTATAGAAACTGCAAAGAATAAACCATGCATTCTTCTCGGAGACTACAAATACTCTTTTCAAAAACAAAATAAAAAAGGAACTCTAAAAAAACATTGAGGAGTTCCCTTGACTGTCCTTCATCTTCATCATCAGTCACAACCAATCTAGGTGTAAAGTTTTCATCAATACAAATTAATCAAGCCCAAACACCATGTAATTGCTGTAAATCATTGAGGAGTTCCCTCGACTGTCTTTCGGCTCCATCATCAGATCGACTCCAAACCTTCATTAAGTAGTAGTGCTTTAAAATACTTAATGAAAACATTAACAAACGCACTCTTTGCCCCTACAATTTTCGAAAGTTCCCCTCGATTTCTCTAAGGTGCCATCATCAGATCCTGGTTTCCATGTCATGGTACTACCCTTGGAATATCTCCTTTCCAACAAAAAAAGAATCATCAAAATCGGTTCATAAATGACGAAGTTATCCGCGAACACACATAAAAAAATATATATACGAGTCGAATTGAGTAACCTCCTCCTTTTTTGAAGTCGGTTAAAAATAGGGCATACAAATAATTGTGGTTGACTGTGTTTATGCTAAACGTGTTAAGAAACATTGGAATGTCACTTACTGAGAGTCTAACTTAATCAGAATCGAACGAAATTTGAAATAGGCTAGTAATGAATAAACCGTGTGTAGAATCTGACCTCATCAGAAAAAGGTCCATTATTGAATTTGACCCAGTTATAATATGTTTTTGTCAAAATTTATCTTAATTAGGATCTGACTTTCTCAGATTTTGAAATTTAAAGGATTAAACTTACTCAGTATTGAACTTATAACGAATACGACCTCGTGTGAATAGGGCGATTTCAGAAGCTGACTTAATAAGAAACTGAAAAAAGTCAGTAATGAACCTAATCCGAATTTGGCAACCTCCGCCCAAAGTCTAGAAATGCTAAGCGCGTACGGGCTGATGTGTGGAATCACTAAATATACTTACTAGAATTGAACCTAAATAAGACAAGATTTCGAAGTCATGCGTTGACCACATTTTTGCGCGATTTCCCACTTCGCGCCTTTACTCGGCAGTGTTTTTACAAGCGTTGACGAAAATGCATCTGAGCGTATACTCACAAAATTAATATGTGCAAAAGAATCTCTGATTTTTTTTATATCATCGTAGTAACCTCGTTTTATACACAACAAATACTTACTTTTATACCTACTCGTTTTTTATTTTTTATTTCGTGCATAAATAAATATTCTAAATCCAAGCCTTGATTTGGAAAATCATTTTGTTTCTTTGGTTGTCCGTTCATTCGATCAAGATCCACTTAATAGTCACAGATATCTTATTATCAAATGTACATTGAAACATATTTGCCTGTAAGATCGAGGTACGAAACGAAATTGAAAAATGTACCAAAGTTAACTTTGAGAAATTACATAAACAAAATAATACTTTTCCGAGGACAATGAGAAATGTTAAATAAATTATTTAAAATATCTTCTGAGATTTTCTTAAAGAATCTTAGTTTCAGTCATGCGAAATCCCAACCCATCCTATTTTAGTTCTATTAATAAGTACTGTTACTAATTAATATTATAGATATCGATTAATATAAAAAGCGATATGACATACATCACTGACACGCACTCATTAACAATTTTACACACACAAATGTCATATCTATTTCGGTTTCTTTTGACAGCTCGTGTTTGTTGCTCTATTCCGTTGGTATATTATCTTTATAGTACGAACACACTTACTGTCGCAAACACCGCACGCGACAATCTGCAGCATCCTCTTGAGGTCGACCTCGTCTTCCACGCGGCCGATGTACAGAAACCGCACTAGCCTCGGCATCAGCTCCAGCACGCGCCGCAGCGGGATCGTCGCGAACCGCCACAGATGAATGCTCAGAGTCACTGAACACACATAATATTCTTTTCACTTCTCATGCTCGTAAAGTTGTTGCTCTAAGTCGAGAGAATGGCAGCATAAAATGTGTGGCTCATTTTGGCATGGCCACCATCACCAACCCGAAATCTGAGTTTACAGATAATTAGTGGATAATTAGTGGGAATTAGTGGATAAATCTCAGAATTAGTGGGGACATGGTTTAAAAGTTATAAGGGATACAAGGTGGCCGTGCCAAAATGAGGCTCACTTTGGCACGGCCACCTTGTATCTCTGAAACCACGGGTCGTAGCGAAGATCTGATTACACCAATAATTAGTGGATAATTAGTGGGAATTAGTGGATACATCTCAGAATTAGTGGGGCCATGGTTCAAAAGTTATAAGGGATACAAGGTGGCCGTGCTAAAATGAGCGCTCATTTTGGCACGGCCACCTTGTATCTCTGAACCCACGGGTCGTAGCGAAGATCTGATTACACCAATAATTAGTGGATAATTAGTGGGAATTAGTGGATCAATCTCAGAATTAGTGGGGCCATGGTTCAAAAGTTATAACAACTTCTTTTTTCCATACAAAAACAACATGTGCAGTCGCGCACATAAGCATGAAGTTATTACTTGAATTAAATAAATTGCGAATGAACGACGAAACTTTGATATGTGTGTACGTATGTTTAATTCTGTATCGATAAAAAAGGCGCTATTAAATGCAAAAAAATTAATTAACAGATTTTTCAATTTTTCAATTCCCAGATAACATTTATTAGCTTGATAGATTATACAAGTCATTTTAAAAGTGTGTTATTATCCCGTTGTCTCTTGTGTTATAAGCAAAATTAATAATTAATAGTAAAAAAGAACCTCATCTTTTCTTTGAAGTCGGTTAATAATTAAATTGTAAAGCATTTAAATGAGCCTTTTTATATTTTTAAAGAAATGCATTTATATACTAAGTAACTAGTTTTTTTTGTTCCCGACATTAAATTAATGTCATGTACAATTATATCCATACATGTATCCGATTCTCTCTCTCATTTACTTACTTTCACTCTATATACCTAGATTCTTACCTAGACTCTTTATACCTTTCAATTTTAAGTTGTTAATTCAAATTATTAATAAGGTTCATGTACGCGATTGTACATCTACTATGGGGAAATGAAAAATTGATATAACTTTTCCTCCAAGCTCAAAGCTCCCACTAATTCTGAGATTTATCCACTAATTCCCACTAATTATCCACTATAATTATAGGTGTAATCAGATTTTCGCTACGACCCGTGGTTTCAGAGATACAAGGTGGCCGTGCCAAAATGAGCCTCATTTTGGTACGGCCACCTTGTATCTCTTATAACTTTTGAACCATGTCCCCACTAATTCTGAGATTAATCCACTAATTCCCACTAATTATCCACTAATTATCTGTAAACTCAGATTTCGGGTTGATGATGGTGGCCGTGCCAAAAATGAGCCACACGCATAAAATTAGTTTTTTTTTTTACACTCACAACAATCTAGCCCAAGAGAAGCTTCGTTATGAAACTCGTTATATGGTTACTAGACAAAGGATAAAAAACATACTTAAAATACTTAGATACATACTTATTATACAAAGAAAACACCCAGACCCGTGACAATTTAGAAAAACTATAATTTCTAAATTGACCCGACCGGGGATCGAACCCGGGACCTCAGAGATGGCGACTCCATGAAAACCGGTGTACAAACCACTCAACCAAGGAGGTCGTCAAATTATTGTCATTTTTACATTACCTATAAAAATTAATTAAATTTTCTTGTTATGCTTAATCCTTGTTTTATTTCCTTGTAATCGAAGTGAAAAGCAGAGTGTAAAACTCGAGTATAAAACCCATTTTACCCTCGACGTGACTATCCACCCTCGCCGTATCGGCTCGGGTGGCTATATGCACGTCTCGGGTCAAACGGTTTGTTTTATGCTCTTGTTGTACAATCTACTATTTATCAACACTGTGTTTGGTGAATATAATTGATAGGTATGACATTGGCTGTTTCCGGTAGGTAAAAGGATTATAACTATCTGAAACATAGCAATGCAACCAAGTATGTATAAAGACAGTGTGATTTTAAGCAAAATCGTACTTATATAAAAGTTTACTTGTCCATACAAAAACTCAAAATCATAATTTTTGATCAACATGTTTTGACTTCTGTTTCGTTTGAACCATGAAGTTGACGACCAAGAACAATGTACCAGCTAGACCTTTAGTTGTCACTTTGTAATTTTACTGAGTAACAAACTTAGAATAATAATATTCTAAGGTAACAAACAACAAACAACAAACAACCTCAATATCTCGGCCATATGGCGCTTTTCAAATAAAACTCCAGGGTATCCTCGCGGTCACAAAATCCACACGAATCCCCCAGGCTATCCACGTGGTCACAAAATCCACACGAATCCCCCAGGGGATCCACGTGGACGCAAAATCCATATGAATCCCCCAGGGGATCCACGTAGACAAAAAATCCACATATATCCCCCAGGGTAGTCTAGCAGGAGATCCTAGTGGACGGAGCCCTTTTCTGGCATGTTTATCATTTTCCGGGGTCCTATGCTCGGTATCTGCTTTTTTCGTGATTAAGCATACAGGTATTACAGCACCTTAACAGCTTTTTTTTTCGTACGGTGGAGACTTGTTGTTAGCATTGCCATATTTATTGTGTATTTTTAGTTACTAGACTATTTTGCTGTAAGACTCCCGAACACAAATAAATAAAATAAATAATAATAAATATACTATTGACTTCAACTCAGCTTTTTGGCGGTGTTAAAGCAGCGACATGCAACGGCTGAGGTCACCTCGGTCGAAGAATAACTAATAGAAGATACTACCTGGGTGCTGGGTCTGGTGGGTCGGCAGTAGTCGGCACATCGGGTATAAATGGTTATGTACGATACCTAATACTAAGTGGTTGGCGTTAAATTCTGGTGACTAGTGATACTCCAACGAGGAGTGTAAATTACTTAATAAGCCGACAAAAGTACAAGGTACTTCCACCAGTGGCACCAGATTTCGACACCAGTGGGTGACAGCTAGGAGCAGTTGGTAAAATGAACCATATTTTTAATTAAACGGTTTTATTTAGCTTGCCCTGTTTATCTATATTAAAATTCTCGTCTGTTTAACACGTTGACTGCCGCAAAACCAGACACAATAGAAACATTTATTGTTTGTCGGTCACCGGTGACCACCACGGTGCTTTAAGACTTAAATAAAATTCTCGTGTCACATGTTAGTTGCCAATGTTGCCATACTCCTCCGAAACGGCTCGATCGATTTTCATGAAATTTTATATGTATATTCGGTAGTCTGACAATTCGGTCGTAATCTATTTCTCATACTCTAAGTGATAAGGGTGGTCCACCCCAAACATTTTTGTTTCCAATACAAAATGTTCCACGATTTGTTTGTTTTGGTGTCATAGAAACGATTTGATTGTATTGTTGACATAGAAACTGTCAAAGCAATACGAAGTCCGCTGGGTCAGCTAGTTAATACTATATTTGTTTGGGTCAAATCCAGTAATTGAAATTTGACCCTCTTCCTGTCGACGGATTGAGCTGAAATTTTGCATGCATGTGTAAATAGAATGACAATGCAAAATTATTATGGCATGAAGCTGATCTGATGATGGAACCGGAAGGTGGCCATAGGAACTCGGTAGTTAAACGACACAACCCCATCGAGTTTAGACTCGTTTGAACCGTTTTGACGAGTACTTTGGTGCTATATGGTAACCAGGGTTTGATGATGGAACCGGAAGGTGGCCATAGGAACTTGGTAATTAAACGACACAACTCCATCGAGTTTGGGCTCGTATGATTTATTTATTTATTTTAAAACTTTTGCAACATATATAAATGGCGGACTTAATGCCTGAGGCATTCTCTACCAGTCAACCATAGGGTGGTGCAGAAATAACAAGGTAGGTGCAATTGGGTGAAGACAACAATTTAGAAATAAAAATAATATATTATAAAACGCACAGTATATACTAAGTACTAAGTACATTCGTCTTGACAAGTATTTTGATGCTAGATGGTAACCAGGGTCTGATGATGGAGTTGAAAAATGACCATAAGAACTCGATCGGGAAAATAAGTTCGTTCGTTTGTTCGTTCCGTTTGTTATGAATGTGGATTCTGTCTTTGATTAGATGGATGACCCAATGCCAAGGTGAGCACAGCACGTGCGGAGGGCTGAATGGTATGAGGGTGTGTAAACATGTCACTCACACATCACTACTTTCTCAATATGGGTATCAAATGAAAGGGCTTGATTAGTAGAATAGTTCTTTATGAAAATAAAATGAAAAATGAACAACTAAAAACTTGAAAATAAAAAGATAAGTAAAAAAAAAATTTTAGTCGAACGGTCTTATTGAAAATAAAGATACAAAAAAATAAAAAATAATTAAAAGGAAAAAACCTTTTCAAAAACAAGCTTTAATTACTTGTTAAAAAAGAACTAAGTAAAAAGTTAAAAATAATTTAAACCTGATAATAAAAAAAAAATTATAAATAAAAGCGTGTTACATTTTGATTGCAAAAGAAAAATAATGAAGGTGTATTAGGCTAAAAAAAAGTTCTTTATTGATCCATCACAATGTATGTAATAAACTGAATAAAACCTTAAAAGTAATAAAAGCTTGTTTTTAAAAAGATTTTTTTTCTTTAAAATTTTTATTTTTTAATAATAAAGGGATAAAAGTGCATATTGATACGGTTGTATGTATGTACCAATATATGTATGTGTGTGTGTATATAAGTGTATTTATTTATGTTAGGTAATATATTATTATTACACTTTTTTTTCAACGCCTCCATCTTACTTATTATTATTCCTCTCCATCCCTAGGTTGCCTGGAAGATATCGCTTTAGTGATAAGGCCGCCCTTTGTACGACTCCAATCTATTATTATTATTTTATTTCTTTGTTAACATGTATGTGTTTTTTTAATGTGTAGGTCTTTTAATAAAGTATTTTATTATATTCTATTATTCTATTCTAAAAGTGTTGAACTCTGGTCCGACTCTACCTACCAGTAGGTAGGTCAGTAAGTATACTGACCTAAATTATTTCCGTAGCGGTAAGCGATGTGCCGTATGAAGCTACTGATATCGGAGTCCTGCCTTTGCTTGATATCCAGATCTATGCCAAACGTTAGATGGGTCTCCCTGAGTGGTATACTTGGCGTTAGAAATCTTCTGACGTTATCGTAGTCTCGGATACGAACTGTAAATTAATGATATACATTCGCAAGATAAATTACATAAGCCGCAAACAACACAGATTGTGTACCTGTGACAAAGAAATTATACACTTTTAACCTTATGACCGCAGCAGCATAAATGCGACGCTGCCGGCCGTTTCCTGTAGTACACACAGCATACAATTCAGAAAAAAAAATTGTAATAGGAACAGCGATTTCATAATTTTCAAATATCTTTTGTTTGGGTCGTTGGCTTACAAGCCACGCTATCAATTGTCGATTATAGCCGACTGGACGCTCAAAAGGTTAAACTTGTACGACACTATTAACGTTTCTGCCATTATTTAAAGCGACAGACAACTGACAGTACTTAAATATCGGAAGGTATTAATAAATTAGATTGTGTGCCGGAGTATCATCTGGACTCTTCACAAACACCTGTTACATAACGTCACTTGGTTTGTAAAGTCGTAGTAAATGACCTCTGTGTCCCAGCCGTAGTGCTGGGCAAAGACCTTTAAAAAAAAGCAGTGACAAAATTCAGCGCTTACGTCAGCCTTCCCGGTAGCATAGCCGCCCGGATTGCGGAAGACCCAGGTTCGATTCCTGGCTGGATCGGGTAGGCGTTTAATTTTTTCATAAATTTCATTCATAAATTTTATAAATATTTAAAGACCTTTATCTTGAAATTAGTCAAGTCTAATAGATGGGTAATGGCTTAATCACCACGATTGCCAAATGCGGCTTAATGATCACCAACCCGAGCTATGTATCGAAAAATACGAAACATATTTAGCACGACCCGGGATATGAACCCAGTGCCTACGGATATAGGGCCGAGCGCTTAGGCACTCGGCCAACGAGGCAATAGATTTGACAAAGTGCTAAGCTTGTACGTAACGCTTCAGCAATTATTAAAAGGACAGATAAATAACTTTGTTGTTGTTTGTTTGTTATTTTTTTTATATGTTACGCGTAAGCTCGTGGTGATAAGGCCGAAGGAGGAGCTCGATGGCGCAGTGGTTAACGCGCCAGGTCTGCGAGTGGTGAGGTTAAGCAACTCTCGCAAAGGCCGCTCATCGGATGGGTGACCAAAAATGTATCATCTCGAGCTCCTCCGTGCTTCGGAAGGTACGTAAAGCCGTTGGTCTCGGCAGCATTAGCGTGGTTAACAAACCAATCCACACTGGGCCTGCGTGGCGGTTTATGGCCCGTTAAGATAAGATAAGATAAGATAAGATAACTTTTATTGCCATAAAATTGTGTAAATACATAGCAGGTGTTAAGCATATTATAATTAGGAACAAACAATTTACCCTGGTCGGGCATGCAATTTTTAGTAGGTAGGTACACTATGCTGTTTTTGTACCGAAATATTCAGTCAAACTGTAGAACGCCTTATCTATAAGCCATCTCTTTAATTTAATTTTAAAACAGCTTAAGTTTACTGAGGCTTTTTGATCAGTGGGCAGATGATTAAATATTTGGATACCAGTTACATACGCACTCTTGTGATAAAGGGCATTATTAATATTTGGTAAATATAAGTCATATGCATATCTCTTCCGCAAATTACAATTTTTTGTGCTTTTACTTTTAAAATACTGAATATTGCTTTTTATAAAAACAGCCATCTCCAACACATAAATACCCGTCAGTGTCAAATAACCCTTTTCTCTGAAAACATTTCTCAGAGTCTCATCAGAGTACATACTGTAAATAGTTCTCAAGCATTTCTTTTGTAGTATAAAGGTAGATTTTACATTAACAGAGTTTCCCCAGAAAATAACTCCATAAGTAAGAAGAGGATAAACTTGGCCAAAATAGGCGGCTCTGGCTACTTCTACAGATGATGTTTCCGCTAGTATAGATAGGGCATAGCAGTAGCTCGATATTTTATTATTAATTTTAGTTATGTGTAGTCACACAAACATCCAATTTAGATAAAAAATTTATTTCATCCACAATTTCGATGATTGACTTGCATTCAGACGTTCTCCCTGTCCATCCATAGGGAAAGCTCGTGCCCCAGCAGTGGGGACATAAAACGAGCTGAGGATGAGGATGAAGGCCGAAGGTGGAAGCGTACTCACCCGGAATCCTCAACTACTGAGGCACTGGGTATCTTGTCTCTAGCTACCGGAACACAACAATGCTGCAAACATTGATGTTATGGCGACATATTTCGATAAAATGGTGGTAGCTAGCCAGGAGGACAAACAAGCCCTACCACAAACCAAATCGAGTACACAAACATGTAACCTCAGTGGGAATCGAACCCGTGACCTTTGGATCTAAACCGGTGGTCTTAACCGCTAGACCACAGAGGCGGTTAAAAGTGTTCAGCGACTTGTACGCTACATTACAAGCTGAGCTATAGGTAATGGTTTAACATTTTCGTGGCTCACTGTTGGACACCTTACCCTACGTACAGAATGCCATCAGCAGGTAGAGGTCAGGGCACGCGACGGTGACTCGGCGCCATGCGGTGTCGGGGATTTCATAGCCGCCCACGCCCAGCGCGGCGTCCGCCCGCCCTGGCGTCTGGTCCTCACGGCATATCAACTGGAAGTTACCGGAGAATTGATAAAACAAATGAGGTAGTGGTGTCAGTGTTCGAGGAAAATAGCCGCAAAGTGTCTCGCGGCTGCAGCGCTGCTGCCCGAGCATCAGTTAACCGATCGCCCTAGTGACGGTGCGCACGTATTTTTTGTTACATATTATATATTTATTATATTGTATACACATGATAATTGCGGTTACTCTTATCAATAAAATCAAGGTTATTTTACTTCCCCGAATCAAACAAGCCGAATCCACACCTATTCACTACACAAGGTTCACAATTTACTGATATGTCGTCTATTTATGAGAATTTGTTTATGGAAAGTACCTAATGACAATTAACTTGATGACTTCAAAAAAAAGGAAACTGAAAAAGTAAAAACAGCTCTAAAAAAGCAAGAAATATAATAATATTGAAATCATATTATTATTTAACTAGACACGCATGGCGGTTTAAAAAAAATGTCTATTGAAGTCGGGTGGTTGGTCGGCTGGGGGACAATTTTGTTTCATTCAAACTTTTATAGTTGTTCCATTATCTCCACTTTTTTATTGTAAAAGCCCCACCCGACTTCAGAAGACATTTTTAAAAACTGATATAATTAATTAATTAACATAATAGGTAATTAATAATATGTTTTCAATATTATTTCTTGCTTTTTTAGAGCTGTTTTTACTTTTTTAAGTTTCCTGTTCTTTGAAGTCGGTTTTTTTTTGTTAAAAAATATTTTTTTTGCTATTTTTAGTGATAGGTCGACTTAGACCTAGTAAAAATGCTTTCTCGGATGAGGAAACGACGGCCTAGTAGGTAGTGGTATTCCTATGTAAACTTCAATCTTAATTAGGTATAATTTTTGTACGAACTAAACATTTTGGCATATTGAACCGTATGAAGTAAGCCCAACAAAAGGTAACTGCTGTAAATCGTTGAGGAATTCCCTCGACTGTCTATGGTCTCCATCATCAGACCTGTAATAGCACTTATAACCCATATGGGTGCAAAGTTCTCATCAATAGAAATGAATTAAGACCAAACACAAGGTAGCTACTGTAAAAAGTTGAGGAGTTCCCTTGACTGTCCTTTGTCTTCATCATCAGACCCCTAATGACAATCACAACCAATCTAGGTGTAAAGTTCTCATCAATACAAATTAATCAAGCCCAAACACCTTGTAATTCTTGTAAATCGTTGAGGAGTTCCCTAGACTATCTTTCGGCTCCATCATTAGATCGACTCCAGACCTCCATTAGTAGTAGTAGTGCTTTAAAATATATAATGAAAACATTAACAAACGCACTAGTCGCCACTACGATTTTCGAAGGTTCCCCTCGATTTCTCTGGGATGCCATCATCAGATCCTGGTTTTCTTATCATGGTAAAATCCTTGGGTATATCTCCTTTCCAACAAAAAAAGAATCATCAAAATCGGTTCCTAAACGACGAAGTTATCCACGAACACACATAAAAAAATATATACTCGTATATACAAGTTGAATTGAGGTCGCCCGCCTCTTTTATAATGCACTAGCTGTGCTCGCGACTTCGTCCGCGTGGAACAGTGACTTTCGGCAGCATTTTTAATTTTTTAGGCTCTTTTCCCGTTTTTGCAACATTTTTCACTGATGTTTCGCTCCTATTGGTCGCAGCGTGATGTTATATAGCCTAAAGCCTTCCTCTATAAATGGACTATCCAACACAAAAAGAATTATTCAATTCGAACCAGTAGTTCCTGAGATTAGCGCGTTCAAACAAACTCTTCAGCTTTATAATATTAGTATAGATTACCTTAGCAGCGCCCTCTAGCCACATAGTTGTGTAAATGTTAGCTAAATTGCTGGGCGAGAGCGTGAGAATGCATAAGTTTAAATTGCAATCCGTTTAGTCGCGATTCGGCTAGATGGCGCTGTTTTACACTAACACTAGGCCCCCAGTTCGACATACGAACCTGCAAACGAAAATGTGGTCTCTTTAGTACAGGCAGGAGGGAGACGAGCGCGGCGCCCGTCCCGTCCGCGATGTGCGAGTATTCCAGCGCCAGAAGTCGCAGGTTCCTCAGCTCCCCCAAACTCCGCAAGAAGCACTGCTTTGTAGTAGGTCGCAGGATGTATTGCCCGCTACCTAGGGACGATTCTTTTTAGTAGTTACACTGGTCTCCTACAAATTGTTCCAACCAACCTTATTCAGATCTACCCTACGGTTAGTTGGAACTTCGTTTGAGCGACTTTAAAATCGGTTGTTAGTATGAAAATGGTTTCGACGGCTGTCGCTACGATAGATATCGTTACGGTTTTTGTTAAGGGAATCGGGGGCCGGTCTTTTGCAATGACATTATAATATTTATAGTAATGTAATTAAGCCATAATTCGCGTTTTATACAGGTAGATAAGTTTATATCGACGTTTTCGCGACCAATCTTATACAACCAACATTAAATCTAAATAAAACGTTTACTTATTACCATATTTTAATTGAGGGGAGAGCAACGGTCGATCAAACGCACATTTATGTGAGCCAGCACTAAACAAGATGCAGCACCTGGTAAAGGTGTTAAATAAAGATAAAAAGATAAAACCACTCTGTTTATTCCAAAAGACAGCATCTTTATTGCACTGTTCACAAACGAAATCATTACTTTCAAAAAACACAAGACATTACAGTTTGATAATGGTCTAATCTTTAGGGGCAACGCCCTTCTCAACTTCATGAGCTTTAGGTAAAATGGCAGTGGCTGTGGAATTTTCAATTTTACGATACTGGAAATTGGGTAAGTTCTTTTTGGCAGCGTCCACAGTCTCCCGCAGTCGGTCGGCTGGTACCGGCCGGGCGGTGCGAGTTTCCTCTCGGCACTCCTTCACCAACTCCTTCATGTCTCCATCAGCCAGTGGAGCCGTCAATTCCCCGGCTTTTTCGCGGTGGCGCTTTATCTCGTTCTCAATGCGCAGAAGTCGTTCCTTGGTAGAGTTGGTGCGCCAAGGCCTCTTTGGATCAACGGCGCCGGCGAGTAAGGAGTCGTCAGGCAGCTCATTCTTGGCTCTGCAAAAATAAATGATCTGATAAAATAAAATAAGTTATGAGTTTGAGTTTATGGGACGTTAAAAGACAACTACAGCCAGCAAAAACTTAATGTCACGTCACACACAAATTAGTGTTTCTAATGCTCTTATACTCCTTATATAATCGATCATAGATCGGCCTTGCAACGAGACATCGGCACGTATTGTGTGTGTTCCTACTACCTGTATGATGGTGAAATGCTCTAAGGAACTATTTAGTTTGGTGCCAACTTCCTCCTTCTACCATCGCATCGCTCGCCATCGCCAACAAAGTTTTCACTTTTACTTTCACTGCGAAGAACTTTATTCTACGCACTATCAAACTGTGGAATGAGCTAAGACATGGACTCTTTCAAAAGGGGTGTAAAGAAGTTTTTCTGAGGTTGGCACCATAATAGCACTGGCATTCTGACGTTGCGTTGTCCATAGGCGGCCGGCGGTAACCACTCACCATCAGGTGTCGTCCTATTTGGCAATGATCGTACGATGACACGATGCGTTTCCGTCGTGCGATGAAAGTGATCGTACCATGATTAAACAGGGGTGTCCTAACAGATCGCGCGATGCCCATCGTGCGATGCTGTCGCTCGTCCCGTGCCGCTCGCGTTGCTGGTGCTCGTGCGATAACGCGGACCAATTAGGACACTCAAAAGAGATCGGTGTATTTGATTACTAATCGAACGATCAAACCCATCGTGTGATCGTTATTAAACATTGCATGTGCTTGTGCGATGACTAGCGAACTCTGAAGACATCTGTATGTTTGAACTTATCGCACGACGAAAACGCATCGTGTCATCGTACGATCATTGTCAATTAGGACGACGCCTCAGGCGGTTCCCCTGCTCGATTGCAGATTATTATGGTCTGTGTTTGCAGACTATTAATATATATAAAAAACTACCTAAGAGCATAGGTATCAATACTTAGCTCTTCAAAGCTTTTCTCTACTCCAATAGAAACCAATTAAAAACAAACATTTTTTTTTTTTTTTTTTAACTAACATAATATTCTACCTGCTTGCTAGATGAGACCCCTTTAAAGTCCCATTAAGAGCCGAATTTCATGGTACCAATGGCTGACGAATTTGGTCATTTCTATAATTAAGACATTTGCCGCAGGACGACTGCCGCACGATTGAAATTCACTGCATTGCATATCACAGCCGTGCAGCAAACCAAGGGGCTACATTGAAACAGCCCTAATCATACCTTTTGCCTTGTAGTATCAATTCATGCAACTTCTTGTCGATGTCTGCGAGCAGCCACCTGTCCACTTTGTACGGGTTCTCGTACACTTCATCGTTATCGGCATCCGCTTGCACCTCAGACTCAACCTCCTCGCCAAACTTCTGCTGGAAGTCTTTTACCAAGTCTGAGCATCGTTCAGTCAGTTTCACCTCCGGTACATCTATTTCTTGCAGGAGTTTCGCCAGCTTCGATTTTTCTTCGTCAGTCACCATTATTTCATGTCACCATGGAGTTTATAACATGTTGAGTTACCATGGCAACGTGGCGCCTATGCTCGCGTGTACAGTCGACTTACAAACTGTTCTAGAAGTTTCGTCCACACTTGATGAGAAAATATTTTCCGAGGTTGATACGAAGATTGTCAGTTTACTGTCTCAAGCAAAAATAGACATGTTGAATGTCGAAACTTTAACTGACCATACCTCGCACTCTTATTTAGGTACATGCCATGCAATATCACTCTTCAAGCCAACACTTCCTTCTTAAAAAGATGTGGTATTCACAATTGTGTTAAGTTTTATGTAACTGACGTGTGTGAAGTAACTGAAGATACCGCTCATCCAAACGCCGGCCATGCCGAGCAACGTGGCGACTGGTATCAGGAAGCAGAACAACTTGAAGCTCGGACATAGAATCAATAATGGCACACAGTTAATCATGTTTTCGTATTTGACAATAGCAAATTTAACTTTTACAATTTTTTTTAAGTTAATTTTGTTAAAAAATGTTTGTTGAATTGACTTTTAAAATTTTGACATTGAACTTGTCAATTTAAAAAGTCGTTTGGAATGGAAAGTGAATAAGGTCGAATATCAACGTAAGAATGAGAAAGATAATAATCGACAAGTCTTATTGTAACTACTAGGAAATTTTGTACATCACACATAAACACCGATTAGACCATCCGATAAACAGGACACTAAGTCGGGAGACTAGTTAGGACGGCAGTAAAAGCGTCCTGTTTACACTATCCTAAATCGGAACTCTAACTCAGTCGGATACGGAACGTTGAACATGGCACCCGCGCATCAATATTTTCAAAAAATTGGCATAGCGCTAGCTAACAGCGGGCGTAAATTAAAAAAAGTGTTGAAAGAAACAAACTATCTAACATAAATATTTTAGATCTTTTAGAGGCAGAAGATTTTTGAAATTATTATTACAGCTATATTTTAATAATGGTGCCACGATTTTTTCAAGTTTACGTAGGTAGTACATAGGTAGGTACAGAGTCAAAAATAAAAAAATATTTTTTTTTTGACGACCTCAGTAGTCGAGCGGCTTGCACGCCGGACTTCGGGCGGCGCTAACTCAGAGGTACCGGGTTCGATTCCCGGTCGGGTCAATGTCGAAAACGTACTTTTCGATATTGTGTCGGGTCTAGGTGGTTATGGTACCGTCGGCGTCATTGCTTCTGATTTCCATAAAACAAGTGCTTTAGCTACTTACCTTGCAATCAAAACTTTGTACCTATCTATGTGATGTTGTCTAATATTATACAACGTTATTTTTAGTTTATACGAAACCTGAAAACTGTTTGTTCAGAATCAGTAATAGAATCGATTTCAATATATTCATAGTTACCATATTATATTTTGATCGAATAATAGTTACAAAATCTCAAATAAAGTATATACCCTACTAAAAAACACAACGGGGCAGCACAAAAAGCTTGTAACTTCGTGAGTTTTCAAGATATTATTTTAATTTTTTTTGTATTGATTCTGTAAATGAAAATATTTGACCCGTGTTTCGATTTTCGTATAAACTAAAAATAAGGTTGTATATATTTAAAAAAAATGTCTTTATAGTCGCGTTTGAGTCAAAATTTTTGGATATTACTAATATCACCCGATACCCCTCATGTCTCAGCGATTTGTCTTTATAATCGGTATGATTTTTGTTCCATAAATGCGACATGTCCTTATAAAGGTCCAACATATTTAGCAATATTTCTTTCTATTATTGGAGGACATTTTCGATACAAAGAAGGTAGGTAGGTACTCTGCGACAGACGACACGACACCCTCTCGTATGCAATACCGCGCGGCGACTGAGCGTCCTTACTTCCTTCCTGCGATTACACTATCCTAGTTAGGACACTACTTAGGAGATAGGACGGTCGGGCTCTTCTGATCGTCCTTACTAAGGACACTAACTGACTAACAGCGATCACACCATCCTAATTCAGGATCCCAAGTGAGTTAGTGTCCTATTTATCGGATGGTCTAATCGATGCTTTAGACAACCTTGAATTTGTATTCAATTTAGGTATTAGTCATGGTCTATAACATTATTGGATAATGTTCTGAAAAAATTACGGCTTACAATGTCGTAATGCGTTTAAGCCTTCCACTACCCCCAAAGCGGATATGACCGAGAAGAGGATAAAATGTAATCTTCTAAGTAGATTGTTTATACTACACATCTCATCTCCTCTATGTCTAATATCCGCTTTAGTGGACCTAGAAGAGTATGAAAATAAATATGAATGCAGGAAGTGTCTCATCCAATTAATCAGTATTTTGTTTAAAATACAAAAACGCAAGAATCGATGTCAAAAACCGTTTGGTTTTTTCTTATGAGATAGTTTTATCTCATAAGAAATAACATAGCTAGCTCCGCTTATTCATAAAAGTGACAAAATGTTCTAACCAGTGATGTAGCTGTAGTTTATAAGTAGAGGGTTTTCGTTGGGCAACACGAAGCGCCACAGAAACAAATATTTGAGGGTCTGGGAGTTGAAGCAAGCCAGCTGCTGTATCAGGCGGACACCCTCCAACCGCTTGCAGCACAGGTTCTCGAACGACACAAGCTGCAAACGATCCTGGAAACTGCAGTAACAACTTAGGTTTCTTTTTATTATTTCCCGGTACATTGCATTCTATATTTTCTGCCAAAATGTGTTAACAGTTTGTGACTGAAGTTTTTTGTAACTGAAGAACGATCATAAAAACCCTCTAAATCTATTCCGGATCGAAGACGTATACGTACATGTCACTCTTTGGTAGCAAGAGCATTTTTCAATATAAGGTAACGACTCGACTGTAAAATGGAATTAATTAAGTATCTTTTATTGAAAGAAAACTTCCCGGATTGGTGGCATAAAGTGATGAGATTTTCCAATAATTTTACATTTTTAAGAAAGTGAGTCTTTTCAGTGCCTACTAGGTCTTTACGCCTAGCTTATTTATTTATTTATTTATTAGGTACACAAAACAGATAGAAATTAAAAAATAACAAAAAAGCATGATAAATTGTATAAGAGCTAAATTCATATCTAAAACATGTACACACAACATGATTAATAATAAGCGTCCATGTTAAAGTTTACCTAATCTAAAACTACTTATATCCAACTAAAAAGCTTATAAAATATTATGATAAATTTAAGCTTATGAAATTGAATTTAATATAAGGGCTTTATTTTTATGCAAAATGTATATATAGTAGTGATAAATATTTATTTTAATTTGTGAGTCGAGCAAGATAGATATTAGATATTTAGATGTACACAACTAGAGCGCCCCGGAGAATTGCTGCCTTCGGGGGTTGAGTGAGGCTCAGCTCGAGGAACCACCAAGTTTCTAATTAAAAATAATTATATACGGCCTTACCTCAAAATGTTTTGTAAGATCCTAAAGAATGTTTTCCGTTTAAAAAAGTCGAGGCGATCAATTTTAATCAACTGATCCGAAACAATGAGTCGGTCCATCTGCGAGTGTTGTGCCTCCATTTTCTGTAAACATCATCCGCATTCTATAGCAAGGAACATTTACAGACTAGCTAGTTACATGAACTACTGATTGATAGGCGAAGAAAATATCCTGTATATTATATTGTGTAATTGTAATATCGTTACCTAAACGTGTTGAATACTGTATAGAAAAAAACGGTGGTTACTTCGAACACCCACTAAAATAAATTAAAGTGTGTGAAAACAATGCATTTTATTAATTTTAGACATCATGTTTCATAGAGCCATTTATTGCTTAAAACCTACACAATCGATATCTAAATAAAAATAGTGTAAGTTTATTTTTTCAAAACAACCGGGTTCGATTCACGAGCTGAGTACAGGTTTTTTTTAAATGTATGAATGCAGTTTTTCTTCTTCAGTTCGTTTCAGACTTTCCCATACTGACCGATTTAAATGAGACACCCTGTATAGTAAAGTAGAAACTCTTATTAAACTTTATAAAATTTACTGGTGCTAGAGGTAGAAGCTAGAGGTACGTTTTGGCAAACGCTGCCTATAGCATTTACAACCCCTAAACAGGGAAGCGATTTTTAAACCGGTGGGTTTTCACTCAGTTATCTTATCACGCTTGATATTAATTACAAATGATGCTTATTCTCTTAATCCAGGACACTGGTAACTTAGTTTTGACTCTGAAAACTCTTGAACGATATTTATCTTAATAATCAAGTTGTTAATTAAGCATAAAATATTGTATGTCCTAGTGTATTTCATGTTACTTTTATTTCGACATCACCGGTGATATTCTGCATGCAGCATGCATTAGGAAACTGCTGTTGCATAGTTTACATATAGCTTTGCTATATATCGCTATTAAATTGCTATCAACAAGGATCAAAGATGCCGCTGCATGCGAGCAGCACAAAACCGGTCGTGGTAGAGATCCTTGGGGGAGGCTTTTGTCCAGCAGTGGACGTCTTTTGGCTGAGATGATGATGAAGGATCAAAGTCACTAAAGTCATCAGAAAGTAACCTTTAAAGTAATTTCAATGGATTGGTGCAGTTCCTTTTGATACAACTTGGGTTGCAGCTTCAGAGCTGTGTTGGCCTTCCAGAAGTAGCTGCCAAGGCGCGTGGGCATTCTCAGGTTGGGATATTGGAAGGTGAACAGAACTTGCTCGCAGTGCATATCGCCGAAGAAGTACCTCTGTACGTCGTGGATGGACCAGTAGCGGGAGTCTGTGCTCCTGTCGTAGAAAAAAATGTGGGCTCCATTTACTTTTCTATATAGGTACTTAACTATATTTTATTATCACTATAATCGGTAACGCCTTGGTGGCCGAGTTGCAAAGCGCTCGGTCCGATATCCTACGGTCCCGGGTTCAAATCCCATGTACCAAAATATTTTTTTGGATTTTTCGATGCATGGTCTCCAGGTTTGTGATCGATCACCAACCCGCATTTGGCAAGCGTGGTGATAAAGCTATAACCCATCAATAATAATGATGACTTGATTTCAATGATGGAGGCCTTTGTCCAGCAGTGGGAGAGTTATAGGCTGTTTAATCATCATCACCAGCTCATTTTGTCCCCACTGCTGGGGTACGAGCCTTCCTTATGAATGGCAACAGAGAACGGGCCATAAACCACCACGCGGGCCCAGTGCGGATTGGTGGTTGTTAACGACTGCTAATGCAGCCGGGACCAACGGCTTTACGTGCCTTTCAAAGCACGAAGGAGCTCGAGATGAAAAGTTTTTGGTAACCCATTCGATGACCAGCCTTTGCGAAAGTTGCTTAATTTTAGCAATCGCAGACTGAGCGCGTTAACCACTGCACCATCGAGCTCCTCCATAGGCTATTGACTTACAGATAATAAAATCTATATTTACTTAATAGCAATGCTGCATGCCACCGGATTAGACTACAATAGAATATCTCGAGCCGCTAATTCGGAAGGCCGTCTGTCCCAAATGTTATCTTAACATAGCAGTCGTTAAAACCCACCATCCCTCATCGGGCCAGCTTGGTATGTCTTGACCTGACTTATTAAAAGTGTTTCAATCCAGAAGAGTAAGTCTTCCTTTTGGTTAACTCACATTAACACAGGATGTTCTTGCAGTAAGCCGTCCGTGCTCTCGACGTAGTGCAGCCATATGAAGGGGTCCTTCGTCCAGTCCCCCAGCGACAGGTACCCGGGGCTGGGCCGGTTGTCCCGGGGCCAGAGCAGCCACTTCACATCCTCCAGGTGCCCAATGATCTTTACACATTTGCAATCCTCTGAGGAGATGGATCGCTTAGTAATGAAAAATAATTTAAAAAAAATTCACAAGCATGATTTGACGAACCGGGTCTGGTGCACTAACAGCTGCATAGTCGTGGCTGTTTCTATTTTTTATGATAAAAAAAAAGAAAAACAGTCATACCTAAATCATACATACATAAATTGTAATACATATAAGTCATACATAAATTGAATTTTAACAGCTCTGTAAAATATTTTGATCATGCACCTAGGTCTACACGTCCGCCACTTAGGGTTCAACAACATCGGACTGTTGCCTTCACTGGAAGTTTTCGGTATCATGCAACTAAGTGTTGGAACAACATCCCTCCCCCAATAAGGCGGTTGCATTCTAAGTTCTCTTTTAAAAAACAACTTAAGTCTCATCTGCTCGCCGAACAGAAGTTAGGTATTCCTAAACGATTTTTGTAGGTGGCGTGGTAACAAATGCGAACTAGGTAGCACACTTATTATATATATATATATATATATATATATTTTAGTTATTTATTTATTTTTTATTTTACTTTGCATTTTACTTATATATTATTATACCCTTATCCAATTTAATGTCATTTATAAACATAATATACACTGCACAGCTTATACATTAAAAATCTTTATTTACAAATTTTAATATTTTTTTACAACACGGTCAAGGCTACGCTCATGGGCACTTTACTGATAATCGTTACGGGCACCGTCCTCGTGGTCACTCCTGGTTGTTGCTGAAAATCAGCGATTCACTAGCTATGCGAGTGAATACCACGCTGAGCAACGACCCTTTTGAGATGCTGCGGCACACACACATTTTTGTATTTTTAATACTTGTGTTATAATAATAATAATAATAAGTATTTATTTCAGAATAATTCCATAGATTGTTAGTAATTACAATAGACCTTACCTTATGAAATTATGTTTAGTGTAATTGTTGTTTTTTTTTTTATTTACGATTGTATATTGTGTGTGTCTATAGTGTCCAAATAAAGACGTTATCTATCTATCTATCTATCTACCTAGGTACGTCTCGTTTTTGTTAACGTAATCGAATGGCAAATGGAACTCGCACGACGCAAACTGCATGTTGGGTGCGAGTTTTCTTTACTACTTGGGCAAGAAGTTAACTTTAAATTGTATGATGTCGAAGCAAAGCCAAATTATCGCTAGCGGTGCATGTAGATAGGGTGCGCCCATCATCTTCATGGGTGCACCGGATATTTACCTACACTTTAACTGGTAACGCAAATTAACGGTAACCCAAGTACTAAAGAATAATTCGCAAAAACAGACATCTAGTAGGTACTTACAGCTATTTCATTTTTGACCGACATAGCATAAATGCGCCGCCGTTTCCTGTACGCCGGCATTCAATTCAGTCAGAGTAAAAACTTGTAACAAGAATAGGGATTCCAAAAATCTTTATTTTGTTTTTTTAAATTATAGGTGCAACGATCATTGCCGTCGGTGGCGTACAGGGCACGCTATCACTTGCCGATTAAAGCCGACTGTGGCGATCAAAAAGTTATTTACCTTTAAACTGCGCTGAACGTTCAGGATCTTTTCTGCGCGTACAGCACCTATCTACTATTAGTAGTAATTTCTAATATCCGATGATCCTACGTATCTACATTTTGCTGGGGTTCCCTTTGTCGGGCAATTGTGGCAGTCACTGCGTCGACGATGCCTAACATTATTACCTTGGCGATGAATACGATCGAAGTAATTTCCAAAGAAAACTGAGTAGGTAGAACATCATTCTTGTAGCTAAATAAAATGTAAATTACCTTCCTTTTCCATTTTATTTATTGTACTTGTTAAATAGTATTATACAAACAAAGAAAATATCAAAATAAACATGATAATTTTTAATACACCTGATGACATGAATCAATGCTGCTGATTCTAATGTTTTGACAGGTTTGTCAAACATTAAAATGACATTTTATAGCTTCCGTGCATGAAGATGCATGCTTCCGTGTATGCAATGCCAACGTGATATTAAATTGAGTATTTTTTTGTAATTTTCTGGAATAAAAATATACCTACATACATACATATACAGAGTAGTTTAATATAGCCTAAGCGGAACTATCTTTAGATTTTTGGTGATTTCTGCTTAGTAAGAACCATGTAAAAACCTATTTGCTAGTCT
Source organism: Eudonia lacustrata (assembly GCA_947562085.1). Taxonomy (NCBI): domain Eukaryota; kingdom Metazoa; phylum Arthropoda; class Insecta; order Lepidoptera; family Crambidae; genus Eudonia; species Eudonia lacustrata. The sequence goes on along the minus strand of OX387339.1, from coordinate 23,902,032 downwards.
TGTTTTCCATTGACATGTCGTAAAAAAAATGTTGTCATCTTCTGTAATTACCTCAGAACGTTAGTATCTCTACCTAGTTTGTGCCTCAGAATAATAACTAAAGCTATTAGATACGTTAGTATCTCTACCTAGTTTGTGGCTATTAGTTATTGTTCTGAGGTAATTACCTACTACTCAAAGATATTATATAAAACAAGGTCCCTAGATGAATGATTGGTTTCGCTGCGCATCGAGACCAATCATTCATCTAAGACAAGATCATTGCTACTACTACAGCTGTAACATGATATGAAGCTATAGAGTAGATTTACGCATATATTAAGAGCTGTATGACTTATGATGACAAACCTCTACACACGATATCTGGATGTCCTTATAGACCGATAGCGCTAGGCTATTTTGAGGGCATAAGTTTAAAAAATTCTAAAGTTATTTTTTCTCTTGCTTGTGGATACAGTCGTACCTATAAAGCTTATTATTGCGTTTTGTGTCACATCTGTCACTTGCATTTTCAGCAATTCGATGATTTGTGGTTGATTTTTTTTATTCAAATTAAAAGTGGCTAAATAAATTTAAAGTTTAAAATAATTATGGTATCATTTCTAGGATAGCCTGCGGAGTGTGCAAACACAGTTTGTGTCATCTTCGTCCAGTGCAAACTGACTTAGGGTCAGTATGTAAAAACAGTGCAAAAAAATAATTATAATTGATTAAATATCTATTTCCTATCTCAGATCACTTACATAAGCCCATTAAATAATTTTGTGCTAAATTAGGCCACGCAATTTTAAGATTTTTTATTATTTTGCTTTAGCCGTAGCTTTAGCAAACACTTTAAAAAAATATTACAATGATTAGAGTTCACATATTCAATATCTTATATGCACGAAAAATCGACTTTGTAAATTTGTGCCGTTTTCATGCACGATATTTAAATGAATAAAACACAAAAACAATAGTTTCGGTAGAAGCGGGCGGACGCGGGCAGGCGACAGCGGACGGGAGGCATACGCACGCACACACGTTCGTTCGGTACGATTTCTTCAATGCAAAGTGTTCATAAATAAATTACATGCCTATCATATGAGTATTAATTGACTCTTATCTCCGCTAAGTAATAAACAAATGTGTACCTACCTTCGAAGGTACCTACCTATAGAGATAACAATAATGACGTGCGAATTTTGTACGATGAACGAAGAGCTCGATGGCGCAGTTGCAACTTTCGCAAAGGCCGGTCATCGGATGGGTGACCAAAAAAATTTCATAATAATTTTGATTTTGTGCAATATCAGATATTTTGAATCGGCCCGGTGTCAAATACTTATGCCGTTTCCGAAATCGATATTTATGCCGGCCACAAATTATCACACACTTATACCGAGTTAGATCGTCATATATATATGCCCTTCATCAATGATCAAATGTTTTTGCAGGGCTGTCCATAGTCATATATTTATGCTGGTGACTGTACGGTCTTGCGTGGAGTTATTGCTCGCACATCTGGGAAGGTTCCGCAAAGTATCTTATCGATGCCTTGGACAGATTGCAGGCAGCGTCGCGCTGAACGCATTATCGGCAATGCAGAAGTCGCAAATACTCTCGAATCTGCAATTGCGTAGAGATGTTATTGTTCAAATTCGATGACGCATCCTTATCGCTAAACAAGCACTTGTATTGGAAGTCGAAGTCGCTGATTGATTCTGTTACTTTTTCAGATTCTTTCTTTTTTCTCTCCTATTCCGCTTCAATACATTTCGGATTATGTGTTTCGGCAGGTTTTGTGTAGTTGTATTTAAGCACGGGCCTTAAAACAGTCTGCTTTTCCGTCATCCCTTACAATGCTAGATTCTATGAACTTTATTAATCCTCTTTCTTTAACAATCACTGTATTAACTTCCAGTATGAGACCACATATAACACACTAGCTGTGCCCCGCGGTTTCACCCGCGTTCTATTAGTCATAGCGTGATGTAATATATCCTATAGCCTTCCTCAATAAATAGACTATTCAACTCAAAAATTACTTTTCAATTCAAACCAGTAGTTCCTGAGATTAGCGCGTTGAACCAAACAAACCAACAAATTCTGCTTTATAATATTAGTATAGATATATTGTTTTCAACCTCCATTTTAGTCTTTCACAGCTTCATTAACTTTTAAATCAATCAAATCGAATAACAAACGCACTTGTCGCAACTTGCACCGAATACGAAGACCGAATGTAAACAAACAACACGCGACGCGCCGCGCCCGCGCTCTTCCCCGCGCTCGCCCTACGTGCTTAGAAATCTGTTTTTAGTAAATAATAAGAATTCGTGGATAAAAACAACACAAATTATGAATAGTGTTTTATTACACCATAATAATCAAAAACACGTAAACTCTAATAACTTGCACTTTCTTTTGTGGCTTTTACAGGGTTTTGTAATATAAAATATCTATAAATATCGTGGATGAATTCGACACAAAATATTTTGAACAACAGATATCAGTACTCTAAAACGCGTAACACTTATTTAACCTATTGTAATATTCTTTCAGAGCTAGTTGGGCAACGTTTTAGGTACTGGTTAAATATCAGGATTCTCGTGGACAGAGATGACACAAATTGTCTATGTACATCAGTTACTACTTCGTTATTATCATGACAGTAAAATTTTCAACTCTAATTTTCTTTTCGTCCAAAAAAGATCGAAGCGACAAATACCTAAATTTCTACCTATGCAAGTACCTAGGATGACACAAACTAATGTATTAGGTTGGGCAAAAGGTCCGGAAACTATATGCGAAACACAGACAACTTTAATATTTTTGAAACCTCAAAACCTAGCGCTATCGGTCTATTAGTTCAATTCTTAGATCGAGCAATTTGTGCTTAGATTTGACAAGAGCGTGGTGATTAAGCCAGAATTTACAACCAGCTCAGTTACTACGTCAAAAATCGGTGGCTGTCCGATATCCGTGCACCAAGACACATTACTTATGTCTATATTTCACTAATAATATGAAAGATACAGTACCTACCTAGTTAGTTGGAAGGTCCGTGTTAGTTGGTTAATTTAATAAGTTTAGTTTTTACTGAGGTTATGAAGTATGTGCATGTTGTGTTTGTCTCAAATTGTACAATTAGATGAAAATTTATGTACCTATTGAAATAATTAATTGTAACAATGCTTGACAAACCATAATAAAAAAAAATTAAAAAACACCCATACTTTGTAACGATGACTTCATATTTAGATGCCATTGTCTAGTATACTGGGATAGTGTTAGGCAGATTAGTAACGATGCATCGTTACTAATCTGCCTAACACTGTCCCAGCGATGACTCCATATTAATTTTAGATACCATTGCCTAGTACTGGGACAGTGTTAGGCAGATTAGTAACGATGACTTCATATTAATTTAAGGTTTAAGAACTTTATTTTCTCATAAAGAATTACAATATTCACTTACTGAGAAACATAAACATTTTAACTTAACATAACAAAGCAAGACATAATGAGCGTACACTTTAAAACACAAAATTAAATAAAAAATTATGTCGGGTAAATTACAAAAATGTCAGCGACCGACGATTGTATGCACCGACAACCACGGATCTAAAGCGCGCAGAGCGTACTTGCATTATGGATGTGGCAGATCAATACTGATAGTTTAGAAGTTTGATTAGTAATTTTATAAGTGTGTTAAATGATTTTAAATATTATTTTATGATATTATTATGATTTGAAATGGTATGTAAAAAGTCGGTTAATGACTATAAATATATTGTGGTTTTAATTCTTGTTTATTTATTAGTATTTTTGTGATTTTTATATTTCATCTAATACATACATTTTAAGTCGTCTTTTAAAACCATTTAATGATTTTGCATCTTTGATTTCAGCAGGTAGTTTATTATATATTCGCACACCCTCATAATCGATATTCTTTTTGCCGTAATTCGTTCTCGGATGGCGTGATATTAGATGATTTGCATTTCTTAATTTCATTTTTTGTATTTGAACTTTTTTATGGAACGATAGTGATGTATGGATCTGGTTGTTTAGAATTTTATAAATTAATATGCTTGTGAAGTAAGTGTATGTTTGTTTGATTGTCATTATTTTAGTATCCTCATAAATTTTTTTAGAGTGCGTGCGAAATTTATAATAGAATAGAGATTTTATTAATTTGTTTTGTGCAATTTGTATAATTTCTAGATTAGATTTAGCTGCTGTACCCCAAATTTCAATCAAATAATCCATGTGTGGTTTTATTAATGAATTATAAATAAGGTATTTAATTTTACGTGGGAGACATTTGGCTATGTTACGTATAGTACCGGTTAATGATGTTAGTTTGGTTTTGATTTTGTCTATGTGTTGTTTCCAGTTTAGTTGGCGATCAATAACAAGGCCAAGATATTTCTCATGCGTTTTTTCTCTAAGTATTTCGTTATTTATTTTAAGTTGAACAATATCATTGATTGGTTTGTTTTTGGCGGCGAATATGACGAAATTGGTTTTACTTGTATTTATTGTAAGTAAATTTGATAGAAACCAGTTATTTAGTAGATCCAAATCGCTCTGTGCTCTTGACGTTATAGTTTTGATTGAGTGACCAAAGTAAAATAAGCTTGTGTCGTCTGCATATAGGGTGATATTAGCTGTTAGACCTATATGTTGTATATTGTTAATATAAATTAAAAACAAGAGTGGTCCCAGGACTGAGCCCTGAGGGACGCCGAAGGTGATTGGACTAGCAGAGCTTTTATGTGGACCTATTTTAACAATTTGCTTACGGTTTTGAAAATATGATTTTAAAATGTCGTGAGCCTTGCCAGTGATACCGATTACAGAGAGCTTTTTAAGAAGTATTGTGTGACAAATTGTATCAAAAGCTTTTTTGAGGTCGATGAAAATACCAAGTACTAGTTGTTTTTCATCTATCTTATTTTTCATTTTGGTGACAAGGTCGACTGTTGCAGAGAGCGTATTGGATCTAGGTCTAAAACCATATTGTTTTTTATATAAAATTTGTTTAGAGGTAAGATATTTTTCTAATCGGGAATAAATTACTTTTTCGAAAATCTTCGATATCACTGGTAAGACCGATATTGGACGGTAATTACACGGATCTGACCTATCTCCAGATTTGTGAATTGGTTTCACTTTTGCAATTTTTAGGCTGTCCGGGAAGACCCCCTGAGCCAGGCAAAAATTTATACAATTTGTGAGTCTAGTAACGATTAATTCTTTAATACATTTTATAGATTTCGTACTGATGCCATCAATGCCACAGCTCGTGTTTGGAGCCAATTCATCAATGATTTTAGTGATTTCATCTGTGGTTGCTGGTGCAAAGTTCGAGAGATCTGTTTCTGATATGTTGGGTGCTTGTGTTGGACTTTGACTCGTTAAATATTTATTTGGGATTTCACTTGCTAGTACTGAACCAATAGTTGAGAAATAATTATTAAAGCACTCGCAAATTTCTTTCTCATCTGTAATTGTGCTTGAGTTCATAATTAGTTTGTTTGGGCCAAAAGTGTCCTTTATATTATTCCTTGCTAGATTATTAATAGCCTCCCACATTTTCTTAGGCTTTTTCATATTGTTCTTGAAATAATTGTAGTAATATGTTTTTTTAGTTTTCTGTATAGATTTATAAACTTTAGTTCTACACTCTTTAAATTTTTCTTCTACTTTTATATCTGATATATTGTTTTTGTAGTTGTGCCATAGTGTATTTCGCTTATTTATATCGTGAATGATGTCTTTATTTATCCAATCTTGACGTGGAGGGTTCAATAGTTTTGTTTTGTAGATTTTACTTTTAGATATACAGTTTAAAATGTCTTGTTCAAATGTATTATAGTCATATGTGTTTTCTTGATCAACTTTGTTTAATGTTTTTTCTATAGTTTCATAAAATTTGCTGTAATTTATTGCTGTGTATCTGACTTTTTTGATTGGTGGAGGCTGGTAATTCTCAATCTCTATATATATTTGTTTGTGGTCGGACATATCAGTCTCAATAATGTTGAAGTTGAAGTTATTTTCTTTTAAATTGGTACATACATGGTCTAAGATAGATTTCGTGGACGCTGTTTCGCGGGTACAATATTTTCGGGTGACTTTGTTTAAAATTCTATAGTCACATTCTCTTAATGTATCCTTATACTTTCGAGTGTCTCGGTCCGATATTAGTAGATCAAAATTGAAATCACCAAACACCACACCTCTCTTTCTTTTTTGCAGCTGCATCGAGTAAGTCTCAAGAAAGCTATCTACCTTGTTTCTATTGGGGTTGTATACAGCGCCAATATCCAAACATTGCTTTTCGAGGTGAATCCAGAGATAGTGGATATCATCATCAATACAGTGTTCCTCGATAAAGTTGTGCTTCAAGTCATTGTGCACGAAGATAGAGACTCCTCCTCCCTTCCGGTGTTGCCTATGGTTATTGTAGTGGGTGTAGCATGGAATCTGAAGAACTTGAAGATCACTGTCGCTCTTTATCCAGGTTTCCGATACTATGACAATATGAGGTTTGAGTGTGACAACAATGCAATTAAGTTCATCGAATTTACCCGGCTTGGCGAGACTACGAGCATTCATATAAAAGCACTTAAGAGATTTTTTGGTGATTGTGATATTGTAGTTACTGACGATTTCATATGTTATCTTTCCCGGAGAAGCAGTTAGTTTTTTGTTATTGGTGTATTTTTCTTTTGTTTGTCTTCTGTTGATTGGATAATTTTAGGTGTACCTTTTATGTATTTAATGATTAGATTGGTTTCTCCATTTGTGTTACGTTTTTCTAGTTCTTCTTTTAGATTCTGCATGAGGTGTCTTTGATTTGGAGTTTGGTCTGAGAAAATTTTTATGCCGTTATCAAACTTTACGTTGTTTTTGTTACGCAGTAGATATTTAACAGTTTCTTCTGATGTAAAGCATACTTTAATCGGACGGATACGATCAGGTTTGAATTTTCCAAGGCGGGTGATTTTAAGAGGTTTGGGACATTCATCATATATCATTTTGATAATTTTAGTAACCTCATTGTCATTATAGGTATGCCGTTCAGTCGTTATAGTTGCTTCAGGTATTCCCACAATCACAATATTTTTAGATCGTATATTTCGCTCACTGACCTCGTTTACAATCTCTTCGTAGCTCAAATGCGATTGAACTGTAGAGAATGGTGATGGTGAAGTACACTTAAGTTTATATATATCGGATTCTAGAAGTTCAATTTTTTTCTCAATATTTTCACTCGTAGTTTTTAGACTATCCACTTTCATTTTCGTGTTATTTTGATCCAAAATTATATTTTCAATGGTATTGCCAATGTCGTTTACTTGATTTTTTATAGCAGTGACATCTTCGCTGAGCTTGCCGATGTTTTCTGCTTGTGAACTGCTACTTGACTTTAATACTGCCATCATTTCAGACATCTGTTTTTTTAAATCAGACAGTTCCGATCTTATCCAAGCATTATCGTCGGTTTCCTTTCTCTTGCTGCGATGAGTAATATTGGTGGGGGTGTCACAAATAGGATGTGTTTCTGACAAATTAGGCTGAGAGCCACCAAGTCTTGCACTACTGCCACATCCAGTCGGTGATCGTTGGACGCTCATTGTTTATCTGTGGTGTAGGTTACTCACGTGGTTTGAGCGTGCGCAACTATGCGTGAGCGGTCCAGAAAATAATGGTCCCGTCTCGTTTCCTCGAGGTGGCGAAGAGCGGTTACCGCGTCAAAACACCGCGGACGGCACTTATCACTTGGAATAATTTATCATAACACACACTTCGATATTTTTAGAAAAAGGTGCTATATTACGTCGATATTAGTGTTCAGAATTAACTGTAGATTACTTTGTGAGATTTAAAATAAACTTGCGACACGTCTGCCTTGTACGCTCACTCGCGAGCCAAAGTCTTAGATACCATTGCCTAGTACTAGGACAGTGTTAGGCAGATTAGTAACGATGACTTCATATTAATGTTAGATGCCATTGCCTAGTACTGGGACAGTGTTAAGCAGATTACTATTACAACTAGTTACCACTACTCTGTAGTTTTTAGCTAGTAAAGCCAGTAGAAAACGCAAACGGGACAAGGTAACATCAAAAATAATGACAATCAATTTACATATATTTGGAATATTGTTATATTTAAAAAATATACAAAAAAAAACAATATTACAATCAATTCGTTCTGTACAATGTTAACATAATAATAATTATAATAAAAAACACTAATAAATGCGTTACTAATAAATTGATTACTAGTCCTTTCAGATACACAATTTAAACATTTCAATGTCGAGACATCGAGAACATGAACGCGAGTCGCGACCCGTATCTAATGCATATGTACCTACAGTTAATAATTAATAACTATAATATAATATTACTTTATGTTTTAACGTATCCTAAACACGCCACGTTAGTGCATAATATGCCAGTATCTATCTACTTATGTACAATTAACGAGTAGGTAATACATATCATAAATACATAGATTATAGACGGTAGTACTATTAGTTATTCTGTGATTATAGTAAGTGCATATTCATTCCTTGCAGATAGGTTTAATAATAAGTCGACTAGCGTTTTAAATATGAATCAAATAAAGTTCTACGAAAAAGAAATGTTTGTTAATAAGCTTACGATAGGTTTTTTTTGTATCTTTGGAAATGTGTTGAAAATTTCCAAGAGCGGGGTTCGAACCCCCATTTTTTACAAATCGGGTCAAATGCGCTACCAATTAAGCTATCTTGGTTCTGTACAACACGTGCAAAGGCCGTTGTAAAGAATTAACTGGTGCACTTTTTTCAGGCCGCGGTCGTTGAAACACTAAAGCGTATCGGGTAAATTCTGTAAATTATTAGGACTAATATGACATCATTTTGAAACTATAACTGACGAAAATTATTTGCAAACTTGAGTTAATTACATCATTTACAGTTATTATTCTTCTATTCTTGTGGCTTAGCAAAATAAGAAACTTCAGACGTTACAGAATTAATTTGATTTTTTTAATGATAATTGGTGCGTAGATATAATGTCATAATGAAAATTGCTTGTTTTGTTGTTTGTACAATGTAAAATAAGTATTTCAACCGCCGCGCCGCGCCGGCCGGCCGGCCGCCCAAAAAATGGCTCCAATCGTTCATACAAATAAAATTTGTAAATTGGTCATTATCCTTTTATCAACACTCTCTGCACAATTTTAACACAGTAATATTTTGCAAGCCAAAGAACACTTTCCAATTTTGTAATTTGTGTTTTGTTCGCAACAAAATTTTGCTAAAAATTATAAATATTTATAAAAATAAATTAAAAATTATATATATTTTTTGTTATTCGCGGAGAATGATAAAATCAATTTCCCTTTGGATTAAGTGCAAACGGTAATAGAACCTTACAGAGTTATCTTTTGGCCGCTTCTCGTGTTTACAGCGGATTTTATGGGCTATGGGAAATTTAATGGTGTTCAAACTGTTCAGTAGTGATTGAACAACATGCAGAATGCTAAGATTATGATTATTATGGATATGAAGATTGGAAGCGCACTTCATTCGGAATCCTCTACCAATGAAGAACTGGCTATCTTACAACTAACAGAATATCTTGCAGACGGAGAAAAATCCTAACTGCAATGAAACGGTGCACAATGTGCCCCCCCTGGGAATCGAACTTAGAATGATTTAATGGGTCTGAATCCGTAAGTCTTATCACCGTACTACTTCGTTGTTTAAATGTTATGTAGTTATGTATTACGATGAAAAAACATTGGAGAAGCTAATGAGCGATTAATTAGGTGCAAAATGTGTTCGATATTTATTATGAAACTATGTAAGTATGTGGTTCTGAATCTGTTAAGTAGATATTTAAATGAAGTTATGAAGTAATGACAATTCGTTGATTAATGAAATCACCTTTAACATTCTAAATTAAACTTCATGTCTATTCGTCTTTTGTGTAATTATTAATTTGCCTCCAAAGTGGCATGTGAAAAATTGTTAAAAATAATATGATGTTATTGAGATTATTGGACGCAAATTTATTGTCAAAACCTGAATAGTTTATTTTCAGTCTTTGTGCAATACGAATGTAAATGGATGGAATTCATTAGGTATTCTACTCAAAAGTTAAGCGGCAATTTGAGGTTAGATCAAAAGTTTGACGCAATTTGCTTGTTTGAGAGAAGACTGTGGTGTGTTCGAGGACGTTTGTGGTCTACCATCTTTGACTTTGATCACGAGTACAAGCGTGCTGCGACGCGGCAGGCGAGCTTCAAGTTCATTGTGCGTTATGTCTTCTCAACGGTTACTCCGAGTCTTACTCAACGGAATGTTCAGAACCGCAGTGTGCAGCACCGCAAAACGGTAGAATTCGTGGACGAAAAGTAAGGCTATAGTCGCTAGACCAAAGCTGCCAGTAGAGCCAACTTAATTTAAACAGCTGGGTCCTAATAATTATACAAAATCAAATGTCATGGTGCACATTTGAACACACCAACAAAACTGTTGAATATTTTTTATAGCATTTATTAGAACTTCTCGCAAAGTTTACTTACAATTAAATTCTTATTTTTGTACCCAATTACCTGCCATAGAGTACATACATGATACATTATTTATCTATAAAATAGAATTATATAATTATTATCTATCCAATTATACTATCTGGCAGCTCTGCTCTATCCTATGCGCTATCTCTACCCTCCTGCTACACGCATGCGTATGCGTGTGTCGTTTTGGTCGAAAAATGTATAACCACAAACTTCCTCGACTGACCATTATTTTATTAGGTAGTGTAAGTATGTATTATTTTACAAAATACAACCACCTTACATTGTGAACAAATGTTTAGTCTGTCATGTAAGCTAAAATTAATTACATTACACACTTTAAAACTTTCGCGTTAATTCCATTCAATATAAAATGTTAGCTTAACAAATTATCTTAGGTAAAGGTATCGTGCCCGACGTTTTGGCCGTGTTGCACGCCTGTGTTCATAAGCTGATCTAGGATTCCTAAACTAAGGACTTTGCGATAAACTCCGAGATTAATTTTACCTAATTACATTAGCAAGGATAACCTGCTCGATTCAATTCAGGCTCTAGTAATCATATTGGTCGACAATATTTATTTGCATTACCCGTTGAGACACTGTTATGATTAGTATAACGTTAGCATAGAGAATGACAATTAATTTCAAAACAATATTCTATAAATATGTTTTATTGGCAGTAAGGTAGCAGCAATAAGGGCCATATTAATTAAACAGAAAACATAATTATTTACACAATATAATGATCGTATCTTTTGGTGTTACAAAATCCTTTTCGACTTTGACATTACAAATAACCAAAGTTTCGTCAACTACTCCTACAATAGTTATTCACGTTAACACATTGATTTAACTTCGACACTAATATACGTAACAATTAGTACACACGATAATGGACTTTAACATTTGAGACATAAGTCTTACCTTACCTACGGTTGCAGCCTCTATACATTTTTTTATTACATACTAATATCAAAATAATAAAAATTTCCGTACTTTAGGTTATTAAATAAAATTTAATCTAATCAGGTATTCGAAACTCATTTCGCTAGAATTCAATGAAGAAATTACGGGTTGTTAACATATATATAATTTTTAAAAGTAAATAGCTTCGATAAACTATGACCAGATAGTTTTTAGATAGCAGCCGTTTACTTTAGAAAATACAACTTTATTAAGACACAATTTTTAGTTCATTAAGGGTACAAGTTACGGCTACGAATCAGTCAGTTATGTCATTATTCAAAAGCCAACCAAAAATCCTTTCTTCCTCTGTTCTGGCTCCGCACACCAAACATCTAAGCGAGGTTCGCCCTCATTCTCAAACACATTTAAAAACGAAAGTTGACGATAACAGCTGTAACTGTATAAATCGTGTTTTATCTGTTACACATTGTGCACACAGATACTTGTGTATAATGATTATACCTGCGTATAATGCGTATAATGTAAGCATTCAAATACATTTGTGTCCGCATTAAAACGGTTTGATAACAGAGAGGGCAGTGGGTGAAGCCAAGTCCAGGGTTTAACGTCGACATTTTAGCCCCTGTATACCGAAGTTCTACCAAATACAATAAATAGGTAGTATTCATATATTATTATAAACAGTTATTCATTTAAAGCTCGTGCGATGAACACCAAATAAAATGACAACATGTTAAAATGTAACTTACGTGTGCTATCAAAATGAAATCGATGTCTACAAAATATAGTATTAGTTATAAAATTCAAACCGTTGTCATACTAACTGGCTTTAAGGCCAAATAATTGGCATTAACAAAAATTACACCTTTTTAAAAATACTGAGGGTAGTGTGGTCAAAATGTATGGCCACTTTCCTATCTAAATACCCATCGGTATACCGATAGTCTATTGCTTGGTAAAACTTCATTTCGATACGATAAAGATATCGATTTAAAATATCGCCGTGTGCACGAGGGCTTAGGCTTTGCGCGTGCGCAAGAATGTCAGAAACAAGCCACAATCCTCTATCACAGTTCACAGCCCGAACATAACATACACTTACTGCCTGAACAGTGAGATCATACATACACATTGGAGTTCTGTGTAATTTTCATTTTATCCTTTTCACAGTCACGTATAAATTTACTGTAGAAAACTATGACAAAAGCGGAATATCGTTTTTTTTTTCGAAATACGAAACAGTTGTAGCTTACAAAATTGAATTATACTGTTAATCGATAAGAAAAGTAATAACATTTTTAAAGTTTAGTTCAATTTGAAAAAGTACCTAGGTATTAGAAAAAAAAAGTTTAAGAAAAATATTATTTTTCTTTACAATACACACCCTACCTCCGTTTTATTAAACTAAGTGTATCTGCAAATAATGTTTCAATCATAATAAGCTATATAGATTTTTCGACTATGGCACAAATTAGGAATACATGTACTAACTATTAGGTACACATCTAATTACACGATAAGTCCTAAACCTTGATGCAATACACGACAACCACTATAAATACTATACATGTTAATAGGTCAAAATATGGGTTCATTCGCCGTTACGCATAGAGGCCGAAAGTATAATGATATACTTACATCTAAATTACAATATGGTTCCTTATCTAATCGTAACATGGTTTGCATCATAAAATCACTTCAACTTCAGAGTCAGTTTCAGAGTCAAACAATACTAAAGGAATGTAAAACTAATCGACAAATAATAAATGTTGTTTAACACGCAATATCTAGGAATATAAAATAAAATTGACAAAATTCCAACTCGTGCAATAAATACATTTCGCATTCTTCCTATCCATCGACTTGTAACAGCGTCCGATCCGTTCACAGTCGACCACCACCGGCGAGAACCACCAACCAGCATTGTAATGTATAAAAAGTATTACCTAACCAGGGCCATCCTCAGCCGTAAAATGGAACATCCCATAACTCTGTTATAAGCCGATAAATTCCAACTTACATATCTTAGAGTATACCTTTTCAAAATAGCACCGCCTTTCAATTTTATATAAATTATATTATAAATATTCTAATTTTGCCTCTAAAATTATTGTAGTTTTATAATATTCAAGGAATTGGTCACTCGTCACGTGTCAAACACAATTGCAATAAGTTTAGTATGTTTGGAGAAATCGTCTACATATTTTGCGTTATAATTATTTAATTTATCATATTCAGAGAGCACTAATTAGTTAAAAAGAGGTTTTTACTTTAACCTTTTATACAATAGTTCTACAATATTTAAAGTATTTCGATTGCTTGTGCGCTTACCTAATTATCTACCTACATAATTACGATAATGTTACATTGAATCAATCTATACCTCGTCAAAACTGTGTTGCGAAGCGTTTATCCGCAAGGCCACTACAAGGCCGAAATGCGTATGCGGTCTCTAGTTAGTTAGCAACTTAGCACACGGCGCAAGTCACGCAACAGCGGCACCGCTGGGGCCGCAGGGCAGGGGCGGGGGCGGGGGCGTGGGCGTGGGCCAGCGCGGGGTTGGGGGCGGGGGCCAGCACGGGGGCGGGGGCGGGGGGTGAGCGCGGCTCAGGCGGCGGACTGCGCGTGCGCGGACAGGTGCGTAGACTCGCTGCGGCGCGGCGGCGCCGGCGGCGGCCGCTTTTTGATCGGCTTCGGTTCCTCACGCCGCAGCTGGGGCTCTCGCCCAAACACGTTCTCGTAGAAGGGATCCTCCACACCACCCCCGTAGTGCTCCTGTATCCACATCGAAACACTAGTCTCTTTGTAATCCTGAGTCAGGGGATACTCTCGAAAACCCAACACCTCGTGCGGTGTTGTCGCCGGCTCCAACTTACACTTTTGCGCGACTTGCCATTTCTTTCTCATCACCCTTTGCAAGTCCTTCAAAAAATCCTTCGGCGGATTGCTGTTGGAATCTGCTAACTTTTTTGGTGACGAAAGGCGCGTGCTCTCGTTTCGTTTCGGTGGAGTGGGCTTCCGGGGAGAGGGTGGAAGCGGTTCTTTGAGGTTGAAAGTGATTTTTTTATTTTTCTTAGCGTCATCGTTTTTGGTGGGCAGATCATCAGCGAAAATGACTTTCTTAATAGATCCCGTGCGTTCTTTGCCCGGTTCGGTAGGTAATTTCTTTTGGATAGACGGACTGCCGTTGCTTATCTTTTTGGTTTGCAATTCAACTAGGCACGCTCCATACGCGGCGTTTTGTCCGTAAATGCTCTTGTCGGAGTGCAATGAAGACGTGCGCGAGTTGTCCGAGTTGACGCTGTCGAGCGAGGGCTGGCGCAGGAAGGCGCGCGCGGGGTCGGGCGCGCGGGCGGGCGCGCGGGGGCCGGCCTGCGCGAGCCCTGCGCGCGCCGCCTGCTCCAGCTGCTGCGCGGTCAGCTGGCTGACGATGTCGCTCACCCTGCCGCTGTTCGCTTCGATCGTGTGCTCGGGCGGCGGCGGCGGCAGGCTCAGCTGCGAGCCGCAGATGTCCTCCATCGGTTCCAGCGGTGGAGGCGGCGGGGGCAGCGAGTCCAGACTGAGAGTGGAGCTAAACATGCCATCGGGAACGTCCTCGCTCGGCGGCGGAGGCAGGGGTAACTCCTCAGCTGCATGAATGGGCTCCGGGTGCGGCGGTTGCAGCACTTTCTCGTAAATGGCGGTGTAGCCGTATAACGCAGATGCGTTATCTGTGCTGCCAATTGAGTCTCTGGGAATGGTCTCATAGTGGCCGTAGGCAGGCGACGGTGCTTCTGGCCGCGTCGGGCTGCTCGTGGCCACCAGGTGGCTAGTTGTAGCGGCACTGTACACCACCGCGTCTGCCGATTCTGAAAAGGTGGAGAAAAAACAGTAAGTATTACAGCTCATAGATCGACATAACAAAAGCTTGATGACCGTGGTTTTCTTTAAAACTCTGAATAATTGTAGGTACGTTTTATCATCATCATCAATCATTTGATTTGTGGTGCCGCTTGAGGGTGGAGTCGTCGCGCGCGGGCCGCGGGCGTCTCGTCAGCGTGCCGCCGCCTCGCGTGACGTCACTCACCGGTGGCGTGGTGCCGCTTGAGCGTGGAGTCGTCGCGCGCGGGCCGCGGGCGTCTCGTCAGCGTGCCGCCGCCTCGCGTGACGTCACTCACCGGTGGCGTGGTGCCGCTTGAGCGTGGAGTCGTCGCGCGCGGGCCGCGGGCGTCTCGTCAGCGTGCCGCCGCCTCGCGTGACGTCACTCACCGGTGGCGTGGTGCCGCTTGAGCGTGGAGTCGTCGCGCGCGGGCCGCGGGCGTCTCGTCAGCGTGCCGCCGCCTCGCGTGACGTCACTCACCGGTGGCGTGGTGCCGCTTGAGCGTGGAGTCGTCGCGCGCGGGCCGCGGGCGTCTCGTCAGCGTGCCGCCGCCTCGCGTGACGTCACTCACCGGTGGCGTGGTGCCGCTTGAGCGTGGAGTCGTCGCGCGCGGGCCGCGGGCGTCTCGTCAGCGTGCCGCCGCCTCGCGTGACGTCACTCACCGGTGGCGTGGTGCCGCTTGAGCGTGGAGTCGTCGCGCGCGGGCCGCGGGCGTCTCGTCAGCGTGCCGCCGTCGCCGCCGCCTTCGTCCTCGCCGTCGCAGTCATTGCCCTTCTCCACCATTTCCTTCAGTTGTCTCGTCATCCATGTCAGAGGGATGTTTGGCTTCATGGAGGGCTTGCGTTTAATTGTACCTGTTATCACGTTTACTTGTTACTTTTTGTCAATTCAAATTACGAGTATTTTTGTGCTACTGAAGACTCGTTAAGAAGCCATTTTGGTATTGTTTCGAAATGGTTGTTAATTGTTTTATTTAATTGCAATTGACAATATTGACTGTTTTAAGCTGAAAACAGCATCAATAGCCACAAATAAAGAGAAAAAGAACAAACATGAAAAGTTTGTAAGAAGTACCTCAGATGGTAGTACAAAAAAGATGTCGCCAAAATGGAGATAGGTATTATGTACAGTCGGCGGCAGATCAACCTACCCAAATCTGTCAAATTTCTCCAATGAATATTGATCCTTATAACTAAACGATAAAGTTCAAAATTGATTGTAGAAATTTGACAGTTTTGGGTAGGTTGATCTGCCGCCGTGTGTACTATGTAGATAAATTTTGAAAGTTTTCTGTTTCAATTTAGTAACCGTTTCGGCATTCCACACAGCGAGTTACAAATGAATATGGCCATATATATTGTTGGATGTCCATTTATATTATGTGGTGAATAGTATTTACCCATAGGAAATTCGCAGTCGAAGGCACTCTCCGAAGCCGTCCCTCCATCAGACAAGCAGCCACTCGAGCTGGACGAAGATGCGCGGGAGTGCCTGTTCAAACGAAGGTACATTAACATCACCAGCGGTTAGAGGGCTGATCATATCACAAACACCCTATGAATGGTTAAGCATCTGTCAAAATGATATTAATTCATAAAAATTAGGGTAACCAGTAGTGTCCGACATACTTATTTATCGATAAAAAATAATTTAGATTTTCATTGAACTTTACGGGATGACAGCCAGAGAGTTGCCACCTGTACTCTAAAATAGATTATTGTCCTCTTTTTTTTCTAGGCGTACTTTATTATCTACGAGACTAATAAAGTACGCTAAGATACTCTATTTACGTAAAACTGATTGTTACTAGCTCGTTACTGGTTATGAGTATAGTCGACAATGAAATTGCTTTACCACCTTAGATGTGAATTTTGTTTGCATATAATAAAACAAAAAGTTCTATTTT
Source organism: Eudonia lacustrata (assembly GCA_947562085.1). Lineage (NCBI taxonomy): Eukaryota > Metazoa > Arthropoda > Insecta > Lepidoptera > Crambidae > Eudonia > Eudonia lacustrata. The sequence continues at coordinate 23,884,766 of OX387339.1, read as the reverse complement.
TGTTTAAAAGACCAAGTGACGGATACGTTGTCATTATTGACAATGAGCTTTAGCAAAATTTTATTGTAATGGAAGTTTTTGTCAAAAGTGATAAAGCAATTTCATGGTCGACTATACATAAGAGACTAAATAAACTGGTATCCACAGTCACAAAATATTTGTTAAATGAGCAACAAAAAATACGTTTTTAAGGCCAAATAAACAAATGCTCTTTTTTATGCTATGTACTTTATTTTTGTTCTAACAAAATGAAAAAATATTTTATTCGTCTTAAAAAAAGGTGGCAACCCTAGTAGGAAGCAGGTGGTCTATATTCAGGTGCTGCTAAAGACTAAAATGAGTTGCTGACTGACCCCTATTTATAAAAACTAAAGGAAAATAATGTTGATCGCTAGTGCCACGATCCTATATTGTTTTACTGAATTATGACGTCCCACTCACAATATGTTTCATCAGTTTGTGTGTTTATTGACCACTTTTTAGGTTACAGAAACTCGTGTTTAGGTCATAGCAAATTGATTGTTATATCAAAAAGTTTACGTAGACAACTAATAGTAGGTAGCCAAAACAATATGTGCCCCACAAATAAAAAAAGAATAAGGTCCGAATAGTTGTTCCGTGTTTTGTCTCTTTTACTCTAATTTGAAATGACGTTTACATGACAGGAATAAAACACGGAATAACTATTCGGACCTTATTCTTTGTTTATTTGTAAGGCCTTTTAGGTAGATATATATTACGAGTAAAGGCATGCCACAATATAGAAACATCTCGCTAAGTCATTCACACAATCAAACCGATAGTATCTCGCTTGGCAAATTAGAAATTAAATATGATTAATTTTAATAAATATAGAAACAAAAAATATATTTGAGCGTTAGCATCTCACAAGCTATTATAATATCATCAAATTAACTGTAAAACAGTTAAAAACTCAAACTAACTCAATTAAAAAAATCAACTGTGTATATAAAAGAACAAATCACACAAATCAAAATCGGGATATAAATATAGATGTAATACATGTACTACATGTACATAAAGACAGACATGTAAATAAACTTTACACCAAAAGCATTGCGATTAAACTATAATAAATCAGAAAAAGCGCTGAAAACAGTTCCATGAGCCGATAAGTCAACTCAATAACTCTGAGTCAGGGGCCCGACCGCATAACCGATTACTTTGACTTCGTGTGTGATTTATGACGTCATCTTGTCATTTCGTACAGCCTATGAAAGCAATATCGAAAGGGCGGTACAAAATGACATGATGACGTCATAAACTATACACGTAGCCAAAGCATTCGGTTGGGCGCTCGGGGGCAGGTGTTCTACCAACTAGCACAGCATAAGGAGACCGCAGTAGGCAAGCGTCATAGAAACGCGCTCGTGACCGCACATAGACAACCTCTCACGGATACGAATGCTCGCAACAGCTGGGTGCCAAGTGCGAGTTCCATTCGCCATTCGAATAGGTACGTTAACGAAAACTAGAATTTGTATAGCAAAATTTTAACTCCTCTCGTATGCCGCCAGGAAGCGCTGCTTCAATGCCATACTGATTTTCGTTTTCGTAAACGCAATCGAATGAATACGGATAGTAAACTAAACTCACAGTAGGCACCCCGCGCTCGGTATGATTCGAGATTCCGCGTCCGTGAGAGGGTCTATTATGTGCGTTGCTCTAGCGCGGCATGCTGGTCCTTTATATTGTGCGACTAGGCCCGTAGGGGTGGGTGGGGGTGGTAGGTTCGTAGAGTTGACTGTTGATTACATTTGCAGGGGTCGTCAACACTTTTTCTGAAATGAAATGACCGCTCGGCCACAAACATGGGCGGGTTGCGGTGCGGAGCGTGATTTTTATCTCATTGCGTACTTTACTTCTGTAGTAGGTATTATGACATGTAAATTCAATGAATTTATTAATACATGTAACAGGACTCAATTGTGTAAGTATATAAAACATATTTATGGGTTAATAATAATGTGAACATGTTTGTTACTGTAGCGAACAAGCAAATAGTCTTTTGTTTTATTATGATTATATTGTTTTGATTGAGACACCTTGTATAATAAATACAATTTATTGAACAGAGCGGGGACATGTACAGAAAACTAAAGTCTTCCGAAAAAAACTTTTCCTTCTTATCCTTCCTTCAGACTAAGGAAGATCAGCGTAGTAGTGATTTACTCAATGCGACAAATGTTAAGTGAAGTCCTTTTTAGGACACTTTTTTTTTATGTTATTGCCTAGTATGCAATGTAATACAATTGTGTGTCCTAAACAAATAATTCAATGAAACAGAAAACAGCTTTTTTTGTTAGTGAAATAATTAGTTAGTATAACGCGCAATGAGCTAGAAATTCGCATGCCGCGTCGCAATCCGCCAAGGCCAAGGTCTAGTGTGTGTAGTGTAACGGACCTGCCACTGCTAATGTCGGAGTTGGCGACGCTGCCGGCCGTGGACTGGGCCGGGCTGCTGACGCCGGCCGGCAGGCTGCCGTTGGTCTTCGTGGGGATCGACGTTATCTGCACGTGATAAGGTTCAATTTTAAACAGCCGTGTCTACAAGATGCTGACGACAAATCGTTTAAGGGTGACCAGAGCCGGATTAAGCCATATGTAGGCCAATAGGCACTCCATCTTCTAGGTTTAGTATAATAGATACTTTTTTCCCTCACTTAGGGTCCCTAAGCGACACGGGGCCCATAGGCACATGCCTTTTTGCCTTTAGGTTAATTCGGTGCTGGACCTTGACAAGTATGAAACAGCACTCTCTGTCAATCTGCATACAAGCAAAAGGGATGCAAATAATGCGTGATTCGTGCGTGTAGGATTGAAGTCAGGAAATTATTTATTTGAAACCAATTATTTATTTAAATCTAGATGTTTAAAAAAATTAAACTATAGCATTTCTTTTTCAAGAGTTTTCCGAATAATTAAACTTAATTTCATCGACGTACTTAATAAATGATTAAAAAAAATTTGTAAACAGTTTTGCTTTGGAAACAATAAAAATTGTTGCAAATATATATAGTTTACTAGCGGCCGCTCGCGGTTTCACCCGCGTGGTTTCCGTTCCCGTGGGAATATCGGGATAAAAAGTATTCTATGTTTTAATCCAGGTTATAATCTATCTGTATGCCGAATTTTATCCAAATCCATCCATTCGTTGCAGCGTGAAGAAGCAACAAATATACACACATACATACACACAAACTTTCGCATTTATAATATTAGTGTGATTATACTTTATAATTTTCTTAACGGTGTATGTTGTATTCTTTATATATAAAAACCATGCATAAGTAAGGCGCATTTTACAGTAATTATCAGCACCTTAAAAGGAGATCTTCAAGTTACTTTTTGAATAAATAAAACATAGAATTTAGCTCATGTCGTTAGTTAAAGATCGTTGTCGTGGTGGCTTTAGCACTTGGTTTGTTGATCTTGGAAATATTCGCAATATCAATGACAGGTCTGGTCATTATCTTAAGCTTCTCATTGATTGTTCCGGTGCTATTGTAAGATGTAGCAATGGCAATCTTATAACCTGCATAGGAAATTTTGCTAGCCATAACCAACGATGAAACTGTCAAGGCCACTTGCTGTAAATATTGATATCTTTATAAGTAATATAAAAATCAAACAAACAATCTTTCCTTAAACGAAGATATAATATTGAAGAAAATTAATTATAATATAAATTAAACTCTAGAGATAGGTAGTAAAAATTATATACTAACTGAGCAAGATCGCGCATGCGCGAGGTGGTCTAAGTCCTCTTGTGTCAATTCTTCCACTAAAGAACGGTAGTTTTCTAACAGCTGCCTCCCATGCTGGAAGAAGATAGTCATGCATTGAAATCACGAAGCATATTCTGGATGCACGGATAGCATAGAATACTTAGGTAAGAGCCCCTTCACACTAGTTTCTCTAGCATAGACGTTTGATAAACGTATGCGCAACGCAACGCATAAGTGTCGTTAACGCTATTCGTTAGATCCGATCTGAACTTCTTGGAGAATCTAGTAAGGACGGCGACACGCTTACGTGACGGTATCCCTTCTAGAAACCCCATCTGAGGATGTTTCGATCACCCCTGCTTGACTTGGAACCCTTTAACGTTCACAAGTCCAGATTATACCTGTGTGCGGAGCGTTGCTAGACGTAATACATTGCATTTAGTCGGCGGCTCGGCGAACAGTGGGTCGGAATTGTTAGACTAAGATCTTACGATTTTTTTCATCGAACCTCATTTTTCCTATACCAATTGATACTTTTAGAAAATATAGTCTTTTGTATTTTTTTTCTAAATGTAAGTCCTCAGTATAGCTGTTTCGACCCACTGTGCGGCGTTTGCGTCGCGTTGTTGTAGCGTCTGCGCTGCGTTCATCGAACGCCTACGCTGGAGCTACGCTAGTGCGGAGGGGCTCTAAGTCGTATAGAGAAGCACTTTGATTTGGCCTTATTAATTCCTTAAAGTTATAGCAATTGTAAAATTGAGACTGTAAAGTAGTAGCACCAGTATTCGTCACTTAGCGTAGAGATCGACACAGTTTTCAGACAAAAATAACATAGATTTTCATCGCAATTTGACTCCAGCATCCGATCTGCTAGTAAGTTTAATCCTGAGAAAGATTAAAATGTTCGCTAGAGATAACGTCGAACGTCAAAAAATACTTGTTTCCTAAAGAAAAGAAGTTGTGCTCTGTCTGTATACAACTGTTGCTCATGACAAAAATCAGTTGAATCTGACAGGGGTCAGCAACTGACCGAACTGAGCATTAAAAATAGGGATTTTTAATGATTAAATGTCAAAAATTACGATTACTGGTTCCTGTCGTAGACTGGTGCCTCTTTTACATAACAACGAGTACACACGTTGTAAGCGAATCGTCGCTTACAACGTGTTTCAACCTATCGAGGTTGAAGCGGACTTCACACGGAATCTTTGACCTCTGAGGAAACTACTATCTTATCCAATAACGATCGGAACTCAAAACACTCAAATTAATAAAATATCACTCACTCACTCACTCAACTGATAAGCCTTTTTTTAATTCTTCAAATTTTGTTATAGTGACTGACTAGATAAGATGGTAAGTAAGCTAAGGTGGTAGGTTCTCACCACCCACAAACCCGAGTTTAACCTTTTTACCGCCAACAACTTCTATAGAAGTTCGAGATTTTCGTGCCGTCCACGCCAGCACTTCTATAGAAGTTCTTCTTTGTACCTACTTTATTAAAATACATTTATACGTTGGCGTACAGCGGGACATCGCGTGCAGGATAGTTGGGCGGTGAAAAGGTTAATTAATTACCTACCCCCTATTGTGGAATAATCAAAATATCTTATCTAAATATGTCACCATAACATCAAAGTTTGTAGCATTGTTGTGTTCCGGCAGCTAGAGATAAGATAGCCAGTGCCTCACTAGTTGAGGTTCACGGGTGAAGTGCGCTTCCATCATTGGCCTTATCATCACTTAACATCAGGCGAGACCAACACTGTGCTTACCCGAAAAAAAAAACCCAGGTAGCCTCGGTAGCCAAGGATTTTTCGGATGACCGGTAAAGTGAGCTTTCACCATCGACCTTATCATCACTTAACGTCGGGTGCGATAAAGGCCAATCTTATCCATAAGGAATAAAAAAAACTAGGTATATGAGGAACTCGATGGCGCAGTGGTTAACGCGTCCGGTCTGCGATTACTGAGGTTAAGCAACTGAAGCAACAACTGACCATACATTTCAAATCTCGAGCTCCTCCGTGCTTCGGAAGGCACGTAAAGCCGTTGGTCTTGGCTGCATTAGCAGTCGTTAACAACCACCAATCCGCACTGGGCCGGCGTTGTGGTTTTTGCCCGTTCTCCCTATCCATCCATAGGGAATGTTTCTTTTCGATGTTCGTGTTAGGTTTAATAACATTAAAGATATTTGTAAGTAGTTATCAAAATACCGTACCTTGGCTATTCGCATGGCGGTGACCCATCTATCTAGCGTTGGCTGATCATCAGCGCACAGGAACTTTATAAATTTAACACTCTTTGGTTGCTGCAGTCTCGGGTGCTTTATAGCAAAACAGTGGTCGGTCGGCGACTTGTATTTCTTCTTCCAATTCAACCCTATGTACACTTCGTTAGTATCGAAAGTCGCCAAGCAGACCAGCTCCTTCAACGTCTTCACTTTGTCCTTCGGCGAGTAGTACAGCCCTATTGGGGGAACAAATCGAAACAATTGTAGAACTATAAGGCGTATAGGTATCGTATATTCGAGTATGTTTAAAACACAACTCGCTTGAGCGCTTTCGCTTTGAATATGAGGAAAAACAAAAGAGTGTGGCCACACATCGCATAGCATTAGCGTTATCAGTTTACTAACCCGAAGGTCGTAGGACGAAGTGGAATTTCTTCCATCCCCTTTTGGCGTCGCTCTTTAAATAGAGAGGCCCCTCCATCGGTGGAACCGGGTGTCCCGATATGGAGGGCACGGCGCTTGTCGTCCCGCCGCTTTGGCCGAAGAACTCCTCTATTATAACTTGTCGCGAATGCTCGTCATGCTCGCTAGACCATCCTGTTGGATAAATACAAAGATATAAGTCAGTGAAGTTTAATAAAACATTTTTGTGTTGAGACAAATGAAACTACTTTAAGAATTTTAAACCCAGGTAGTAGGTACAACTGTCCGTTTTAAAGAACATTATTGTTTTTTTTAAACTCAATTAATTGATTTTTATTTAAACAAATGAATTGAATAGGTAGGTACGTAATAAGCTAAATAAAAAAGTTGTCAAAATAAGTAACTAAATCACTTCTTATTTAGTTTATAGCCTTCAGTTATTTAAAAATATACAATTATTTCTATCGCGATCTGTATTAAAATAGTTTCAGTAACATCTGGGTGAATTCGGGCGGTTACCGACTTACTCACCTCTTTCGATCCGATCCGAACCCTTCGGAGACTCTGGGAGGGCACGGGGACGCGCACTTTTAAGTGTGCGATGCCGTACCCTCTAGAAATCCTCCGAAGGTGATTCGTTTCAACACGGCTTGAGGTACCCTTTACGTACCTCGCCGCCCCAAAAAAGCCCGGTGAAGCTGAAAATGCCCCCTGTGGAAAACAGCAGTCCCTCTCCAAAAAAAAAAACTCACCTCTATCGTCCTCAGTCAATAGGAATTTCTCAGGTGTTTGGAATAAAGATATTTTGTCTGCTCTATCGGCAAATAGAATTTTGTTCTTGGACTCTCTTGTCCACAGCATTAGATTGTCGACTAGCATCTCGTGGTCTTCGTATACTCGTTCTGAAATAAACAAATTGTTGATTGAGTCCGGGTTAGGTGAATCACCGTAAGAGATAAAACATTGAACTGTGACACTTTATCATTTTAGTCAGAAGACTAATCACGCGACAGGCACGTGTAGAAACAATTATTCAGTACCTAGTCATTTATTATGTTTGATATGCTATTTAATTTACAATAAAAGTAAATTCTAGTAAATCCCACATTAAAAAAATATATTTAAATGTTATTTGATGTAAATAGGTGTCAGTTTTCCCGGTTGCTTTTTATGTAACTTCAGTGGCTGAAATTGCAAAAGCTTGTGGGTGCAGATCCATTTGAGGAAGTATTTTTTATCGCATTCACAAATAATTAGCTCCTTTAAATTAATATTTTTATAAAAAAAAGTATTTTGATCGGATGTTAATGACAGAGTTGTTGACATTGAATGAGCGCCTTTTGCTTTCAAAGTAAAAAAGTAAATAATGTTGAATAATTTTGGTGGGCTGGTTAGAACCACGCTCAATTGGAAGAGCACCTGACCCGGTATGTCAGAAGGCTGCAGGTTCAAATCCTGCTCGTGGAAATTTTTTCAACATTTGTATTTTTGTAATTTATTGGCAACAAAATTTGCGTTAAAAAAATATATAAACAAAACAAAAACATTTTTTCAATTTTTTTATATTCTGGAATCAGTCATCGACATTTTATCTCTTTAATTATTAAAAATGGGGATCAGCAACTAATTTTAATTTTAGCAGCAATAGACTGCAGACCACCTGCTACTTAGTTGTCACTCCGTAAAATTTTAATGAAAATTCATGTTATTGTTTGGCGACGAACACTGTGTCGTACACTGGAGCCACTACGATACAACTGTTTTGTATCTCAATAAACAATAACTTTTTTATTATTTCTCAATAACATGATTACTTACGCCTTAAAATTAGTACAGCATTTAAAACCACTGAGCTTTGTGTTAATGCCGTTTTATCTACATCGATAATACAATAATTGACATAGGTACATTACATTACATTGTAAAATATATATAAGTATGTAAAATCACAATACAAGTGGGTACCTACCTAGATATATACACTTTACTACTACTAACTAGTGGGTCGCCCGCAAAATTTCGCGTTTATTCAACAGATTTTTTAGGAATTTCGAAACCTATGACAGGTTTCTTTATTTTTCTTCACATCTACGGCTGGAGCTCTTCAAAATGAGACCATAACCGATTTTTTATGTGCAGCTATCGTCACATAATCACTGGGACAAATATATATATATATATATAAGAAACTAACCCATATGCAGGTCCGGTAAATGCTCAACTATGGCCCACTTGGGTTCCATGGTAACATGGTTCTTATCGGCCAGCAGTCTGGTGACGTAGCCGCAAGTCATCTTCTCATCCACCAGCAAACTCTTGGAAGAGCCGTCCGTCGAGAACGCCTTTATGAACAGCTTTTTAATGTTCGCCTCACGCATTCGCTCCAGAGCCAATTTTATCTTATCAGCTTTCAATTGGAAACTGGCATCCTAGAAAAGTGAATTAGGTATATACTTACGTCTTAAATATATTCAGATATGGGTTTTCATTAAACGTATTACTTTTTCTCTTTACGCCTTATTACGAGCTTAGTGATTTACGTATTTCTCAACAGAAGGATGATGATTACTGCATTAAATGTGATTTTGTATCATAAATATCCGATACTCAATGACAAAAAAATATATCGTAATACGAATTTAAAGCCAGACTTAAAAAGTATCTGCATTTAATTTAATGACATCTATAAAGGTACTGAAATTGAAAGCTAAAATGTACCGATAAAATGCTACAATGGTAATACCTGCACAAGCTTACTAAGTCTATTGTAAGCACATAGTTAAGCTTCCAAAATTTTATTCCGCCTGTACCTATGTATCTATGCAAATAAATATGTTTTATTACTGATTAGACATACTTTTTGGTTTTGGTGTAGATTAAGCTTCAACGCTTTACATTTGGAACTAGCACTGCTCGACGCAGACGATTCGCTGGACAGCATCGACACCTGGAATAAAGGGAACACTTTAACAACTAATAGGGTTAAGCAATAAAACCATAATATTTTCATTTTGATGTGAGATTATGGAAGTGTGCAAAATTAGGGAGTAAAGCCGCTGACAACCATTGAAACAGCGCTCTCTGCATACAAGCAAAAGAGATGCAAATGTGCTTGATTCATTCAAGACAAGAAATTCGAAAAAAATATTTAATTAAAATCTAGATGTTTTATTGAAAAAATAATAAGTATACTTAATTTCATTGACGTACTTTATTAAATAAAAAAAGGTAATCATGTAAATAGATACTATTTAGGCTTTTGTTTGGCTTTGGTTATTTTTATATCGAGATAACTTCATAATTCTGCATTTTGGACACAATAATATAGTCAAGTCTTATAAAGCTTTTATAACATATATTTATATTATAAATATATATATATTCATATATTACATATATTCTTGGCGTTGTGTGTTGTATTTTATACAAACGGAGCATAAGTGAACGCATTTCACAGTCGTTAGCGCCTTTTATTTAAGTTCTCCGAGGTAATACTACTTACAGTATCGCTAAAGGCAGAGTCATTGTCAGGAGAGTCGGTGCGCGCGATAGTGGAGGCTGCGTCTGCGCACTCCTTGATGCACTCCTGCCTTTGGGAGCAACCCTCGCCGCTATCCCCTCGTTCCTTGGAAGCGGAAGAGTGTCCTGGAACATACACATATTGTTTTAAACTAAGGACGTACTGTGCAGGTGACGGCTGATACTTAAAGGAAAAAAGAACTGAAAAGGTAAAAATTATATAAACCTGATAATAAGAAATAAATACACTTATATAGGTACCTACATTGCAACCTTTAGCGATAATTAACCTTCTTCGCCTACGTTACAATAATCCCATATCGTTCATACCTAAGTATATATTTTTATTACCTTTTATTAAATTTTTGGGTTTTTTATTATCATAGACCCAATTTTATAAATACGAGTAATAGCGTGTTACATTTTTATGGAACATTAAAGAACATTTAGCATATTACACCTTCATTATTTTTCTTTTGCAATCACAATGTAGCTAACACACTTTTAATTTAATTTAAAAAAAATATTTATAAAATTGGGCTGTGATAAAAAACGTCACGTAACGTAATAATGTCAGGTATAGGCCCAGGTTCCATACTGTTCCAATACGCCTTAGAAGGAGATACGGACGTGTTACTTTTACTTACGTGATTGTTACATCGGTAACACAGTATTAATTCATCCCTAATTTCGCGTAACTCTCGTGGAATATATTAAGTAGGAGATGTGGCACTAATTTTATCGCAAAATTAAGGTATTTATCGCGTTATGCTACCATGTTGCATATTCCTCTGTTTGGTCTTTTTATGGCTTTCATTCTCTGCTGTTACAATGAGATCCTCTGCCGTTTGTGCTAACTGACTTGCCTGAGCATTCTGTTTCTTTCGATTCTGGCCAAGTGTTCTTCTTGTAATTAATTTTTTCTTCTCTATTGTGTACGTATTCTAACGTTATCTACCCTGAGAGCACGTTGTTCTAACGATTCGTTTTCTCTATGTTTAGCTACTGCTAAGTTATTTTTTTCCAAGCGTTGTCGCTTGTGGACATGAAACGTCTCTTTCTTTGTGTAGTAGTTTTTTTTTGTTTATGTTGTTCCCACGAGTACAGGACAAAGACGGTCCATCCCCCCAGAGGTCCATTGTAGGGAGATAAGGGCTTCAGTACAACAGAATTCACCCTGGTACCCTAAGGCGCAACTTTAACGATATGACATGTTTATACACACTCATACCATTCAGCTCTCGGCCCACGTGCTCACCTTGGCATTGGGTCATCCATCTAATCCATTGACTCAAAGACAGAATCCACATTCATAACAAACGGAAAGCACGAACGAACAAACTTATTTTCCCGACTTCCTATGGCCATCTTCCAGCTCCTTCATCAGAGTTCCTATGGTCACCTTCCGGTACCATTTTCAAACCCTGGTTACCATCTAGCACCAAAGTACTTGTCAAGACGAATCATACGAGCCCAAACCCACTCGAGGGTCCGTGGCTTACGCCCCCAGTCAGTTTAATTTACTTTGAAGAAATTTTTAATCAAATGTACTGGCAGGCATAAAAGGCATAAGATTGTAATAATATTATATCATAACGATTCTTATTAGAAATGCTTTAATTTGGATGTATGTTTTAAAAAAACTTTTAATTTTTTCGAATCACAGATTTATTTAAAACGATAAGTAATCTAGTAAAAAATTGTATTTAAATCACAGTTTTGATCGCCTATATCAAGAACATTATTTTACTTACTTATTTCAATAATTAGTCTTAAAAAGTAGTGTAGAGCTACTAACTTTACATGTAAAATGTTCTTTTAAACTTTATAACAATAATAACTATGGAATAAGTATCCAACTTCTTTTAAACTTTGTAACAATAATATTACAAAATACTTAAGTATTAAAAATTAAACAAATATAAAATAATATAAATACAACTTTACATGCATTGTCACTATCTTTTTATTATTTTTATAAACGATCTTCCAAGATCGAATCGATATCGGTAAAATATTTGAAACTAGTAATAACCACACATAATATATTTTGTTTAGGTTAAGGTACACTTTTGACATTAACTGTACTAAGTGCAAAAGCACAAAAATAATTATTCATAGAATTATTAGAATCGGGGGCGTCGACCACGGGTGCGTCCACCACTGGGGGCGTAAGCCACGGACCCAAACTCGATGGGGTTGTGACGTTAAATTACCGAGTTCCTATGGCCATCTTTCAGCTTCATCATCAGATCAGCTCCATGTCATAATAATTTGGCATTGTCATCCGATTTACCAATGTATGCAAAATTTCAGCTCAATCGGTAACCGGGAAGTAGATCAAATTTAACTTGCAAGATTTGATTCAGGACAGGTGAAACTAAATAAAAGATTGTAAAAAACTAAATAAAAGCTTGTAAAATGGAGGAGACTGAAAAAAGTCAAAATGCTGCGCCGACCAAGAGCGGTAATTGCATTATGATTTTCCGTACAAACCTCAAAGTTCAGTTCTTTCAAACCAACAAGCCATTTTTAATCAAACTTCTCAGGTTTAAAGAAAAAAAACAGATACATAAAATAGTTAGAAGAAAACATTAACAAACGTTTTTACAATGGAATCATTTAAACTTTATTTAAAGAATTCCACGAACAATTTTCTTGTAGCTCTGTATTTTCCTTAACAATAGAAAGCTAATTAGGAAGAAATTGGAACTTGTGTATATAACACACAATAAATACCAACAATATGTATGGGATATTAAAATGTTAAACGGAAGGGTTAGAAACAGGGTAGGCGAATGATGATGGTGAAAATATAGAAGTTCAGTCAAGGTAAAGTCTAATACACATAAACCTCTGTCCCTCTGTTTAAAAAAATACTCATTTTTCATTTTAATACTGTAGTGAAGATCAACACTTTGTATTCAAGTCTAGTGACGCTTAAAATGCAACATCTCTCAAAAGAGAAGAATCACTTTAGCATTAATAATTAGTATAGTAGTAAATACTGTTTTAGTTTTCCCACATCAGTGAGTGTTTCACCTGTTTGTTGATTTCCTTATTATTAGCATGGACTAATATTAGTCCATGCTATTAGTCGTTTGAAGTATTGTAGGTAATGTATAGGTTTCTTTAGTAGAATATTGTTACTACTAAAACTATTTTATTATTTATATTTAAAAATACATATTGAATCGCAGATGTATTTCATAGCATGACCATCAGTAAATTTCGTCACTTCCTACTTTTCTAGGTATGCTAAGTACGACACTGAAAAACCAATGTCATATACAATGCCAACATATTAAGGAAAATATATATTCTCATTCATAAATACCGTTAGTGACCTGTTCCTGAGTTATTCATCGTTTTAAAAACGATTTTCCAATACCTGCTTCAAGACAATAATATAGCTACCGATGATGTATTTATTATTAAGTATATATTATTTTTGTTCATACTATGATAATGTAAAATCTGGAATAAGGTCTGTTCAAAGTTCAGTGTCACCTACTGTAAATAGTTACCGAACAGTGGTCAAAATCCTACCGTTTCTTAATAAATAATTGTAACACATTTATACATATTTTTTATTGTTTCAGGGATCCTTCTCCATATAAAATTTAACTATACCAAATCTTTCCATTCTTTCAGTCCGCGTGGTGCCGGGGAAAGAATTGCACCACCCCATCTCAACCCGTGGGTGTCGTAAAAGGCGACTAAGGGACCATTCCAGAGGATGGGCATCAGCATCTTTTTAAGGTTACGCTCAACCTACTGCGATCGCCAACCTGCCAAGCGTGGCGATTACGGCAAATACCCATGATATGCAGATCCTTGGGGGAGGCCTTTGTCCAGCAGTGGACGTCTTTTGGCTGAGATGATGATGATGATACCAAATCCCATCCCCGTGCGCGCAATGTGCTTAAAAAGGGCTCGAGGTTTTCGCTTCCTGTATTATTTTTATACATATAGATGTGGTTTAAAGGAGCTCGATGGCGCAGTGGTTAACACCCAGTCCGTAGGCGACGCATTGGAAATTTACGTGGCGGGGGTCTTGATTTTTCCCAACAATTACAAAACATATGAAAGTGATATTTGATGACATGATTTTTCATTTAAGTGACTTCATTTTGCTAGTTGCAGAAACACGATTTGTTAACTTTTATAACAGAGAAAAAAATATCAAAGTAACCTCTTTTAAAACATAGATTTGTATTTTACAGGCAAACCAGACCGATTTAAGCATCAAAATTTTCTTAGTAGATTAGTCTTAACACACACTTCAATATGCTAGTTCATCTTATTAAAATAATTTAGAGTTTTAATTGGAAGGAAAAAAAATAGTTTTTCTTATGGTACGAAGCGCAAACGCTCCGTATTAGATTAATTGTTTAGCGGTGCGTCACCTTATGCAATTTTCGCAAAGGCCGGTCACCGGATCCTTCCGGATTATAATGTTGAACTTGCAAAATGTTGAATTTTCAAAATGTTGAATTCCCAAAATGTTGGATCCCAAAATGTTGTAAATCCCAAAAATGTTGAATTCCCAAAATGTTGGATCTCAAGATAGGTGGCCAAAATTTTATCATATCGAGCTCCTCCGTGCTACGTAAAGCCGTTGGTCCCGGCTGCATTAAGAGTCGTTAACAACCACCAATCCGAACTGGACTCGCGTGTTGGTTTATGGCCCGTTATCCCTATCCATCCATAGTGAAGGCTCGTACCCCAGCAGTGGGGACACAAAAGATCTGGTGATAGTGATTATGATGTGGTTTGAATGCCTATTGCGCTACAATTAAAAACAAATAATACGTGTTTAACTGTGTACACACAACTAATGCACTGACGATTGGCAATCACCGGGGTACGTGCCATTTTTAATCAAAGATCTAGAAGATAACACTCACGTATATTCTAATATCATGATAATAATATCAAAAGTATTCGAGATTTGGAACAACCGAATCAGACTTTCTAACTCTAAGTTTACCAATCACAATATTTTGTTATTAACAATATTTTCAGGTAATAGTAAGTAAATCGTTTTAAAATTGTTTCATCATCATCTTCACCAGCTCATTTTATATCCCCACTGGAGTACGAGCTTTCCCTATGGATGGATAGGGAGAAGGGGCCATAAGCCACCGCGATTCTATACTCTACCTCATTTATGTGACAGTTTAACATTTTGTGTATCAAATCTGTCTATTACGACCTATTTAATTGGTGACAGCTAAATCTAAGCCCTATATTAAAGAGGCCTACATAAGTTTAGTGATCCAATTAAAACCAACACCAAATTCCTCTGTGCCTCGGAGGGCACGTTAACCCGGTATGGCTCATGTAGGATGATCTTTCCCTTATGCTATTGTTATTCTAGGAAGGCCTGTATCCAGCAGTGGGACGTTTATAGGCAGCTACTGATGATTTTTGGGAACGCCTCGGTGGCCGAGTGGCAGAGCGCTCAGCCCGATACCCGAAGGTCCCGAGTTCAAATCCCAGGTCGGGCAAAATGTATTTCGGATTTTTCGATCATCACCAACCCGCATCCGACAAGCGTGGTGATTAAGTCATTACCCATCAATTGTAGCGATGACTTGATTTCAATTATGGAGGCCTTTGCCCAGCAGTGAAACAGTTATAGGCTGTTTACTTACTGTTTTTTACTGATGATTTTTACTATTAGGAAAAGTCAGATGCAGAAGTCTGCAAACTAACTTTACTCTAAAACTATTAGACGATGTAGCCTCGCTTAAACACATTTGAGAAGTTTGAAGATTCTGGAAAATTCTTTGACCTACCAGTGGAAGTGGGTTAAGTTTGGTGATTCTGTAAAGGCCGTCTGAGGCCAAATAGCAAAATAGTTCCAAAAAAGAAAGTAAACGTGTGGTTATTTATAGGCTGATGGGCTGATGGTGATAAATTAATAATTTTCTGTACTTACCAGCTGAGACTCTTGATATTTCTTCGTCGTATTCGGAGTCTAGGGCGCACAGCTCTCCCAAGATGGCGTCCAGGTCGGCATCCTGCGTCTCCTCGAGGTTGGCCATGGAGAACCGGTAGGTGTCGATGCGGGGCGCCACGATCTCGAGCGGCCTCACTGAGAGAGAGGCCTCATGTGAAGAGTTCAAACCCTGGCAATGAAAAATAGAATTTATTACAACAGTTGTTTTTAATACTGTTTTACACAGTTTACGCGAACACTATACATTGAAAAGAAACAACTTTTACGGGTCTACTCGCATTTATTTTACACATTACTTATTTAATGTTTATCCTGACGTTTCGATCCCCTTTGCAGGGTCCGTGGTCACATGGGAGACTGAGGTGTTGGTCGTCTCATAATTAGTTGGTAGCTTGTATACCCTCATTTAAATCGAAACGTCAGGATAAACATTAAATAAGTAATGTGTAAAATAAACGCAAGTATATAGATCCGTAAAAGTTGTTTCATTTCAAGTTGTTTTTAAGTTATTTGCCAACCTCCACGCGTAACCTACCATACAAATTTAAGACTTATTTTTTGTCATAGTCCTAAAATATGTTATGTTCCATAATGTGATTAGTTTGGTACTGTTAGAACATTGTCGATACTTAGAATAGTAATATTTATAATATTTAGTTAAGTAGTAACATTTGATCCCATTTATTGCCAACGTGGAAGAATTAAATTGTTAGATACATACTACACACAAAGCCAAGAGGTTAAGCGTCTGGTTTTTAGTTTAGTGCGCGTTTTACTTACAACATAATCAAAACGAAAAATGGCAATATGGCGCTGCTTCAATGCTATAAAAATCTTATTTTCATTAACATGCTCGAATTGTAATTAAAACTCGCACTAGGCACTTGGAACATTATTTTGCTAATACATATTAAAAAAATGACGTTCAAAATTTATACAATAAAAAAAAAACTACAAAGTTATTCGTATTGTATAAATTACGTTTGCATTGCTCAATTGACTATAATATGATATACGGAACAATGAGCATAATCACTGAACAACACAAGAACCCAATCCTTTGTTAGCAATAGATTGTTGTCTATACACAGTGGGACCAGTAGGGAGCCGACGCCCAAATATGAAGAATCTGGTCATCAGAGCTCAATTTTAAATCCTAAACTAACACCCGTTGATCGGGCCTCCGGTCATGAATATTGTAGGGCCACCCTTAATGAGTCTCAGGAAACTAATCTCGGCCCATAAAAGTGTCTATGGGCCCATGAATATGAATGAGAAACCATAGTGCTTATGTCGAGAATTAACTGAATATTCACAATATCGACATCCCGAAACATACATAGTCGCATTGTCTTTCGAACAATGAACTAATGTAGGTACTTGTACAATATATATATTTTAGTAATAATGTTCCCTATTATATCCTCCGTGCTTCGGTAGACAAAAAAGCCGTTGGTCCCGGCTGCATTAGCAGTCTTAAACAACCACCAACCCGCACAGATCCACTGATCACCACGGATCTGGATGCTTCGCATTTTCGATTGGCTCGTTCCGCCATTGGCCGTGGTTGATGTCGTTAGAGGCAGTTACTAGTGTGGAGTGGATGGTAATAGCGGATTTAATCCTGTGCTTATACCGTTAATGTCTATCTGGAACTTCTCATATATCCTCAGTTGGTTGGTATGAATGCCAGACAAAAAAAAAATGTGAAATGCAGAGAGGGATTGTTCATGAGGAAAGGTCTGAACCGAGCAGTCGGATGTTCATAAGCTGATGATAATAATAAAGTTGAGAGCCAGTTTCACCACTAATTAATAATGACAGATGGCTACATCTATCCAAGTTCTCCTTTATTATCCTGTATGCGGTATGACAGATACTAAATTAATGGATAGGATATCAGCCAACTGGCCATTAATATTGCACATAGATTTAATGCTGAGTCACGTCTGAACAGCCCCCTGACTATGAGCTCATTGCAGTTGAGGAAAAGAGACGTGAGTATATTCGCCGCTACACGCGTCTCGTTTTCACAACTGCAACAATACTGCTATAAGATTTCGTGGTTACCCCCCATAGAGGTAATGCGGTGAACTAGTTTCCGCACGCGACATCACCCGCGTGATATTCGGGTTGTCATGAATTATTAACGGAATGAAATGATATCGTGAGATGAAAATTTATAGTAATACGTACTATCGTAGTGGTATTGTGTGATTATTTAAGCCCAGTGGTCGACATAGATTTCGTCACCAAAAAGAAAATTGTTTTCATTTACATTGAAATTTTACGGGATGACTGCTGCGGAAGCAGGTGCGGTCTGTTTTCGATTACTGCTAAAGACTGAAATTAGTTGTCGACCCCTTTTTTTTATTATTAAAGGAAAAAAGTGTCGATCACATATGTTTTAAGGCGACGCATCGCTAAACAATTAATCTAATACGGAGCGCTTGCGCCCGTTTGGAAAGAAAAACTGTTGTAATTCTTTCCAATTAAAACTACAAATAAGTTTAAAAAAATGAATTAGCATATTAAAGTGTGTGTTAAGACTAATCTACTAAGAAAATTTAGATGCTTGAATCGGTCTGGTTTGCCTGTAAAATGTAAATCTATGTTTTAAAAGAGGTTACTTTGATATTTTTTTCTCTGTTGTAAAAGTTAACAAATCGTGTTCTGCAACTAGCAAAATGAAGACAATTAAATGAAAAATCATGTCATCAAATATCACTTTCATATGTTTTGTAATTGTTGAGGAAAATCAAGATCCCCGCCACGTAAATTTCCAATGCGTTGCCTTTTGCAGAGAGGCCGTCATTATGTTCTATGTATCTTTCGTATGCCTTTATAATACCGGAGCAAGTACAACTATGTTTTAAATCTAATTTATATGTATAAAAAACCGGCCAAGTGCGAGTCAGAGTCGCGCACAGAGGGTTCCGTACCATTATCTATAATAACGTCAAAAAAATCATGTCTGTTGTATGGGAGCCCCATTAAATATTTTTTTTATTTTGTTTTTTAGTATTTATTGTTATAGCGGCAACAGAAATACCTACATCATCTGTGAAAATTTCAACTGTCGAACTATCACGGTTCCTGGTGAGACAGACAGACAGACAGACAGACAGACAGACAGACAGACGGACGGACGGACGGACGGACGGACGGACGGACGGACGGACGGACGGACGGACGGACGGACGGACGGACGGACGGACGGACGGACGGATGGACAGACGGACAGACGGACGGACGGCGGAGTCTTAGTAATTTTATCCACAACGAAGTTATAGGCGGTCAAAAATGGCCTGAACTGTTTTGAGAAAAGGATGGTACGGCCGTGCCGCTTTTTTCCTCGACTTGGCGGGGGAACGGCTGTGCTCCCGCCAAGTCATAGGGTCCCGTTTTACCCTTTGGGTACGGAACCCTAAAAAATATAGCATACTTAATAAATTAACATTGTAAGACAAGATAAGACAAGACTCGTAATTGCTCTTTCGATATATAGAATTATGAGAAATTCTCTGACTGTGTGTACTGAATTTCATTCAAATCCGTTCAGCCGTTTCGGCGGCGAGCGTGGTTGAAGAACAAACAGACATCCATACTTTCGTTTTTTATAATAGAAGTGAGCATCAAAATCGTGATAACGGTCACGATTCTGTCAAAGTTACTGCCTGATCGACTTCAAAGTACAAAATCGCATGAAAGCCGATGGAAAGTTTTAATAACACTTTTAGTTTATATTAATAAAACTTCTGATTCATTAGGTCACTATTAAAAACATCAGACGTTGTCTAAAATAATATTTGTAATAGACTGTGTCGTTGGTAAGCCTTAACAGTGATGGAAATATAAAGAGGATTGAATAAGTTATTTTTTTTCCAGATGGGATTTTTGTCCTCATGGATATGCCAGCCCCAATGTATCTTCCCAATTACAATATTAAACTTATACAAATAAAAGTAATCCTAGTTAAATAAAGGTTTATGAAGGAATCACTGTTCAGCCAACTTTACTAATATACAAAATATTATATTATATTTGTTTGCGAGATCGGATTTTGGTTATATTAGTTATCGTGAAATAATGGCACTCGTTGCTGTTGTGTTTCGTCCGGTCAGTGATAGTTCCGGAGGCCCTATCCCCCCCCCCCACACACACAATTGATATGGCAGCGAACTTAAATTTAGATTTACCCCAGGGGGGTACCTACACCTCCTGTGTAGGAGAATCCCCCCCTGAGCGTCCACGCTCAGGCTGCCCTACGTATTCTGGGGAGGGCAAAAGTCCGCTCGTATCAGCACATGCTGCAGGCAGGAGTAAGGCAAGACATTCGGCACCCCCTCCTACGCTTCGCGTGGACTTCTGCAACATCAGGGGAATTCACTCCAACTTAAGCGCCGTCCATTACCACCTTGAGACGGAGAAGCCGGCCTTGCTTTTCCTGACTGAAACGCAGATATCCCCCCCTCCTGACGTCTCCTACTTGCGCTACCCGGGATACAATCTGGAGCATTCGTTTGTGCCACGCGCCGGTGTTTGTGCTTACGTCAGGGAGGATATGTGCGTTCGTCGCCTCGGCAATCTTGAAGTTAGGGACCTCTCCATCTTATGGCTGCACGTCGACTGCGGACACCACCCTCGCGTCTACGCGTGCCTGTATAGGTCCTACAGCGGTAACATTGAGACTGACCAACTTGTCGAGAGCGTCCAAACGGCCACAGATTCCCTTCTCCAACGGATCCCCTCTGCCGAGATCGTGGTGCTGGGAGACTTTAATGCTCACCACGTCGAATGGCTTGGTTCACGCACTACTGACCATGCGGGTAGAGCCGTTCATGACTTCGCTTTGGCCTACAGTCTGTCCCAACTGGTTGCCGAGCCTACGCGGGTACCAGATGTGGAGGACCATTCACCTTCCTTACTGGACCTCTTGTTGACCTCGCACCCAGACGGCTATCAAGTGTCCATTGATGCACCACTAGGCTCATCAGATCATTGCCTGATTCGGAGCACAGTGCCTCTCACGGAAACTTTAAAATCGCAACGTGCGGTCAGCCGTCGGGTCTGGCATTATAGGTCAGCGGACTGGGATGGGATGCGAAGTTTCTTTGCGTCGTACCCATGGTGGCGAGTTTGCTTCTCGCTGGATGATCGTGATGTCGCCGCCGATTCTGTCGTTGATGTGATACTGCAGGGAATGGAACTCTTTATTCCAAACTCTATGGTTCCCGTTGGCGGCAGATCCCAACCATGGTTTGGTCGATGTTGCAAAATAACATCTCGCCAGAAGCGCGAGCATTACCAAGCCTGGGCTAATGCGGTGTCATCAAAGGATCCAAGTACCAGTGTGCTCAAAAAGAAGTACAACTTTGCTGCCAGGTCTTTTAAGAAGGACATTGTCAAAGCGAAGTCATCATTTATAGGTAGAATTGGGGAGAGGCTAGTGCGTCTTCCTTCGGGTACGCGTGCATTCTGGTCTCTCGCCAAGGCTGTCTTGGGGAATTTCTGTCGGCCGTCACTTCCACCACTGCACAAGACCGATGATTGCCTTGCCCATACTGCAAAAGAGAAAACCGATCTCTTGGGTACTCTTTTCGCATCAAACTCGACCTTGGACGATGGGGAAAACTCGCCACCAACAATACCGCATTGCGCTTGTTCTATGCCAAACGTTCGGTTCCTGCAAAGGTCAGTTCGTAAGGCTCTTTTTTCCCTTGACATTCATAAGTCGAGTGGGCCTGATGCAGTCCCTCCCATTGTGCTTCGGACGTGTGCTCTTGAGTTGGCGCCGATTCTAACGCGCCTCTTCCGGCTCTCTTACACGACTGGCGTTGTCCCGAGTTCTTGGAAGACAGCCCTTGTCCACCCGATTCCCAAAAAAGGTGATCGCTCAGATCCGTCCAACTACAGGCCTATAGCCATCACCTCTTTGCTCTCCAAAGTAATGGAGTCCATTACAAACTGTCAGCTCTTGAGGTACCTAGAAGAGAATCAGCTACTAAGCGATCGCCAGTACGGTTTTCGCCGCGGTCGTTCGGCTGGTGATCTTTTAGTGTACCTCACTCACCGATGGGCGGAGGCAGTCGAGAGAAAAGGGGAGGCACTGGCAGTTAGCTTGGACATAGCGAAAGCCTTCGACAGGGAATGGCACAGGGCTCTTCTCTCGAAACTTCCATCATACGGGCTCCCTAAGAAATTGTGTGCGTGGGTCGCCAGCTTTCTTTCTGGGCGTAGCATCAAAGTCGTAGTTGACGGATCATGCTCTGACCTGAAGCCCGTGAATGCTGGAGTCCCGCAGGGGTGTGTGCTGTCGCCTACACTGTTTCTTCTGCATATCAATGACATGTTGTATAACAACAGCATTCATTGCTATGCAGACGACAGTACTGGGGATACGCTTTACACCGGACGTACTAATATTTCTCTGGAAAGCGTCATCGAGAACCGGAATAAACTTGTGACTGACACTGAGAACATGTTAAGTCATGTCTCGAATTGGGGCCGACTTAATCTAGTCCATTTTAACCCTTCCAAAACACAAGTTTGCGTGTTTACCGCTAAAAAACATCCCTTCGTCGTATCTCTAAACTTTGAAGGAGCTCCCCTTGATACCAAACCGACCATTGGAATCCTTGGCGTCGATATTTCGAGTGACGTTCAATTTCGCGGTCATTTGGAAGGTAAAGCTAAATTAGCTTCGAAAAAGCTGGGTGTGCTCAATAGAGCGGGACAGTATTTCACGCCGACCCATCGCTTACAGCTTTACAAAGCACAGGTCAGGCCTCATATGGAATACTGTTCCCATCTTTGGGCTGGAGCGCCCCAGTACCAACTCCTCCCATTTGACCGCATTCAACGCAGAGCTGCTCGAGTTGTCGGCGACGTGGTAACCTCTGGTCGGCTCGATCCACTGGCCCTTCGGAGAGACGTTGCATCTCTCTGTATATTTTATCGCCTTTATCATGGGGAGTGCTCTGAGGAATTGTTCGGTTTGATCCCTGCCGCTGATTTCCTTCACCGCACTACACGCAATCGACTGTCTTTCCATCCACACCATCTTGATGGATGGCGATCTACTACTGTGCGTTTCTCACGTAATTTTTTACCACGAACTACAGTGCTGTGGAACCAGCTCTCTGCGGCGGTATTTCCGGACCAATATGACTTAGGAATCTTCAAGAAACGAGCCTATTCCTCCAATTGGAGACTTCTTGGCGTGTTTGCATGTAGTTTTGGTTATTTGTCATCTTATGTGCTTTGTCGAATATAAATGTGAAATAATGATGGATTATTTGGCAAATCAAACAAAACAGTGCAAGTCACTTTTCAAATTCTCTCAAGTAGTCCGCGTGTGATCTAATTAAAGCTACGCATTATTTTTTGGAGAGAGTGTGTGCTATTTGTCTCATTCGGCATTTTCCGTGTCACCGGACTTTGCATATTTACAAATAGTCAAGGGGTTTGGTAAAATATTATTAAAACATTTCTATCATCAATCAAAGAAAATATTCTACATTATCGCCCTAACTTTGACATTGTTATTGGCTAAATGTGCAACTAACAAAGCCAGTAAGTAATTAAGAATTAAAAAAATAAAATTTGGCAAATTGTTCAGAGATGCATGCGCATTGCGCACGCACCGATCGAGAGCGCTCGTTCAGTTGTGCGACACTACGACTCCATGTCGGCTCTCTTCGCCGCACCGACAAATACATTTACACGGATAAGCGCTACCTACTGGATAACCGAGATAACGCATATGTACTCGTATTTGTCAGGGGTCGTTTGAGGATGTCGTTATATTTTTGTCACATCCGTCTCGGAAATATAGGTACTTAAATAACCACGTCGAGTCGTGACTGCCATGCTAATGTCGAGCCACTGTTGACCGTTTACCGTAGTATTTAATTTATTGCTTCCACTCGCTTGCGTATTATTCGGTAACTTCCGAGGATACAAGACGTTTGTCTTGTCTGGGTGATAAAGAATCCTATGTTTTAATCCGGGATATGGTCTACCTTTGTACCAAATTTAATGTAAATTCGTTCAGCCGATTCCGGGTAATTAAAGGACAAACATACATACATAAACGACTTATTACTTAAATACCTTTAAATAAAAGATATTCTCCAAATAAGGGCTCCTGAAAACTGTGAACCCCGTGAAACAAACAACAACACTTCCGCGTTTATAATTTAAAAAAATCAAATCAATTGTGTCAATTATGATCCAAGGCTTCATACCTAGTTATCTTTTTTCGGTGCTGCAATAGTTTTTATAGTTATAATAGTTCTTGTTCTAATTTCAAATGGTTTAACTTTTTATTTACATAGGATGCGCCAATGGTAAAAATCGCGCATGTTAACTGGTCCACACTTAGGTAGGTAAGTACCCCCCCCTAACTATGTAATTTTCTAATTATACATACATACATATGTACGCACATCACATATATCAGTAATGTATATATGTGCGTACATACCTTTAAAGGATATCTAGAATTTGTATGACATTGAAACAATGCCACCTGGATGCGTGTTATTTTTTCGCCATTCGATCACGTTGACGAAAACGACGAACCTTAGCTAGCAGGCTATGCAGGAGATACAAGGACCTTCCTATCTCAAAGTTCTTTATCCTACTAGGTATGAGACGAGCCACGCTTTCTGCTTTTATATGCCAAGTTTTTGTATTGTGTTTTACAAAGAAAGAATAAGTAATAATGATTTTATAATATTTAATCTGTGTAACAAATCTTTTAAAAACCACATTGACGGCTGTTATCTCTAAGGAATAGCTCTAACAGGTAATAAAGGCAAGACTAAGCGTGAAATGTTGTTTTGTATTTGTTAAATGGGTGTGTATTTGATAAAACTAAGTTGGTGATTATGGTAGAGATATCGAACTTATGTAAAAATAAAATACATAGTAAGGTAAGGGACACTTAGAGAGGCGTATGTCCAGCAGTGGAATAGTAGGCTGATGATGATGATAATGAAAGTATGTAAGACAATATGAAGCAGCCTACGCAAGTAAAACAAAAAGGGCCACAATAGCAGTTCAGCATACTTTCTTTTAAATTTGGATACTTCAATAATTTTGTGAAATGTTCGTTCCACTGAGGCAGGATTAATGCCTACTTGAGATTATACCTTGAAGTACCTATTAATGAACACCTCAGCGATTCATTATTGTAATTCGTATACATATCTAGGTAGGTACGCGACAGTAATTTTAACCTATGTAAAAGAATAGAATAAATTATAAATAATATATAAGTATATTAAATTATACTATTATTAATGATATTATTGGGAGGAGCTCGATAGCGCAGTAGTTATTGCGCCCAGTCTGCGATTGCTGAGGATAAGCAACTTTCGCAAAGGCCGTTCATCCGATAGGTGACCAAAAAATTCTTCATTCCGAGCTCCTCCGTCGGAACGCACTTTAAATAAATAATTAATTTAATTTAAATCTAAATATATTGTCAAATAAATTTTATTAGACAATATATTATCACCACCACCATCATCATCATCATCATCATCATCATCATCATCATCATCATCATCATCACCATCATCATCATCTCAGCCAAAAGACGTCCATTGCCGGACAGAACAGAGGCCACCCCCAAGGACTTCCACTACTAACGGTTTATTCCTACATTACTTAGGTATTACATAAAGCTACAATGAAATTAATCTATCGTAAAAATAATACGAAATTAATGGTGGTACTCATCCTATAACTCCTATAATTTTATTTATTTATTTTATTAGTGTTAGGGACATCAATAATTTTATCCCAATCTAAACATACGCAAATGATTCAAAGACAGCTATTGCCTACGTACCTACGCCTTTCAGAGCTCTACCATGTTCTATACATTCATTAAACATAAAGATCATGACGTTTACTATCAATAATCTTTGTAACTTTGTATCTTAATGCATTAGGAACAGCTGCTACTGACGACTTAACGTGCCTTCTGACTGACTGAAGCATGGATGAGAGCGCGATATTATTTTTTTAATCACTATGACAGCAATAAAATTGTTTAGCTGTCACGAGAATAGTTCCAAACAGAAGAGTCTAGCCACTGCGCTACCGATCTACAAATACAAAACACAGATCTACAGCTAAATATATCAGATATTGTGTAATCAATAATTTAATGAGTGTAACTAATAATACCTACATTAACTGTGTAGGTAGATAGAGTTACTTTAGTAGTGTTTATCTTACTTAAAAAAAGTATGTAATTAAAAACTCGGATCCTAGTCCACATGCCAGGCACATTACAGATCAGTAAATAGTGAACGTAATGCACCATGCAGTCCATGCACCATAGTAAACTAGTGCAACGCTAGTGTGCGTGCCGTACTTACTGCACAAGTCATGTCCAAAGTTTGTTCGGTAGACTTGCTCTCGACCATGGAGCTATTCACACTCCTAGACTTCCCGCTGGCTAATCGAAAACTTCTGTTGAGAGACGACAGGAATCCGCCACGGTGCCACTTGCTCGGCTCATTAAACTGCACGTCCGTCATTTCGTTTACATTGCAACCCGCTGCGGTGACTCACGAACTAGCACAGCACCACGAAGTATGCCAAAAACCGGCGCTAAGCACGTCCTGCGTACTTTAAGCATGGTGCTTTCGCCATCGCGATTCGAATTCGAACAAAGTGCGGACGGGGAACTCGATTAACAAATAGGAACTTGCGATTTATTTCAAATGGAAATTAGAAACAGTAAGTACCTACTCCTAATAGATCACGATCGAATTGTTACTCGGAGTTTGCGCGCTCGCGACACGGACACAGTGAGCCTGTACACACGCCGACCTCGTCCGTTCACTTTATAACCAAAACTTTGTTATAATCACGATTTACACACCATTTATATGGGAGGACAAAGAACTCGAGCGGCGTGGTGCGGGACGCGTAAAGCGCACGCAAACTCGGACACAACTAGAGTCGAGTAGTGTTACAGAATAAAATGAAGCATGCTCTGGCGGCCGGGGGAAGGGAGGGGAGACTCGCGGGAGGGGGCTTGCGTGTGCACGTGTGCGCGCCGCCGCTCCGTTGTTGTTTGGCTCCCGAGCAGTGTTGCCATGTCTAACTTCTAATAGACGGTGAAACGATTAAATTTATTTTTGAAAGAAATTACGGTAAATTTATCTCGAAGAAAAACGGTGTATTACGAATACTTTAAATGACAATAAACAATTTTATTGCTTATGAAATAAAACTAATTTAATAAAAGATAACTTTATTGTTATTTTTTATGAATTTACTAATGAATTCTTAATAATTATTAACCCTTTTTAAAATCAGCCAAAACAATTGAAGAAATCAAAACTTTACACATCTAAACAAAACTATTATTAATCAGAACCACAAACTATTAATTTTCTTTTTTATAAATTATATTCATTTAATTTACATAATAACGTCGTGATGACGTGATGCAATGCAATCTTTCCATGTTTTTTATGATTGATTGTTGAGTTCAAAGATTGCCTTTTATCGGATTTGTTTCTCTTTTTGTAATTTTATAAAAAAAAACATGATTTTTTTACATCGCTTAACTAAAAAGTTACGTAAATTCTAAGCTACGCTGATTACGGTAGATTTTGTCACCGTTGCCGTTGTTATGCTTCGACGGAAGGTGGTAGAACCTCGCCGAGTACGGTGAATTTACCGTAATTACGGTGCGCTTGGCAACACTTTTTCCAAGCGACGAGGGACGCGCGCGTGTGCGTGCAGCCCCTGCGTCTCCACTCGCAGCTCGCTCGCTCGCAGTGTGCGTGCGTCTGCGAGCGTGTGGGCGTGTGCTCGCTGCTCCCGTGAGGATGTGGCGTGCGAGTGTGCGAGTGTGCACGCAACCCCGCGTGTGCGACTGGCGGCACCACCCGCGCCTAACGAGGGGTGGCGGAAGATACACATCGCTTCTGTCTACAGTTGTTAATTCTTCACAATCTTCAACTAACTATTCGCTTCTCTTCGAATTCGCTCTACACAAGGGTGGTGTGGCTTCAGTGCTTTTCTGCATACACAACAAACATAAATTGTTTTTCGTAGACAAACACCGAAGTTTGTTTGTTAACCTCCTCTATCTCGTTCGCTTATTTGAAATGTTATTATTTATAAAATTTATAAAATACACAGAAAAAATTAAACGCTTACCCGACCCAGCCAGGAATCGAACCTGGGTCTTCCGCAATCCGGGCGGCTGTACTGGCCGCTATGCTACCGGGAAGGCTGACGTAAGCGCTGAATTTTGTCACTGGCTGGCTGGGTCGGGTAGGCGTTTAATTTTTTCATTGTATTTTATAAATTTTATAAATATTTATTTTAGCTTCAGTGCACTTGCAGTGCAATTAGCATTTGAAAATAAAAAGTAATAGTAGTTTATGCACTGTCATATAATGAAGGGTATTAAAACACGAGTGTGAGTTTATGAAACGAGCGCAGCGAGTTTCATAATAGTAACGAGTGTTTTAATACCCGTGTTATATGCAGTTGCATACACTACTTTATCTTCACTAATGCAATTAGTCAAACAACAAGAGTAAAAGCTGACAATAGTTTATTTATAATAATTGTTCAAATTTTGGATGGTACAATTTTGAAAGTCAATGTTAATTATTGATCCAGCAGCTGTAGCGGTCGCGGGGCAAGCAGTAGAGCTCGTAGACGGAGTTGGAATATTTATAATTACTTCATTCGTCTTGTTTTCTATACTGTTCAAGATCGTATTTGAGACTTGAATTTTATTCATTAAAGACTCATCAATGTAGCTTTCAGCCACAGTAGAAGACTTCCACCCCCCGTGTCGTTTCAGTGCGGTCAAATCACCACCGCTATCTATGAGAAGGGTCGCCGAGGTGCGCCGGAAGCAATGCCCCGTGTACAACGCTGGGTTAGGCAGATACAAAAAACTTGCGATAGTTTTTCCCAGAGCACCAAATTTATTAATACCAGTTCTTTGATCGACGCACTTCCCCGATCTATAGCTCAAGAAAAAGGCAGGGTTTCGACAGGGGGTGGGTCGAAGTTCCATTTATTTTTTACATACGGCATAGCAGTTGCCCGTCACAACGAAAGAACGATCTATTTTCGTTTTTGTTTTCGAAACTTTCACCATGATTGTACTGTCGTCTATGTTAGAGACTTCATCGAACTGGATGTTGTATAGCTCTTGCCTTCGGCATGCCCCCATTATGCCGAAGATTAGTGCAACCTGTAACAATAAACGATATAATAAGCTTGAGGTACATAGCCAAGGCAAAAACTATGATTTATGAAGTAGTAAAGTGTAGGTACCTACTACCTAATTTATACACAAAGCGCTTAAACGGAGTGTCTAGATAACTTGCGTGTGTAGTACGTAAGTACTAGGTAGATTAAATAACAGAACTAAAATATACTTACCTTTTCAAAAAGATACAAAATATCTGGTGAATCTTTCAGGAACATCTTTATTTGACCTGATGTAAACGTCAAGGACTTTTTTTCCTTGTGTCCTTCTGAACTGCGTTTCAGGAACGCTATGACTTTTGAATACTTCGTGATATCAATATTGTTGTAGATACTCAGTGTGGACTTGAGCATAGAATATTTAGCCCACATAGAAGATGGTTTGAATTTGTCGGAGAGGTCTTTGAGATACACAAGAATGACATTTTCAGAAAATGATGTAGTTTTCTTTTCGATCTTCCATGCCAAAAAGTTATTATATTCTTTTTCATATAATTTTCTAGATTTTTCTGGCAAAAGATTGTGGGTTACTTTTGTTGCCAATTCTAGAATATCCGGAGGCGTACAAATATCATCGTCGCTGTCCATTTTTAACTTTTAATTTGTATTTTAAAAACAAAACACATTGCGAAACATTAAATTCACGCGTACGTGTATTGTCACAGTGAACTTGCCGCCATTAAAATCTAACCAATGAGAGCGCAGCTGCGCGCGCAGGGCCAATCAGGAGCGAGCGCGCGCTGTTCTTTTTTTATTTAATTGGCACAAGATCTTACCAAAGAGTTTTGTGTATGTAAGTTTAGTAGTTTCGACGAAGTTTTCACGTATAACCCAACTGTTTTCAAAAGCCAGCCTAATATCAAAATTTTATACAACTTGTATGAGGATTTTGACATAAGGCTCGCCAGGTTAATCGGTCGCGTTTTATTGATGTTATAATGAGATTTTACGATATCGATGTGGATATTATACCATCATGTGAAATTGCTTAAATTGAGTGTTTTGTTGTCTGCGCTATAACAGTAGTAATTATAAGTCAAGTATTGGAAACATAAGTAGAATGTTACAACATTAGTGTAGATAAAAAATTAAATGTCATTATTTTATTGGTTCCTAAAGTTTTGCATAAATATTTAACGTATTATAAATAAAAATGTTTTATTGTTCTTTTTCGTAACGTTCGTAACTACTTCGAACTGGTAACTCAACTGAAACATTATAAGTTATTTGTTTAAAATGTTATAAAGAATTTTTTTCTAAAACCATAAAACGACTCTACCATGCTTTAAACAATATTTGTAAGCAATTTTTCTCTAGAAACTTCAAACTACTTAAAAAGACTTCAACGCGATATTTACCTAGTAGTGAAACTTTAAAAACGTAGAAAACAACATGCGTTGCACTCGTTTGCTGAATCATCATCGTATGTTTTCTGTGTAAACATATATCCTTAGAACCTTACTAATAAACATAGTAGGTACAAGCTTGGAAAAGATATAATATCGTGCTTTGTCCTTGTCATGTTAATTCAATTTCGAATTATAGCAAAAGATATTCGCCACAGAACTATTCGTAGCATATACTCAGTTTATTAGTGAGGGTTAGTGTTAAAACAGAAAGCGTGTATCTTTATGAGATAAATAAAAGGCGACCTGACACGATGACCCAAATCTCATTTTGTCCCACTTTTGTCCATTCGCCTAAGCCGCACCCTTATCATGCCACAGGGTTATGTAACGCTATAGTAAATAATTACCTCAATGCTTTCAGCCGCAAGATTAAGATTGACAATGGAATGGTGACATGCGATGTCTTTAAGAATACTAGTGGTCGCATAGTAGTTAAAAAATTTGACCGTAGTTAAAAATTTTATATTGCAAAATAAAATAAAATAATATCTACATAAATACGCTCAGGACGACTTCGTCATTTATATATTTAAAACTGTTAGTCATGTTTTTCATAGACGATACAATTTTTGAATGATTTATTTTAAATGTTGGATATTTGCATATTTCAAAGGAGAATGACCAAAATCAGGCTATTTTTTTTACATTGCGTCTAAAGCATTTATGCATCAAAAAATGTCTCCTGAATTATGGCATTTAATATTTAAAAATTCAGTATGAAGAATGCGGGGTTTAACAAAACTATTATAAATAAATGCTGAACTGATTATTAAAGTGAATATGATCATAGACCAGAGTCTATTATACTATGGTCTGTTATGTTTCTAGACAAAACACCGAAGCATTATTTTCTTTGGTCTATGGCATTGATGTATAAAATCATCGATGCTTTAACATCATTATCATCATCATCATCATCAGCCTACACACGTCCACTGCTGGACATAGGCCTTTGATTGCTTTGAGTAAATAGATTGTTTCTATTTTCGATCAAGTTACTCTATTCTACTCATACTTATCTATTTCTTAAGTATGCATTAGTTAAGTAAAAAAGTAAATAAGAAAGTATTTAAATAAATTCACAATGAAAAGACTGATATAATTTACGACCTATATACATTTTAAATAAATAATTCTTGACAAATTAATACAGTTGTCATAACCTCAAAATACCTGCTAAAAATAAAGATTGCTACAAGTTCCCGCTTAAAATTAAACTGAATTTTTTTCTTCCTAATCCAGAACCATTTTGCTATTGTTTACTACTGATTTCATTAAAGCGCATAGTTACGCAAAATTAGCCTAACTCCCATAGTAAAATGGTCATTCTCCTTTCAAAATTCAAAATTTCAAATTCAATTTCAAAATGGGAAATAAAAAAATAAATCTAAAAAAGTACGTACATAAATGTTTTTCTTAGACAAACAGAAGTTTGTTTGTAGCAATCTTTGTCGTACGCTTATTTGATTTTTTTACTTTTAAAGTTACCCTTTTTTATAAATATCCAATATTTAAAAAATGTTTTATTTTACTTTTTGCCAAATAATGATAGTGACACTTTTTCAAAAAAGGTTCATTATTAGTTAATTGTTCGACAAGATTTTCATAAAAACATCCAAAGCAAGACATCGTTTGAATTCTGCACAATATAGAGCTTTGCATTAGTTTTCTTGGATAAAGGGATGTTTGCCATGAAAACTCAAGAAATTAATAAAGTAAAACAAACATTGCTTTTTGAAGTTTCGCGTTGGCTACAAGGTCTTAGTTACCACTGATTCTGTAAAGTGTTAAAAATATTAGGCTAAAAGAATACACAAGTGAATTGGTATATTAAAAAAAATGTCCAGACGAGCTTCTTTAATATATTCTATAGAATCTTTTTAACCAACAATCGGTAGACGTAAATTTTGGTATATGAGCCTACATTTTGACTTCCGGCATAATGTGTCTCGGGGATAGGGAGCCAAGATTGGAAAAAGATGGACAAAAAGTGGCAACAGGTGGTGTGCGGGAGCGCACCTGCGCGCGCGCAGATGCGAGCGATCAACACTTTATTGATCTTGGAGCCCTTGGAGATAAGTGGACATTGAAATTATATTTTATGTTCATATTTTGGACCAGAGGTTTCGTGAATTTTTCAACTATTTATTTTAGGCTTGTGTTATAATATATTATAATATACTTACTTACTTAATTTACTTACTTACTAGTTAGGTATATATACCTTTATTTATATATACCTAACTAGTAAGTATACCATATAAATCTCCTTAAGTTTTACTTACGTTGTATGTGCTTAATTAATAACCTTTAGAAAATAAAATAAAAAATTATAATGTGTTCTAAGGTAGTTTTTTCAAAAGATTCATGCTTTGGTTACAATATGAGTAAAATAAAAAAAACAAAGCGTAGTTTTTTATTGTACACACGCCTGCGCATCAGACTACCATAAACTGTCAAGTTTCCTCAATAGACTTTGAACTTTATGTATATGGATTAAAGTTAAACATTTATTGTAGAAATTTGACAGTTTTGGATAAGTCCATGTGCAGGCGTTTGTACTATGTATATTATTATAATATCTTTGGATACGCCGTCGTAAACAGATCATGTTATGAATGTTTGAATAGATAGATCCTTAGTTCTCAACACAAATTAAAAGGTTGATATCATACAAATGTTGGCGTTAGACGATGGATAATTGTTTCGGGAGATACCTCTTCTTAACATAATATTTAAATCAAACTTGGTAGGTTGAAATAAGATACCTACCTATACCTAGTTAGAATAATGTATAAGGTTATAAAATAATTAAGCAAAAGCGTTTTTCTTATAAGTATTAAGAATAAGTAAGTACACTTAATTTTAAGAACTGTTTAGAGGTAACTTTGTTTTTTTTTCTATCGAGGACATAGTTCTGTATTTTGGCAACAATAACATTTTTGCCAATATATTCCAATGTAACAAATCATATTTTTGGCATTGTATGTTGTATACTTTTTAAATAAACCATGCTTATGGGAAGAGCATTTTACAGTTGTCAGCGCTTTAATTCATTTTCTCAGATACAAGTTCGTAGCTCGGCAGCTTAGAGGTTTTTAACGTAGTGTTTATGAATAAAAATTTTATGTGGTTTTATGAGAATGTTTGTCTTCATTTAATTACAACAATTTTATGTACAACACAAATTTATTGTGTATTATATTGTAAATGTTTATTTTTTTTAAAGTACAGAAATACTCTACAATTATGTAGTATCGATGATAAAATTATTGTTAACGCTTAAAATCTTTACTGGTTTTGAATACAATTTTGCATGAATGGAGCGTTGTTGTGAATGCAAAACAGAACGTATTGAAAATTATAGGTTACCTACGACGACGACAGTGACGTGTGGTTTTGAGAACTTTGTATGAATTTTAATTTGCGAACGCCTATCCCATAGGGCGTGTATAATCAAGGCAAATTATTCTTCAGGCGCCTGACGCTTGCCACCTGTCTCGGAGCCTAGGGGTCTATTACCACAGACGAAGGTTCGATCATTTACTGAAGTCGTTAGTCCAAAAACAAACAGCTGGGTGAGAGTAGCCGCGGGTCGTCCTCAGTGGCGTGCACTTGGAAAGGCCTATATAATTATGTGCATCACCAGCTCATTTTATGGCCCCACTGCTGGGGTACGAGATTTCCCTATGGATGGATGGGGAGAACGGGCTATAAACCACCTCGCGGGCCCAGTGCGGTGCGGTGGTTGTTAACAACTGCTAATGCAGCCGGAACCAACGGCTTTCACGGAAGAGCTCGAGATTGACTGATGGACAAAATATAGACTGATGCTGACGGGCACAGACTTTTGTAAGTGACGGACTTATGCCTGATTTCACCACTGACCCCTAAGTTTCAGGTGACCCCTAAGCCATGTTAGGTGACAGTTGTTGGAGCAAAACCTTCACCTAAATTGACTTAGGGGTCACCTAAAACTTAGGGGTCAATGGTGAAATAGGCAAGTGTGACAAACTTAGATGAAGCTTCCACCGACTCATCTAAGTTTGTCACTGAGAAGACTTTGTCTATAAGAACGATAATTTTGGTAGCTATTTGAGCTCTTTAGCCTTATCGTCACATACCTTCAGAGATAGAGGTCAAAAGCTATCCCTTGAGTTTAAAAATGCGTGTGTCCTTAATATAACAGAAAGGGCATGTTCTATATTGTGAATTGTGATTGTGATGCTGTAAAAGAGTTGAAGAAAGAAAAACACTCGCTAACTTTCCTACTAATAGCTCTTAGGTAGAAGGTACATAATCTCCATGAGAGCTTAAGTTCACCATAATATACGATTATAAAATAAAATAAATTAAGAAAATAATAAAGTGGCATTATTAGCTTTTATGACGACTTCCGAAATTCACAATAACTTCATAGTAGGGCCCCTATAAATGATTTCGATTTCGGTCACGACTACCGGTTTATAATAACAATAGTACGGTCAACAACATATAAAAGAGCACTTGTACCTGTACTAATTTTACATAAAATTAACGATACTTGTATTGTAGATTTGGTAACGTTATTAGGAAGCCTTATTCTAGACGCTATCACGTTGTAGAATTAAAAAGAAAACCTAGACATGACCAAACAAAATACAACAAACAAGTCAGTTTAGATATCTTGTCCGTACGGCAACCTCATACAAAGAGACAATTTGCATTGTAAAATGAACTTTGCTATCACGAGGTATCCAAGATCAGCTTTTAAGCAGATGGTAGAAAGTGACGTAATCGGTATTGATCGTCAGTGTTAAAAAATACATGTAAGTACTTTACTTTCTCTTTTATAGATGTTGATTAATTTGCACGCGAGATGTAAGTATAGTTGTGTAATTAAAATTAACGGTAAAGTATTACGGGCTTATAAAACAAAATGAATGTATTGTTTTATTATAATGTACGCGTACATATACTTTACCTACATATGTATACTTTTTTTTACCTGTATGCATAGAACAGGAAAGTTGAAAGTTTTTCATTTCAAGAAGTCTCTAAAATAATTGAAGCAAAAATCTTTTAATGATAACATTTACATACTTAGTAATATTGATAAAGCTGGTTATTCTTACGACAATTACAATCAAATAAATAAGTACGCCTAGCTAGCGCGATAACGTCACCGTACAGTCAGCGGCAATTAAATAACACGTGTTCGAGGCGAAACGCATTTAAATTGCACGTTGAATCTGGGACAAGCTTCTATTGTGCTTTTGATGTGTTGTGCATGATTCTGATTTTACTAAGCATATTTAAGGGTAAGTCATATAAATGTTGAGTAAAAAGCAAAAAAGTATAGCCTAATACAGCCTAATCTAATCTTTAATATTAATATTGGTAAGTTATATTAATATTGGAGTCATGTCAAGCGAGGCTTTATCACCAATTGCGGGTTGGTTATTGGAAACCCGGGTTATACATCCAACAGTTCGAAAAATTCCTTGAAGAAATTGAACCCAGAACCTTACGGATATCGCGCTAAAGCCACTCAGCCACCGAGGAACTTGTAATGTTAAGAAAAATATCAGTAGTAAAAAAAGATACTCAATACAGTTAGGTTAGTAGTTAGGTAGGATCTGAAAACTTTTTACTTTTTATATATTAGTATAAACTTGTAATTTGTATTTACATTTTACATAATCATATAGAAATCTTACGCAAATTTTATTGTGAGTAAATGTTGTTGTTGACGTTAAATAAGGTTCCTATAGGCTATGAAAGAAGGGTAGATAGTGTTAACTAGATCTGCAAGGGTCGGATGCAGTTACGGAAAGCCTAATTGAGTAAGTTGCCGGTCCCGGTTCGTCCGATAGTGCGGTTACAAGCCCCGCTTGTGAAGATTTTTGCGGGCCAGACTAGATTTTCCACGTTCTATTTTGTTCCCAAGTTATAAAATAGCCAAAAAATATAGGAACCTTTTAACTGGACCAGCGCAGCGTGAATATCGCTAAAGACACTACAAGTTACAATAATTTTTATTAGCTACTAACATAGAATTAAGTAAATTGTTACTAACACTGGATGGAAATCCGAAATAAATTAATTTTATTTATTTATTTATTTAGTTAAATCTATTGTTATAACTTAAACTCTACATAACAACAGAGTGCCTAGTGTGAGTATTGTTTACTAACCCGTATTCACTCGATCACGTTAACGAAATCGAAAATTAGTATGCCATTGAAGCAGCGCCTCCTGGCGAAAAAGAGCGTTTACGCCGCACACTAGCGCCA
Source organism: Eudonia lacustrata (assembly GCA_947562085.1). Lineage (NCBI taxonomy): Eukaryota > Metazoa > Arthropoda > Insecta > Lepidoptera > Crambidae > Eudonia > Eudonia lacustrata. Next base: position 23,847,918 of record OX387339.1, on the reverse strand, counting down.
CTAATGAAAAAAAAACATATCTAGTAATTAGAGATAGAAAATAAGAGTTACGGCCACTTTTAACTATAACGCCATATTTAACTAAACCATAACATGTCAGGTGTTCATTAAGTGACGTAAAAATGCTAAATTACTTCATTCAGATAGTTTGTTGAGCATAATTTGATTTTCTATCTCTAATTACTAGATATGTTTTTTTTTATTGGCGGCGCTAATCAAAACTCACACTGGGCACTCAGTACGAGTACAGTTCAAATCGACTCTCTGTTTGGCACAATCATAAAAAATCATGGACATATGAGAAGAGGAATAGCCTGACCAGCCCATTTTTACAACACCTTTTCTGAATTGCAACTATAACAACATTTTCAACCGTAATTGTTTGTCAATGACTATATTTAAACGTCATTTATATACATAATTGAATGTGTACTCCGCTGTGATTTATTTCTGGCATGGTGGGACAGGCAAATGTTTCTCGGGTCGAAAGGACCGCACGTGCTTCAAATAGTTAGTTTTTTTGTGGGGAAATAATGGTCGTCGGAATCTCGGTAACTGTCAGTGGGTTGCAGCTGCCGTTTTTAGAGGTTTAGAGAGATTTAGAAAAAATAGGAATACAAACAAAAACGCCAACTCACTGATTCAAATATGCTGTGGCAGTTATGACAGTTCTTTACGGTGTTTTGGTAATGTTGAATATACTAGTAGTTATAATTATTACTTATGAATTATACTACTTCATTAATTAGAATTTATTATTATGCTGTTTAGAATTATCGTCTAGCTTATAAGATTAACCAAATATGTTACTGTACTCAGGCATTGATTGCAATCTGCTTGTGCACCTATTGAAATAAATAAAAGAAGGATCCTTATATGTTATAATTTATCAAACACTAGCTGACTCGGCGGACTTCGTACCGCTTTGAAACAAACAAAATCATTTTGTATTGGAAAATTAAATTGTCGTTTTTAGTATTTTCCGTTACGTATAATTTTTTTTTTTTTTTTACTTACACAAATATTTCAAAATCAAAATTAACCAAACCGGTCCAGCCATTTCTCGAGTTTTAGCAACACAATCGAACAGCATTTGATTTTTATATAAGAAAGACCATAAAAGTTAAGTTATTACATATTTAAAAAATACGTTAATGACAAATGTTAATTAATAATATTCATATATTATTACAAGCATTTTCATTGAATCAATTATATAACTACTGGTAACTGGTGGATACTGGTAATAAAATTGTTTGTTTTGTGCCGAAAGGGCAACGAGTGTGTTTGGTGGCAGGCATAATAAAATAACTATGTGAGTAACGGTTGTATATTTCCAAAGTATGTCACACACTGCCTCAGTCTACGAGATGAAATTATTTAAAATAAAATTTATTAGTCACACAAAATAATATAAAAGTGGTCGTGTGTGCTAAGAAAAAAAATCGGTTAACAAAATTAAATACAAACTATTTTCATTGATACATTTTTTCTAAACTAAACATTTTTGAACAATTTATAAGGTCCCAAATAGGGTGAGAATAAAGGCTTTGTCACCTCATCATCGCGTACAAATACATGTGTGCAGTTTTTAATCCGGCATGAATGAATATTTTCCCTTGCCTGACTTCTCTCTAGGTACTGCACATAAATTCGAAATTCTCTTCCGTAATTGTTGAATAGTCGTTTCGTTCCAAGCGCACCGCTCCACACATTTCATTGCTCTGCCTCGGAACCTGTGATGATAGTAACATAAACAATTAGGATTGTCCGACGTATGCAAGTTTTGTTTGCGTCAGCGCGATGCGGAACGAGAATGCCATCGATTTTTCTTATTATTGTAATTTCTAAATCGATTTCTGCCTCTTTCTAAGTCATGCAGTTTCGCCATCTCAGACAATATGAAAGCTTGGTCGTTACTCGCACTGGTTGTGTTTGCACTTCCGATACCTGTAGAGGTCTTGACGTCTCCATAACCTTATCAGCAATCGCTGCCAATTTTTCAGTCTTTGACGTCACTGACTGCAAGCACAGCTCGTACGGATGATGGAAAATGCCCTTGCCACATAATTTACAGAGTTTCATCTGGAATCTTGTCTCGGGCCAGGTCTTTCATGCAACGCAAGAGCTGCGAAGGCTTTTGGTCGCCGAGCTCCATTTCGCTCAGAAGTTTCTGAAACTGGCGCGTCTCAGATTCTTCATATACTGTCAGTAACCGCGTCTTAAGAGCTTCGAACTTCTTAGTTTCCGGTAGTTTAAGCAAGATGTCACTGACTTGCTGAATAACTTCCTTGACCAATTTGGTGAAGATGAGGTTAAATCTCGCATCATCGCTCAATTTTTGCGGTCCTAATATCGCCTCAAACTGAACTAACCATAAGCGTGGTTGATCGCCCCGAAATTCGGGGATCCTCGAAGATACTGTGTCTGTCGCAACGTCCATTTTATCAGCTTCTGATGGTGTAGCCATTGTTTGTCGGGGTCACCAAAATGTGCCGAAGGGGCAACGAGTGTGTTTAGTGGCAGGGATAATAAAATCACTATGTAGAAACGGTTGTATATTTCCAAAGAATGTCACAAACTGTCTCTGTCTACGAGATGAACTTATTTAGGTATAATAACATTTATTAGTCACACAAAATGTTATAAATAAGATCTTCTGTGCACACAGCACAGTTTACACTGTGTAAAATTTACTTATTTTATCTTTTAAGGACCTATTGTTAAGAATTAAAATTAACTTTTAAGTTTAACAGAAAGTTAGCCTTAAAATACTTATGGTAAAAGTAAACAGGGACTATCCGGCTATTCAAATTAATTATAATTTTGTGCACGCAACATACCAATTTTTTAATTCGCGTGATATTATCAATCTGCGCTTTAAAGTGAGTTTGAGGCTGCACATAACAGATGTCTTATGCTAAATCTGCGAGCAGCGGGCGCGCACCTGCCGCGCCGGCTGCGCGCAACACGTGTTCGGTTTTTAAACGTGATCCAGCATCAATCGCATTTAAACATGGAACTGCTTTTTGTTTTCTCTGTTTTTTATACAGATAATTTACCTGCTTTGGTTGATGTAAGTTTACAAACTTAAAATTCAATGTTTTTCAAACCAATAAGCCAATGCCAATAAAATTAACAATGCTTTAGAAAAATACAGATATGCATATAAAAAGACAAATTTTATTTTCACAGAATTTGTGCGATTTTAAACATTACATTGTGGAATCTAAATAGAATAATGCCTTTGGACGCCTGAGAGCGGAAAATGTATTTAGAGTCAGCCGTGAAGGCTGAGTGTGGAGGGTTGTTGGCAGGATGATCTTAATTCCTTTAGAGAGGGATAAGGTAGGAGGATGAGGGAGAGGTAGAAATAGAAAAAGGATCAAGAGTAGTGAAAAGGTATGGAGGAGACCTCTCTTAATTTAGAGAGAGCTAGGAGCTAGTGTATAACTGTTAAGAATCGGAGGAAGTGGGAGGGTGGGCCTTTGCCCAGCAGTTGTTGTTGTTGTGTAATGTTGTTTTTACGAGATATCAATAATAAATAATACATGCCTATTTCATATTATCATACGATTAAATAAATAATAAATGGTGAAAAGTGACAGATCATGTCAATAGAGACAGATCAATAGAGACGGGTGTATCGATATTACCGTTAAACAATAGAGGGGTAAAAACTGGCATTATCTATTCAACTTATACATATACTCGTATATATAGAAATCTAAAGCGTATAAAGTAATCTTTCGGCAATAAATAAATTTAAATAAAATTAGTTATTTTGAGGCATAGCTTTCTGTTATATTTTACATTATTAATATTTCCATTAGGATTTTTTTTCGATGGCGGGCGTTGTCGATAGGTTCAATTTTCTTCTAACGTACACAAATATAGTTGTACCTTTTTAAAGGCTGTACGTGGCATATCCCTTTGACTCGCATGATAAGAAAAGCATCGCGGGCTTCACTGTCAAAAGGACTTAGAAAATTTAATCGATCTGCTAAATATCGCCGTTTGATTCGAATTTCTTACGCCGCATTTAAATAATTGTACCTTTAATTGATTACAAATTAATTGAAGTATCAAGTCGCCCACCAGCGAGGGCCACAAGAAGCGAAAGTCGGTACCCGGAGAGATAAATTTATATCGTTCACAATCATCATAATTCCCTGAAAAAGGTACATTTTATTTATTTATTTTGTTTCCTTTTTACACACTTAAAAGCACAGTTCTGTGCTATTTTCTTGGATGAAGGTCTCCGCGGTAACAAGAGGCTATAACCCTGTCCGCCACGTGGTCTGTGATTACCTAATTTTCTCAATCAAAGCATCATAATAATTGTTTGTTATTGAACATTTATTCGCCATTATAAAATCATTATTTACAATATTATACAATTTAACTTATTTTAAAACCTTTTAAATTACATAGATAGTTCACAATATAAAGCATCATTCTTATTTTTGTAGCCTCCCCACAGGAGATGTAGAAGATACACATTACACAGTGAGAAAAAAACACAATAAAATTTAAAAAAAGCACTCACCGCGGTGAGCACGGTGAGCTCGCCGAGCCATTCGTTGAGCAGCGCCTCTGGGTCGTCGGCGGCGGCGCCCGCGCCACTCTCCTCTACCAGCGCCATCTGTAACAAATGAGAGGAATCATGTAACCAGGTTGAGACGACACCTCGTTTAAAATTGCTAATTCTTACAGCCGCTGTCACAAGGTCGAAAATACGTAGCGTCCGCGACAATTGAGACCGCTTACAAATTATAAGAATCTTAAATAGGCTTAAAATTATTGGTTTTAGTGATCAAAATATACAGCAACTTAGTTAAGAATATTTATGTTATTAATGTTTTTGAGTGCTTCCCACGCATAAAGATTAAGTAATTTCGTTGTAACTCCAACAATAGTAATTTTTTGAGGTGTTTTCGAAAATAATACGAGTATGATAGCAGCAATAGTATCTTTTAACAGTTAACCATTACTACATGTTTTCCAATAAAGCAAAATAAAATAAATGGAAATCAATAAATATATATTTCAACACACTTGCTCATAAAATTACTCTAAATTCACCGCAATTAGGCACATAATGACACCTGTAATCAAACTGTGACTTTTTCATTGCTATTATTCACAAGTGAGTTAGAGGATTTTATTTTATTTTATTGGTTGAGTTGCTTTGTTCTTAAAAAAGTTTCGATACAAAAAAGATCGTGTTCAATAGTACAAATAAATTAATGTACCTATTGCTTGCTCATTTCATGCAACTTCGTATTGAAATAGATAATTTCAACTAGTAACTACATCACTACATAGTATAAAACAAAGTCGCTTCCCGCTGTCCCTATGTATGTATATATGCTTAGATCTTTAAAACTACGCAACGGATTTTGATGTGTTTTTTTTAATAGATAGAGTGATTCAAAAGGAAGGTTTGTGTGTATAATACATGCTGCAATGCATGCATAATATAGTAGAGAAACACTGATAATTGAAGAGGTTTCACATTTTTTTGCGCTTACATTGCAAACGCTGGCTGAACCCTACGAGATAGATCAAAATAATGTACTACAGTATTGTACACCTTAAAAAGGTCTACAAAAAAGTCCCCGATGGTATATGTCTATCTCTTAGGGATAACATTTGCGTATATGCTCGGGTCGTAGACATCGGCTGTTCGCGCCTCCGCCGTGTCGTACGGTGGCGCGCGCGCAGTCTCCATTGTGTCGTATGCATGAAGCACTAAACGCGCTCCTGGTAACTTTTCCAGAAATAGATATATTTTTTGATAATCCAAAAAGGATATCTGGTCGAATTTAGCTACCAAATTGTATCTCATTTTTTAGTTTTTAGTTTTTATAAGTTCAATTTATGTGCCTAGGTTTAAGATAATTATGTAATTGGGTTTTTACCCGTTTAATTATGTTTAATAAAATAATAAATAATAAAATAATAATAATAACCCACAATAATCATTTTTATGTCCTTTACTTTTTACGAGAAATAACGGCTTATTTACGAAGCAATTTTAAGCAATACAGCATTATTCCTTATCCAATTAAGTACATTAAATAAATTGTGCATTTAATATAGATCAATATGGCCCTTTAGAGCATGTAATTTAATTGAGTATTTTCGAAGATATTACAGATTTAAAATGCAGGGACATAGCGGTTGCGGCGGTACCGGCCGGGGGGCTATTTACGAAGCGATTTTAAGCAATACAGCGTTAATCCTTATCCAATTAAGTACCTTAAATACATTGTGCATTTAATATAAATCAATGTGGCCCTTTACAGGATGTAATTTAAATGAACATTTTCGAAGATATTACAGATTTAAAATGCAGGCACATAGCGTAGCTCAAGATGAGCCACGATTGAACGTCGATCAGAAAAAGCATTCACTACATTACTATCTTCAATTGATAATAATGAAGGAAAAATATTTTTCCTTGATGCCCCAGGAGGTACAGGAAAAACATTTTTAATCAATTTGCTTTTAACAAAAGTGAGATCTACCGGAAAAATTGCATTAGCTATCGCATCATCCGGCATTGCTGCTACGCTTTAAGAAGGAGGCCGAACCGCACACTCTACATTCAAGCTCCCGCTGAAAATCGCCACCAATGATGATAACAGCGTCTGTAGTGTTTCTAAACAAAGCAATATAGGAAAATTTATGCGTGACTGCTCATCAACAGTCTGGGATGAAGCCACCATGTCAAACAAGACGTCTGTGGAGGCACTGGATAGGACAATGCGCGATTTGCGCAGCAAAAATTCACCTATGGGTGGATGTACAATTCTGTTGTCAGGAGACTTTCGTAAAATCCTACCAGTTGTGACTCGAGGAACACGTGCTGACGAAATAAATGCTTCCCTAAAAAGGGACATGGCCACATGTTAATAAATTAGAGCTTAAAACTAACATGAGGGTTTCGTTGTCTTCACGTAAGAACAGGTTTTTTTCAGAGATGCTGCTAAAAGTTGGCAATGGAGAGTTAACACAAAGTGATGGAAGGATTAACCTAGAAAACCTTTGTGTTTTGACAGACAACATCCAAGAGTTGGTCAACAATGTCTATTCCGACATTGATAACATAAGTTGTAAGGCTATATCTTGGTTAAAAAGAAAGAGCGATTCTGTCACCAACTAACGAACAAGTGGATAAGGTAAAGGTAACTTGATTCTTTCAAAGATTGATGCGCCGACGCAAATATACTACTCGGTCGATACTGTTCTCGATTTGGAAGAAGCTGTCCATTTTCCTACAGAATTTCTTAATTCTTTGAACCCGTCTGGACTCTCCCTCCTCATAAAATGGTGTTATTAGTAGGTTGTCCTGTTATTTAATTAAGAAACCTGAATCCACCTAAACTTTGCAATGGCACGCGTTTGCTGGTGAAATCACTAAAAACTTTCATAATAGTGTGCACAATACTCACCGGATGTGGTACCGGAGAAGATGTATTGATTCCCCGAATTCCTCTGATACCATCGGATTTACCATTCCAATTTGAACGCCTATAATTTCCGGTAAAGATATATTTGCAATGACCATTAATAAATCGCAGGGTCAAACTTTCAACGCTGCAGGCTTAGATTTCAGCGTTGAGTGTTTTTCACATGGCCAATTATATGTCGCTCTTTCAAGAGTAACCTCTAAAGAAAACATGTTTGTAATGTCTAATGACAAAAAAGTTGTGAACGTTGTATATAAAGACATTCTGTAGTATATTTAGTATCAGCATTGCACCCGTGCGAAGCCGGGGCGGGTCACTAGTTTTTAATAAATAAAACTTTAACTTAAATATAACTTTTGTTTTCTCTGTAATAAAGTAAACTTTGAATCCCTATTTTGTACGTGGCTAAAACGCTATCCGCGAAAAGCCAAAAAAAAGAAACATCATTCTTTTAGTCTATGGCCGGAACTTCTTGGCGGGAAAATGAAGCGTCAAGTCTGCGATTTTGTTTTATTTTCCAAAATTTGTGTTATGTCGAATATTAATGTGAAATAATAGTGGATTATTTACCTTTAAGTGTTCATGAGTGTGCATAAGTGTTGGCAAATGAAACAAAACAGTGCAACCTCACTTTTCAAATTCTCTCAAGAAGCTCGCGTGAGGACTTAGTAAAGCCCCACATCTTTACTGAGATACTCGAGGGGTTGGGGGGTATATCATTTCTCACTTCCCATTTCTAATATCATTCATCATCATCATTTAAGGAAATATTGTTTATTTATGTATTACTTGTAACAAAAATTATTTGACACTGGCTAAATGTGCTAATCGCACGAAGCCAAAAAAAAAAAAGTATGGCCGATCGCCATAGCGCGCGCATAGGAAAACTGATTATTTTTTCCCGCCATTGCGAAAAAATTTTCACAACTCGTTTTCACTGTTGAAATTATAATTATTTAATAATTAAAATGTCTACAAGTACTAGTTATGATGAAAATTATTTATGTTGTACACCGCCTGATATAAGATTTGAAGCCCTTAACGTTATAGAAAGTTTACTACCTGAAAACTCCAAGGACAAATATCTATTAGCATACCAAAATTTCATACAATGGCAAAACAACAAGAATACGCAGTCTTTTTCTGAAAATGTGTTCATGGCGTACTTTAATGAATTATCTTCCAAGTACCAACCTAGCTCTCTGTGGTGTATATACTTACTCAATGTTCAAAAAATACAGTCCGAACAAAGAACGAAGTGGACTTAAAAACATACTCTAATTTGTCAGCTTATCTAAAGAGACTATCCGATGGATTTAGAAGCAAGAAATCAAAGGTTTTATCGTCTAACGATGTTGAGAAATTTATAAAAGATGCTCCAGATAACCAATATCTGGCTACTAAGGTTAGTTAAATTAATTTTAAATATCTACGCGACTTTAGCCTGTGTTGTGTGTTAGACTTAATTATTGTTTCTTTTTTTCAGGTTGCTTTAATATTTGGTGTAACTGGTGCATGTAGGATACAAGAATTAACAAATGTAACTGTAAAAGACATAGAAAACCATGGCCTAATGCTTTTAGTGAAGATACCTATCACGAAAAATAAAATACCGAGGTCATTCACCATACACGGTCCATTCTATGAAATTGTTAAGAAGTATGAAAGTTTGCGTTCACTGTTCCGTAGGTCGAAGTGGTGACGGTTGTGATGATGGTGGAGTGGTCCATGGCGATGTTAAATAACGACTGCGTCTCTATATGTGACGTTGTATATTTACAGTGACTACATTGTGACTGACTTATTATCTAAAACTTACAAGACTATTTATACAATATAAACTGTGTAGATGTTGGAGGGAGGATGCCGTGTGTTATCTTAATCAGATCTACACGCGATTAGGAATGCGTTTACAAACTCTTTAACCATACGTGAAGATAAGAAATTATGTGGCGACCGCAGGCCGCCACATTCACCAAAAGCAAAAAAATGACCGTTTCTTTCTAAATTACCAGAATGGTAAATGTACCTGTCAGCCTATAGCTTTAAACTAATTTGGTTCTATGCCTAAAGAAATCTCTAAGTTTTTAGATTTAGCAGATGCTGAGAGCTACACTGGACATAGTTTCAGAAGAACTTCAGCTACATTGCTGTCTAATTCAGGAGCTGTTATAATGACTTTGAAGCGTCATGGTGGATGGCGATCTAACAATGTAGCAGAATCATACATAGAAGATTCCATACAAAACAAGAAAGAAATTTGTGCAAAAATCACAAAAAGAATTAGACTTGATTCTGAGGCGCGTCGTACTGGCGAAACACCAAGCTACCTGCACGAATAATGAACCATTTCAAATTGGTATTTGAGAACATTAAAGTATTTCAGTAAATAATCTATCTGATGAGACCGCTATGCTTTCAAAAACAGATAATTATAATTTCACTAACTGTACATTTACTAATTGTTTCTCTAAATAAACTTTTTATCTACTAAATAAAATGATTTTTTAGTATTAAAAACGTCGTATGATACACGTGTGTATTGATGATTACCGTCCTCGGCTCTCTTAAGACCCTCGCCTCACGGCTCGGGTCTCAATGGCGCCTCAGCGGTAATCACCAACATTACACACTTGTACCATAATGTACTATTATATTGTGCAGTACAATACGAGTATGTTTGAAATTATTAAAAAATACCGGGATATTTGCGAAAGTTTAGGCAGTTAAACCTACCTATTCTCATAATTATCACACATAACAAACATCTCAATATAAAGGCGACCAAATACATACTGCATGGGACAATTAAAACAATTGTTGAGAACACATTGAAATAAACCTGCAAAAGCATTCCCATCGGTGGTGTGAGCTCGCGCTCTGCACAAATATCACACAAGGTTTTTTTCTAGATTTACATAAACATTAACATGTGACCGCGGCTTCATTCAAGGATCAGCAGAATACATTGCGCGCTCTCCACTTTGTTTTACATTGCTATTTTATTTATTTTACATATTGTTTTATATTGTGCCTGATTTGTTTAAAAGAGGTGGTCATATCAGCTCTTTATTAGATCCCATATGAAATTTTAGGCAGATAAACCTACCAATTCCTACATTACACAAGATTTCTTCTAGATTAACATAAACATTAGAATGTGACCGAGGCTTCAACCAAAGATCAGCAGTATACATACCGCGCTCGATCAACGCAACCCTCGAGGACACAGAATCTCGGACCATCTCAGACTAGAGGATCTATTCATGAATCACACGTATGACATTGTGTTATCGCATGCGACTTAATTACACTCGTCTTCCGAGTCGCATGACGCCGATTTTCCGTATTTTTGAATCGTTCGTTTCCGGTGCTAAAAACATAATACGAAATGTTGGATGTTATCCGTTTCACGCAGAATTTAGAGAAACTGATAACAACCGCAACACAAACGGAACGTAATATCCATGTTTTTATTGGCTGTTAAAGAAAACCTTTGCTTTTTAATAGGAAAGACTATCAATGTCTCAAACAAACGAGTGACATGACATTGACACAACGCATTGATTTTGACGGTTATTCTATCAATCGCTTTGTGTCGCCCGATCCGAATCCGAACCCTTCGGAGGAGCTAGTAGGGCACGGGGACACGCACTTTTAAGTGTGTGATGCCGTTCCCTCTAGAAAACCTCCGAAGGTGATTCGTTTCGCACGGCTTGAGGTACCCTTTACGTACCTCGCCGCCTCCAAAAATGAAAAAAGTGATGCTGAAAATGCCGTTTGAGGCAATCAGCAATCTCTCTCAAAAAAAAACTTTGTGTCGCTCCACTGCAACGAGTGGGTGAGGGCACTCGTTGCGGTCAAGCGATGCAAAAGTATGGAAAGTCAAATGTCGAACGAAAATATCAGTACAAACCAAGCGCTCGACTCGAGGCGAAGGAATCAAAAATAGAGCCCCAGTCCGAGCACAGCTGTTGCGATATTCCGTGTCCGTGAGAGGTTGTCTATGTGTGCGTCGTTTGAGCACGTTTGTGTGATGCTTACCTTCTGCAGCCTCTTTATTTTGTGCCTTTGCTTTACATTGTTATCAGGCTTTGGCTTTAATTCAGCTTTGTAAAAAAAAAAATGTGTTATAGATACTTTGTATATTATAAATATGAGTGTGTGATTCTCATAATGCAAAATAGTAATAAAAAACGAGTGAGCCTTACATTGCCTTAGAGTAGTCGCATAATAATATGACGTGTAACATAAAATACGGAAACTTTTCCATTAAGCAGTGACAGAAATTAACCTCAAAATTTAAAAAACTATATACTTACTTACTGAAATATTTAATTCGATTTATTCATTATTACTTCCTTGGATTTTTATCAATGATCTGCACTTTATTGAAACTTAGACTTAGAGTTTAAAAGTCTATTACACACGAAATAGTTGAAATCAATAATAAAATAGAATATAGAATTAACAATTACGTATATTTTTGTACAAATCAGAATCAGAGTCAGAATCATTCAAAGAGAATGCATTAAATACTTATTAGAAGACATTTGACAAATGACACAATATGTCACATATAATAATAATATATCTTGATCTTAGTATCGATTTTTAAAATGGCGCGCGCTTGCGCGCTCCCCGACTTCCTGTCACACTGTTAACTTCCGACTTCCGTCACATTTCATGAAATCACTCCCACAAATTGTATATATAGGAGGCGAGTGGAAAGATGTTACACATCAAAATACTTGAACGCGTTGTTCGTACACGTCAGTTACATAACCGCCTTGCGGATCCACTGTACAATAACTCCGATTGGCGAATATAAAAAGCATTCATCCGAGACACATTCGTGTAATATAGTTTAATTCATCATCTCGTGAGTAAACTTTGAATGTATAATTACCACGTCGTGTTATGAAAGAGCCGCTAATGTACATTAAAAGTTGATCGCTATCCCACCATTGTGATCGATGTTTGTGTAACGTGCCGTTTCTTCCCTTTCCTACACTTCATGGTAGATCTCTTAGCCTGCAGAGAAATCATTTATAATGACCATTTTGACATCAAAATTTGTCCACGCGCGATATTTCACAAAATATTCTTATAACTAAAGCAATGAGTACTCACATTAGTAGAAAGGAACTAATGTTTCTAGGTAATCCTAAATAAACATATATAAAGTTTAATGTACCTTATCAGTATTTAATAAATATACTCCTATATTCGCTCCGAACCTGGATTTTCTCCATAGAAAATAATTTGTACTTTTCATGACTAGCGTTACAAAGTACATCTAAATAAATATACTAAAAAACAGTACTCAAATAAGTGGTTATTTTTTTGTTTAAAACATATTATTTGTCATTGATATCGGGTTAAACTATTTTATTTTCTTATTTCTATAAATGAATATTTGTCCTTAAATAAATGTCCATTATTGTGTTCATTTACGTTATTCATTTTTCTAACGATCTAATTTAGTATTATTTGTTGTATACCAAATGGCAACACTCGCTCTATAAGGAGCCAATCAGATGACAGAAGCGATTATGTGTCGGCTATTTTGTCATCGCATGAAAAAGTGAGTGAACGCGTGGTTTTATGTCTCCGAGCGAAAATTACAAATTTGATTCATCATTTTTGTTGTCAAACAAACTATACAGTTTTTTTATTACAGTTACAGTTTTTTGTTGTGTTTCGTCTGGTGAGTGAAAGTACCGGTGGCCTATCTCTCACCCCTCCCAATTCCTACTCCCTCCTCAAGATCCAACTCCTTCCTCAAGGTCGGCAACGCATCCGCGATTACTTTGGTTTTGCGGGTGTCCATGGGCGGCGGTGATTGCTTTCCATCAGGTGACCCGCCTGCTCGTTTGCCTACTTTTAACATAAAAAAATAAAAAATAAAATAAAGTTAAGAAAATACTTAAATATTTAATCGATTCATATAGACGGTTTATTTTCGACCTTGATTGAAATGCAAAGAGATTTTACTCATGATGTTCTTGTTTGGCCTAAAATATTTTCGATTCTATTCAAAGTAGTAAGTTTGTTCATTTTTGTTATGACTGGTAACGTTTTTTTCTCACGTAACAAAAATGATGTAACAAAAATGAACAAAAGCCATATTCACAATTTACTTTTTTTACCCAACTACGGTGATGATGTCCAAAATGATGGTTATGTGTATCTGTGTTTTTATGTATGTTCGTATGTATGTATGTTTTATGTATGTATGTCTGTATGTATGTTTTTATGTCCGTTTCTTCGTTCCCTCGTAACTACTAAATGGATGAACCAATTTGCATAAATTATACATCGTTGGATTGGTCCTGATGAACGATTGTCACTAGATACATAAAAACTGCGAATAAGAAAAATGGACACCATTTTTTAGGTTTCCATTTTTTAACCTCCAAACCCGAGAGAGGTCAGTTTACATGTTTTCTACTGACATCTCAAAATAAATACGTCATTTAATTAATTAAGAATAATAATATTTTTTTATTTTTATTTTTATTGTTGCAGGAAAAAATAAATCAGTTTTATGCGACTTGTGAAAAGATCTTAATATTTCAGTTTTGTTATTTTTTGTTACGGGTTTCAAATTTGTTATGGTTTAATTTTTGTTTCATTTTTGTCACAATGGTCATTTTAAATGATTTTCACCCAGTATTAATATGCTTGGTATGGAGATTCGCTGCGATCTGAACCAAAGTTTTTTTTTATTATTTCACACTATTCCTTTTGCTATTGATTGTACCTTTTCGATTATGTATGATAGTAGCGTAGGACGAGTTGCAGAATGAAAAACTAATTTATTTTGTGTTTTTGCAACTCTTCCCAAATGGGCTATAATAGGCATGTGGGACGAGTTGATGAATTACTCAAAGAGACTACCTACATCGAAGCCGTGATCAAAACAGCCTCACGTAAACTCGGTGTTCTGAACAGGGTGCGGCGATTCTTTACGCCAGATCAGTTGTGCCATTTGTATAAGACACGTGCAGCAATAATTCCTCGCTCGAATTATTGCTCGCACATACAGGAGGATTCCGTAAGTTACCTTCTCGATGCCTTGGACAGATTGTAGCATCGCGCTGTACGTATTATCGGCAATGCCATAAGTCACAAACACTCTCGAACACCTGAGGGCCTATAGTGTGAGTTATTTTTGACATTCGAGTAACGTTAACGGAAACGAGAATTTGTATGGCAAACTTTTAACTCTTCTCGTTTGTCGCCAGGAAGCTTTTCTTTTTTTGAAAGAGATTGCTGATTGCCTCAAACGGCATTTTTTGCGTCACCGAGCTTCTTTGGGCGGCAAGGTACTAAAAGGGTACCTCAAGCCGTCTGAAACGAATCACCTTCGGAGGTTTTCTAGAGGAGATGGCATCACACACTTAAAAGTGCGTGTCCCCGTGCCCTACTAGATTCTCCGAAGGGTTCTGATTGGATCGGTCGCTAGGAAGCGCTGCTAAAATGCCATACAAAGTTTTGTTTTCGTAAATGTGTAAACAAAAGAATACGGATTGTAAACAAAACACTTAAGGTGCCTAGTGAGGCACTTCGGGCTTCTCGCGCGGTCGATCCCCAGTGGATCAGGTCCCGTGACTGCCACCTAGCCTTCTGCTTATCGGAGTTTGGTTCCCCAGGGGTTAGTGGGTATCCCCGTCCGTCTCGCCCGGCAGCTGACTTGGGGCTTCTCTCCCTGTCAGTGGGTGTGGAAAGGCGGACTGGTGAGTCCCACATAACCAATAGGCCTCCTCAAGGCCGGGTAGTCATAATAAATAAATAAAAATAAAAAAAATTCCTACACTCACCAATATCTAGCCCAAAAGAAGCTTCGTTATGAAACTTGTTAAATGGTTACTAGACAACGGATAAACATACTTAAAATACTTAAATATATACTTTTTATACATAGAAAACACCCAGACCCGAGACAATTTAGAAAAACAATAATTTCTAAATTGACCCGACCGGGTATCGAACCCGGGACCTCAGAGATGGCGACACCATGAAAACCGGTGTAAGTACAAACCACCATAATGGTTTACCCTGGGTCAAAAAAAAGAAAAAAAAGGCACCTTGGGCTTAATTAACGAACACTGGTGTAATTACGATACAGTGAAGATATTTATTTCATAAAAAGCAGTAAAGTAAGCTCTGATTATACCAACATTTTGCGATCTAGTCATTTTCCTACCCGGTCTATTTGAGATGTGGTCTGATTAAAGATGTAGTCTTTTCGAGAACCAGTCGTTTTGCTACCCAGTCTATTTAGATGTGGCCTATTAAATTATTTAGATGGCGCTAGTCATCACGGTAAACATCGACTGCCGATTTTATCAGTGCTTAAAAATATAAAAAGTCATTTATTGCTTCCGTACGAATGTTAGTTTTGTAGTTTTATATACGAACTAGTGATGGAAATGTTATCTCTGGAAAAATCAACCGGTCTGTGAAGTTATGGTCAATGTTTTGTTTGGTGTGCTGTATGTATACAATCGAAAACTTTATTTCACAATCGTAATGAAACTCGAAATATAAATAAAGTGAACATAAACGGATACCAATATGCTGAAGTTTTACTCGGGGTGAGTGCATTTTACGAGCTTTTATTTAGCTTTTATTAGAAAATAAAAATATCAACACCGTTAATTTTTATACAATGAAGTAGGTAGTTATATATCAGCTGTCCGATCAATACAGATCACTAAAGCTTCAACTACGCGCCAATAGAGGGCACATCTGAAGCTAACAAACTGTCAAAATTGTTAAGCAACAATATTAATTTACTATTGCATTAATCGGACACCACAAAATGACGCAATATTGTGAAGCATGTAAAAGATTAATAACGCATAGAAGAAATTTATCTTGTTCTGTTTGCAAGCAGACATATCATATCAAATGTACTAATGTTGCAGAGAAATTATTTTACTTGATGACTCCAGACAAAAGAAACAAATGGAGATGTAACGAATGCATTTCTAACTCAAAAACCAAATTAATCTGTAGCACACCCCATACCACACCACATAAACAAACCGATAAGATTCCACAAAGCAATGTTACTGAACAAAACAAAACTGTCTGTAATGTTTCAACAAGTAACTCTTTTCAATCATTAGACGATACTTTAGACAATGCAAGTTCTGAAACAGAAAATAGTAAATACATCAACAGAAGTTGCCCTAACTTAAAACCTTGTGAAGATGATGTTGAGTTGATAAAGACCAAGAATAAGACTTTAGAGACCAAATTACAAATAGCTGAAAACGAAATTGAAAACCTGTTATCGGAAAACTATGTATGGAAAAGTCAAGTTGATAAATTCAAGATAAAAATTCAAACTCTCGAACAAATATGCAAATCTACAAATATGAATATTTCGAAGTATAAAGAAAGTCCAGCTAAAAGAAGTACTCCGTTGAAACAACAACAACATGCCAATACGCCGAAGAAAGTACTACTAACACCATCTAGCGTCGAATGTCGAATGTCATCGAATGTGAGCGAATTAATGAAACTAGATAGCAAACCTCCAAAAACAAGTCAAGAAATGAAAAACCTGACTAATCAAAATATGTTATTCGAAGAACAACCTCATTTACGGACTACACAGTTAAGTGAAGACTACTTAAGCCCGGGAAAACCAAATAAAATATTAATTGTTGGTGATGAGCAAGTACTCGGCTTATCGCAGCGGATTATTAAACATAGATACAATAAATGGAATGACAATTTCCAGACGTTTGCTTTCATCAAGCCGAATGCTTCCTCGTCTGATGTCTTAAGCTATTGTAAAAACTTACGTAATAAGGTTAGCATGAACGACTTTGTTATTATTTGTGCTGGAAACAACGACTCTAACTCTATGAGACTATTTAGTAATTTATGCATAGCTTTGAACTCTCTTCAAGATACAAATGTTTTGCTGTTGCCTGTGAATATTAATGATGGCCTCAATGAAGTTATGCTTAACACTGAATTAAAATTAATTTCTATGATTCATGAAAATAGTACATATATTAACACAGATTATTTACTTGAACAAAGACATTTTATGTTATTAGCGTGTAATAAGGTAAATGTGAACATTGATTATTTAGCCTATAAAGCTCAATATTTGTCGTTTGAGAACATTAAGCTACGTCTAATAGATATGCGATTGTCTAATAATAAAGTAAAAAAACCAACTGTGTAAGGGAACTATTCCGTATTACTTCCCAGTTTTAAAGAAAGTAGATGCCAAGGAAAGCACTCTCTCTGTTTCTGTCAACAGAAGTGATAGTGAGGGGGTTTTTTCGTGAGTAACCAGAATAGAATGGATACCAATAAATTTAATAAATTAACAATATTTCATCAAAATTGTGCAGGATTATTGAATAAACAAGACACATTACACGTGGCCTTACAAGAATTTGATGATAATAGTAATCCCATCCATGTTTTGTGCATTACGGAAACATTTCTGAACTATGGAGATATAAAAAACGTTAGGATTAATGATTTTAAGGTTGTATAATTTTATTGCAGACCCCGTGAAAGAAGAGGAGGTGTATGCGTATTGGCTAGAGAAGAGATATCTTGTCATGAGATCAATTTAGATAACTACATCTGCTATAAAAGTTTTGAATGTTCGGGTGTTGTATTAACAAACTATAATCTTTTAATTGTATGTATTTATCGTACACCTAATTCCGACATTGATATTATTTTCACCAAGTTGGAGGCGTTACTGGAGAAACTATTTAAAAAGCGTGGTAAAAGAATAGTTTTATGCGGTGATTTAAATATTGACTTACTCAAATCGACTCCCTATAGTACTAGATTATCGGATTTGATTAGCTATTTCAATTTAAAATTTCACATCACATCCCAAACCAGGAAAACATCGTGTATAGACCACTTCATTAGTAATATTCCAATGGCCGTAGGTACAGTACACTACTTAGCTATTTCTGATCATGAGACGGGACAAACTTTACAAACAAAACTTAAGCTTAAAAAAACAATAAACCAATGGTTTGAGGAAAAGAGGGATTTATGTGACGCAAATATTAAGAAATTTCATGATTACATTTCTAAATTGACCTTTGCTGATGTTATGGAAAACAGTGATACTAATACAGCTTTCTCACTGCTGCACGACACCTTGAAAATGTTTTTTGATCTGTGTTTTCCGAAAATAATTATTAAAATTAATAATAAAAGAAATAAAGTTCGCTGGATAACTCCTGGTATAAGGAAGTCATGTAGAGAAAAAAGGAAACTACCTTAAATACCACTACAGTAGATTGAAAGAGAGTAAAGAGGAAGCAGGACGTAAATATAAAAAATACTCTAGAATACTTAGAAACTGCATTTTAGATACACAGAAAAGAGGAAATATTTACAAAATAGTTAATTCTAAGAACAAATGCAAAGCTGCCTGGAACATAATCAATACCAGATTACAGAACGCTTATAAAGATGAGATTGAAAATATTAAATTCAACAATAATTTATTTGATAGCCATATTGACATTTCAAATTTATTTAATGATTATTTTATTGACATTACTAATAATAATAACCAGATATTTAATTCACCTAATGGTATACCAATTGACATGAGCGGACCTTCTTTCTTTTTCTACCTTACTACCCCAGAAGAAATACATAAGATTATTCTCACCCTTAAAAACACGAATTCAGTAGGATACGATGAGATACCAACAAAAATATTAAAACTAATAGCTTCTTTCATAGCGCCGGTGATCAGTCATATCATAAATATTTCATTTGGCCAAGGCATCTTCCCAGATAAGCTAAAATACTCGGTAGTTAAGCCAATTTACAAAAAAGGAGATAAATCGGATCCAAACAATTACAGGCCCATTACACTGATTCCAATTATTGCAAAGATAATAGAAAAGGCGGCACATATACGAATTAGTAAGTTTTGTGAGAAATTCAAATTAATAAAAGAGCAGCAACATGGTTTCAGAAAGAAAAGAAACACGACATCAGCCATCTATAAATTGGTAACAACAGTGATGGAATGTTTGGATAGTGGAACTCCAGTTGTTGCTCTCTATCTTGATATGTGCAAAGCATTTGATTTTGTAGAGCATAATAGGTTATGTGATAAGCTCTACAAATATGGCATAAGAGGTACAGCACTAAATTGGATAGCTAGCTATTTAAAGGACAGACACCAATGTGTTCAAATAACAAAAACATGTAAAAACAATAATAACACATATTTTAAAACAACTTCTCGATCTGAATACAGGATTAATAGGTCGGGAGTACCTCAGGGCACGCTGATGGGTCCTTTACTGTTCACACTGTACATTAATGACTTGCCAAATGCAACTAAGCACGAATCAATACTGTTCGCGGATGACACTACTGTTCTCATCAGAGGAACGACTAAATATAAAGACATTAACGCTAAAGAGTATGAGGATGAAATTAATTTGACTTTAAATAAACTAATTGAATGGATGACATTAAATAATTTAAAAATTAATATTGAAAATTACTATTAAATATTAAATCGAATGATAAAAAAATTTACATGATGCAATCGACTAAGTTTCTAGGAATAAATATTGATGAAAACTCTAACTGGAAGAGCCATGTAAGATCTGTTTGTGAAAAATTAAGTAGGTTCTCGTTTGCATTAAGGCGCCTCAGAGAAGTATCTACACTAGAAACTGCACTCCTAGCATACCATGCCCATGTGGCATCGATACTACAATATGGTATCATGATATGGGGAAATTGTACCGATATTGCGAGGCTGTTCAGATGCCAAAAGAAATGTGTTAGATCTTTGTTTGGTGCATATTATGTAATTTCGTTAATGATAATATGGAACAATTTATTAAAAAGAAAATTCCAAATTACAAACACTTTCGTCATAGACCCGTAAATAAATTAGAAATGCCGAAAATCAAACTTTGCTTGCCCGATAAAAATGCCTGCGTAATGGCCGTCAAAATATTTAATGCTCTGCCTGATAATCTACGATTGTTGAATGGCGCAACTTTCAAGAGAAAACTACATAGGTTCCTCACTGAAAAATGCTTTTACTCCGTACAAGAATATTTAAGCAGTAATTATTGAGAGGCTGCTTTGCATTGGCTTGTTCTTGTGCTCTCTGATATTATTTATTTAAATAAATATTTGCATGCTTAATTATAATAAGTAGATTTTGAAGGAATCTGTATTTTTAAGAACACCATACCATGTACCCAAAATTGAAGCAAATAAAAATATTTCATTTCATTTCATTTCATTTCATCAACGATATGGTCGTTTGTAGAACCAGTCGTTTTGCTACAAAGTCATTCGGAGTATATAGGCTTTCTGCAGAGATGGTCCTTATGAGATCTGGACCTTATGAGAATTTGATCGGGTTCACAATGTAGTCGTTAAGATACCAACTCGCGGCGTGGTGCACGTGTTCTCTTTTATCCATCACCGCTCAGCTCCTGTCAGTCTCATCTGAAGAGATTGCGTTTATCTACTCGTTTCTACTGTGTATATATGGCATATTCATAAAAAGATAATTATACATTTCTTATAAAATGTTTAAATTTCCTTGGGAGTTTTCGATAGCTACTTATTTGAAATTGTTAGTTAATTCATTACGAAAATTCTCCCATTTGATTTTCGAAACTTAATGTTAAATATCTTTTTGTGTTGCAGTTGCTTAAACTTTTAGATATCATTATTTAGTGAGCCAGGTTCAATTGTAGTATCTTCCCGGACCGCGTGGCGGCCGGACTTACCGAACATCTGTTCATACCTTTTATTTGGTGCTTTCCAAGGTCCTTCTACCAGGCAGCAATGACTACCTGCACGCACCCTACCTACCTACATTCCGGAGGCAGTATCCTGCGTCGGATCTACCCCCCCACCCGGTATCAAGATCTCACCGGCACAGTCAATGGCACGTGTCTAGCTAGGCTAACCTAGATGCCGAACTGCGCACGAGTTCCAGTCCCCGCTCGAAGCTAAGTCTTCCCTAAAATCCTCCCTCACCCCAGCGTTTCACGGCAGCTAGAGAAAACTTAGCCAGTGCCTCAGTAGTTGAGGATTCCGGGTGAAGGCGCTTCCACCATTGGCCTTATCATCACTCAACATCAGGTAAGACGAAGGCACAGTGCTTACCCGTAAGATATAAAAAAACAACATCAAGTAATTTCATACAAAAACCAGTTATGAATTAGAAATGCTAAAAAGTACCAATGTGCCAATCTCAATGGAATAACAATATAACATCGGTTGATTCGGTGAACCTTGAAATTTGAAGCTTGTTGTGAACATGCGGTTTTTTATTGACTATCATACTTTTTTAGAGTTAGAAAGCGGAATAAGTAAGGGCAGCCGGCACCGGCCCTAGCCTTTTGTTATCATAACCTTCCGCAACGAGGAAGGAAAGTGGAGCTCACGTAATATTTTATGTAACACACAACAATAAAGCCTCAAAGGGATTTTCGTAACTCGAGCATACTTGTAGTACGAACGTGCATCGTGGTTCTATATTTGCGACATTTATGTGAATAGGGGCCCGCGTGATGGTTTACGGCCCGTTCCGCTACCGCCCCGTACGGGACATAAAATGAGCTGATGATGATGATGATGATGATGATGATGTGAATATATTATCGACTCTAGAACATGATAGATGACAATAGCTGTATTTTTCATTCCAAAAAGCTTTAATTACGCTATCGCAAATACGTCATTATTTTGAGAAAATATTGAAAAAAAATTATATGTGTCAAAGTGGTTTTTTTCTCGACTGTAACTTTGAAAAAGTAGGCATTTTGCTACTATGTCGAAGTAGGGAATATGAGATGTAGATTATTTGCTACGTAGGTTTTTTGCATTGTAGGTATTGACAGTCGGACTCTTGAATGGTTTGTTGAAATAAAAAAATCGGTTCACCCAGTCGAAAGTTCTGAGGTAACAAACATAAAAAAAATACAGTCGAATTGATAACCTCCATCTTTTTTTGAAGTCGGTTAAAAAAGAAGTATCTGTGCTGACGCTGCGTTCGAAATTCAAACGACAAATTTAAAGCCTTTTTTTTCTTTAGGTGGTGCGATTAGCACATTTAGCCAGCGTCAAGGTAATTTTTTTACAAGTAATTTATACATAAATAAATTTCTTTCCTGTATACAGGAAGAAATGAGAAGTGAGAAATGATATACCCCAACCCCTCGAGTATCTCAGTAAAGATATGGGGCTTTACTAAGTCTGGCATGTTTACTAAGTCCTCACGCGGACTTCTTGAGAGAATTTGAAAAGTGACGTTGCACTGTTTTGTTTCATTTGCCAACACTCATGCACACTCACGAACAATTAACAGTTAATAATCCACCATTATTTCATATTAATATTCGACATAAAACAAATTTTAGAAAATAAAACCAAACCGTGTAGACATGACTCTTCAATTTCTGGCCAAGCCATTTGTTCTTTGATCAATTGAGTTGTTGACTGGTTAGTCAATAGAGAAACTTTTGAGCAAGTGTCAAAGAACTTTTATGGGAATGTAAACAATTACGTCATTGCTTTTTTTCGTCAATTAAATGTTTATTAATATTTTTTCAGGTTACAGAAATGTATGTTTAGGTCAAATTTAAAATAGATTAATATTTTAAAGAACGGTTACGTGATTAAACGTTCTGGAATTAATTATTGCGTTGGTTTTAGTATGCATCTATCATACTAAAACAACCGCAATAAACCATTTCTATTTTATGGACGCAAAACGCCGTAGGCGCAAAATGTCCTAGTCGCAAAACGCCTTAGACGCGAAATGCCCTAGACGCAAAACGCCTTAGACGCAAAACGCCCTAGTCGCAAAATGTCCTAGACGCAAAATGCCTTAGACGGTCCTAGACGCAAAATGCCTTAGACGCGAAATGCCCTAGACGCAAAATGCCTCAGACCACAAAATACGTAAAAATTTGCTTTCAAATCCTGCACCAAACCAAAGAAAATGCGATGTGATGTTCGATAGAATGTATATTTTACTAGGTCATTCTGCGTTTTAGACATTTTCCAGATTTAGGGCATTATGCGTCCACACCAATAACCTCCCAATGATTGAACTTGATCATTGTATGGCAATGGCCGCCATCATTAAATCAAGCCATCGCTGCAATCAAGGTAATGCTATTGCTCGCTTGTCAAATGCGGGTTGGTGATAACAAACCAAGCCCGAAACACTGCCTGACCTGGAAATTGAATCCAGGACTTTCGGATGGCGGGCCGGCGCTTTGTCACAAAACATAGTGTAACATAATTCAATATATTATATTTTTATTTAAGCATCATGGCTCATTTGGGTTAGTTACAATAATTAACAAAAAAAAAAGTTACTTACAAAAACATAGTGCTCGTAAAGTTTTTGTGTCCTAGGTGGTAGAGAAGCATTATAACCTTCTAAATCTGTTTGCAACAAGATCATCATTTTATTGTAAAGCAGTAAGAGTATAAATTTTCATGATAATTAATTCACTTGTTTCCACTACACTTCGAAATTAAAATTGAGACCTCTCATTCCTTATTAATTCGTAAATTGGGAGAGGTCGGTATACATGGCGATCTACTTCGCTGGCTCCAGTCCTATCTAAGAGATCGAAGTCAGGCGGTTGCTATTAAAGGATTTTGTTCGTCTTTTGTACCAGTGACTGCTGGCGTGCCACAGGGCTCTCACCTTGGTCCGCTTTTGTTTATTAAATTTCTCAACGACATATCGAGAGCTTTTCATAATTCTGAAATACTTTTATATGCAGATGTTTGTTTATTATTACAAGATGATCTTAATGAGCTTTGTAACTACTGTAATGATAATTTTGTAAAATGCTGTAGTATTTCTTTTTCACGTAAACGTAAACTTATAGAATTTAATTACACTCTTAATGGTGAAACGCTTTCAAGACAGAATGAGGTTAAAGACTTGGGTCTATATCTGGATAGTAAATTATCTTTCAATCCTCATGTAAACTATATCACAGCTAAGGCTTATAAATTGTTAGGTTTTCTTTTTAAAGTCGGCAAAGATTTTAAACAATGTTCTACACTGTGTCTATTGTACAATTCCTATGTGCGTTCTATTTTAAAGTATGCCTCCACGGTCTGGAGTCCTCAATATAAGAAACATGTCAACAGCATTGGTAGGCTGCAAAGGAAATTTAACAAACATCTAAATTTTAAAAATAATTCTTAAATAGTTGACTCTTGTTATGACTTGTCATTGGCAAATCGGCGAATGGAGAAAGACATTACGCATATTTACAAATTAATTAACAACATGTTAGACTCGCCCTACCTTTTAAGCTGTATTAAATTCAGGTGCCCTCGGATAAGGTTCTCGCAACAGTGATTTGTTTTATGTCC
This sequence comes from Eudonia lacustrata, assembly GCA_947562085.1. Taxonomy (NCBI): domain Eukaryota; kingdom Metazoa; phylum Arthropoda; class Insecta; order Lepidoptera; family Crambidae; genus Eudonia; species Eudonia lacustrata. The sequence continues at coordinate 23,823,019 of OX387339.1, read as the reverse complement.
CTTTTACCAGAACAAATTATACAAATAATACGTTTTTGTATCGAGCGTGTGAAAGTTACAACAAGAAAATGTCACACGTGGATATGTTTAACCACACGCTAAAAACTTTTAAAAAAGAATTGAAAAAAGAAATTCTTTCGAGTTATAGTCAATAAGTTGTAGTATCTTGTGTTGTTTATAGTTTCTATTGTGTATTGTTAGTTTAAGTGGAAACTTCACTGATTTAAGTTATTCCTAATTGTATTTTTTGTAAGATTTTTGTAATTGTTTGTTTCCCAAATAAAGAAAAAACTAAAAAAATTAAAAAAATTACCTTAGTCTATGTTAGTAAAATTAACAAATTCAATAAAGCTTATTAATAAATTATAAATAAAAAGTTAAATTACATTTAAATTATTTACCATTCAGATACAAACACAAAGCAATAAAATCAATAAATAAATTAAATATAATCAAACCTTAAATTAAATAACATGAAATTCAAAATTAAAATAATATGTAGGTATATCATCATCAACATCATCAGCTCATTTTATGTCCACTGCTGGGGCACGAGACTTCCCTGTGAACGGATAGGGAGAACGGGCCATAAACCACCACACGGGCCCCGTACGGATTGATGGTTGATAACTACTGCTAATGCAGCCGGGACCAACGACTTCGTGCCCTCCGAAGCACGGAGGAGCTTGAGATGATACATTTTTGGTCACCCATCCGATGACTGACCGTTGCGAAAGTTGCTTAACTTCATCAATTGGAGACCGAGCGCGTTAACCACTGCGCCATAGAGGTATATATAGGTATATTATTTAAATAAACTATAAATAGGCTACGAAGTTCCGACTGATTTACAACAGCATTTTATAACAGCTGCGATCACGGTCATGTTTTTCGCGTTTGATTATTATATGCCCCGTTTATTTATGTAATTCAATGAATTATCATGTGAAGTAACAAGGTTCCGGCTTGGTGGTACGTACGTCATCCTCAATCGAACAACCTAAATACGTGGTTAAACCTGTTGTCATGTTTAAGTAAAATAAGAATATCTTCACGATTTAGTAAAATTAGTCATATTACATTTTTTTCTGGATACTTATCTAAGTACTTTTGATCAATAAGTAAGTTTATGTTTGTCTAAAGAATACTCCAAGTCTTGAAACATGTAGACAGCAATATTGGATTAATTTATGACTATATATTTTTGACCACTTTTGCCGTTTCGATCAGTTTAACATATTGTATCACACGCAGCTCTGAGCAAAATGGTCAAGGATCGTTTGCTACCTAGGATACAACGAATTTTCGATTCCCTGCCTCCCCTCCACCCCCTCTACCTCCAGACGGTGACAAAGCTATTTTAGTTACCTGTCTAGTAAACCAATCAACGTGTGCTGAAAATCCAGAGAGTATCGACTGAGCGAAAATCCAATACCTCAACCGGGGTTCACTCGCAGATGGAAACATGGCACATGCTAGGGTTGCTAACACTTGAAACCAAATAATTACCAAAAAAAAGGTATATTATTTTTTAAGTCTGCATTATTTTTATAAAATTCCGGAACTGGATGTCTGTAACAATAGTAACAGTATTCTGTAGTAGGTCCCCAGCTTCTGTTTTATAGGTCATAGTATGAAAGGATTTAGATTTCTAACCAATGATACTTCCATGAAAAGGTAATTCGAAGCTGACGGTAGCCTGTACGAAATGCTAAGGTCAAATTACTATGAAGCATGTTAGTATGAAGCTTACGGATGACTTGATTGACAATTTCGAAATTACAAAGTGACGTATCAGGGTAAGTTAGTCTGCTTCTATTTTCTTAAAGTCTCTCGGTAATCAACGCCTTTCCGAATGCAATCGAATATTAATGTCCATGATCATTAATCCGACACAATAGAATAATAATTGTTTGGCGGCGCTGAGCAGCACTCGTCGTACATAACAAAGGATATGGCGGTCAAAAAATTTGTTAAATTTTTCCTTGGCGCAATGCATCTACGAAAGACAATTTACCAGTCGGCCACGCATTATGCGTAACTAGAGTAAGTCTCTACTCCTATCCTATTCGATATATTATAATATAATATAATTATCCTATTCTTATTCACATGCACTTCGGCGCGTCCTGATGTGGCGTTATGACCTGCCGCAGATGGTCTCTTGTGCGCAAGGATGTCTGACACCTTTAACTTTATAACCGTTAGGTTGGTGGGGGTCAGTATAAACTTTAAAGTCGTGTGTAGCGGGGCTGTTCTTGCCGAGTTCTTTCTTCTTTATCTACTTTTTTACAGCTCGGGTAACCTATCTGGATATTAGGCAGTGGACTATACCTACGTGTCCACGGGGCAACTCGCTCGAGACACTAGTCTTAAGAGTTCCGGCAGAAAAATGCTCTTCGGCGCGTCCTGATCTAGCGTTATGATCTGACGCAGATGGTCCCTTGTGATTGCGCAAGGTTGTCTAACACCTACTTTATGACCTGACAGTTGGTGGGGGGGTCAGTATAAACTTTAAAGTCGTGTGTATAGCGGAATTGTTGTTGCGGAGAGATCCAAACATGTCCCACATTACGGACCCCCATTGGTCCATAGAATCCTGAAGTGCCTAGAAGTCTTGAGTGGATTCAAAGCCTTCCTTTTACTTTATGGCATGCATTGCATAAAAACTATACGCAAAATAAATTAATAATAATTCAATATATCTAAGCATCTAGTCTCCACTCGTGTTAGCATAATCCATTAACCGTTTTCCAACAGATGAGCAACGATGCAGGATTTTCATGCCATCAAAATTGTGGAAATAAAGAAGGATATAAGATGGAAAGCCCTAGCATGTTTTCGCAGATCGCTTGTCACATTGTTTCTCATATCTGCCGGCGCGGTGACAGAAATCACAAGCCGGGCGTGTATCGCGGTATCCGAAAGTACCCAATGACCTAATTTAATATCGAGCTTGTTGTTCATTCTCACATTGCAAACTCTACTTCTACAGTGCCTGAAATGAGGCTAAGAAGGGCTTACTGTTATTGCTTGCTTAAATTTCTTTAGCGTGACCACTTTTTATGTTTTATTTTAAAATAACTTTGTTGTTTCGCTGTTGTTTGCTGTTTTTTAACCGACTTCAAAAAAGGAGGAAGTTACTCAATTCGATTCGTATATAGTTTTTTTATGTGTGTTCGCGGATAACTTCGTCGTTTATGAACCGATTTTGATGATTCTTTTTTTGTTGGAAAGAAGATATCCTAAGAGTGGTACCATGATAAGGAAACCAGGATCTGATGATGCATCCCAGAGAAATCGAGGGGAACTTTCGAAAATCGTAGTGGCGACTAGTGCGTTTGTTAATGTTTCCATTAAGTATTTTAAAGCACCACTACTTAATGAAGGTCTGGAGTCGATCTGATGATGGAGCCGAAAGACAGTCGAGGGAACTCCTTAACGATTTACAGCATTATATGGTGTTTGTGCTTGATTAATTTGTATTGATGAGAACTTTACACCTACATGGGTTGTGACTGTTATTAGAGGTCTGATGATGAAGACAAAGGACAGTCAAGGGAACTCCTCAACGTTTTACATTAGCTACCTTGTGTTTGGTCTTAATTCATTTCTATTGATAATAACTTTGCACCCATATGGGTTATAAGTGCCATTACAGGTCTGATTTTGGAGACCATAGACAGTCGAGGAAATTCCTTAACGATTTACAGCAGTTACATTTTGTTGGGCTTACTTCATACGGTTCAATATGCCAAAATGTTTAGTTCATACAAAAATAATACTTAATTAAGGTTGAAGTTTTACATAGGAATACCACTACCTACTAGGCCGTCGTTTCCTCATCCGAGAAGCATCCTTGTTAGGTCTACGTGTACCCATCACTAAAAATCGTAAAATAAAATAATTTTTGAAATCATATTATTAATTACCTAGATACGCATGTCAGTTTAAAAAATGTCAACTGAAGTCGGGTGGGGCTTTTACAATAAAAAAGTGAAGATAATGGAACAACTATAAAAGTTTAAATGAAACAAACCAACCACCCGACTTCAATAGACATTTTTTTTAAACTGACATTCGTATCTAGGTAATTAATAACATGATTACAATATTATTTCTTGCTTTTTGGAGCTGTTTTTACTTTTTAAGTTTCCTGTTTTTTTAAGTGGGTTTTTTTTAAAATTATTTTTTTAAATAGTTTTTATCTTGGTCTTTACAGCGTAACCGGATCTTATGGGCAGCGAGAAACCTAACGGTCCTCGAGCCGTGTGGCCGAACAACCCTAGGAGATTTAAGGGATCAAATGGGAATATGGTGTTTGCAAGCGTGTCCCCGTGCTCTGCTAGATTCTCCGAGGCGTTCGATTCGGTCGAGTAGACCAGAGCGGAAACCCCGAGAGCATAAATTCTAGAATAAAATAAAATTTTCGTTTTTTCGTAGCAACAGTGATTTATCATTTCATAGTTACACCAAACAGTATGTATTAGAGTACTTTATCATTTCGTCTTATTAAAGGCAGAGAGAGTGAAGCACTAAAGTTGTATTTAAAATTGTGATAGATAACTACAGCCATCAAACATAATTATCGCTGTGATATTAAGCTTTTACATTTTTAAAAACTAATTGGACATACCTCACCCGCTCGTAATTGATAGTTACGCCAAGGAATGATACTTTCATGATTATGATTTATTCCGTGTAATCACTTATTTATTCAAATTGCATATGTGTTCAGTACACGTGTGGACAGTGTCACTCTGACTCTTATTCTATAGACAATAAGGCTCATAAGTGTCAAAAGTGTAATATGTCGCAGACAAACAGCTGAATAAGTTTTGACGGTTAGCCCGTTCATATAACAGCGGCATTTAACTGAATAGTTCTTTAGCCATTCATTGGCATGACGTATAGGTTACGCGATGTTAGGTTTGGGTTACATAATTTTATAAATTAATTCATCACGAAATCACTTGTTTTGTACATAATCTGTATGTTATGTGCTCTGTGTAGCACATCCGTGATCATGGCGCATGCAATGCAACTGTCCCGAAAATCGGATGCAGACATCACAAATATGATAATAAATAAGGTAACATAACGCTATAATATATAAGCTAACATAAGCTAACGTCTCTTACTGTAACAATATACCTATCTCATCAGGTTGATACCTATCGTTGTCCACTGCTGGATATAGATCCCTACCGGCGCTCGCCATTGAGCCCAATCTTCGGTCCTCCGCATCCAATTTCCGCGTAAAACACCTACGTTAGACGCGACGACGGACGATCGAATTGCACCGGCCTGCAGTGCTATTCTATAAGCAAAACAGCGTCAAACTCGACGTTGAACTCGCTCATAACCTGAAAACGAATTTCAACCTACTTATAAACAGTAATAAAGTCTACATTCGTTTGCATTTGAATAGCACTGCTGGGTGTCTAGCACGGAATAGATTTAACTGTTCTGTGGTGCTTAGTGTGAGTTTTGTTTACTATCCGTATTGATTTTATTTATTTATTTGTTTATTTAATTTTTATTGCACAATAAAGTAAATTATAGTACAAAAGGCGAACTTAATGTCAAATGGTATTCTTTAGCAGTCGACCTAAAGGCTAGACAGAAAAATTGGTAAGCGGTGCGACAACGAACGTAAATGACACGACACAACGACATATAGTTTCTATTTCATTTCACTATAAAATATTTGAAAATTTTGCCATAAAAAAAAAACTTGTTTTCGATAACGCGATCGAATGGCGGATGAAACTTGCACTTGGCACCCTGGCCAAAGGTGGCTTCTCGATGAGTAAAAGTTATACCTAGGTTACCTACCTGTAGATACTTGGACGCCCAATGTAACACAGTGCCATAAAACAATTGAATTTCTATTGCGTCTGGTTTAAGAACAACTAAGTCGCTAAGTAGTTTAAAATGAAATTTATTTATTTATTGAACAAATAATTTTTTTTTTTTAAATGAAATGAATAAATTAATATTTGGAACATCTTTATCATTTATGTTTGCATTTAAACATTTTACACGTACAAACTTCGAAAAACAGTTGATTAACTGAATCAATGCCATTTGTACCATTGTAGATTTTAAATCGATAAAGACGAAGAAAGACGAAGATTTTAAACGGTTTTTTTATTATTTTTTCTATTAACTCTTTTTTTTAAGCATAGACAGTGTCATTATTTGCTTATTTATTAGTTACAAAAAATTACAACTTCGAATTTTGTCTGTAAATATAAATTAAAAACGCCTAAGGCCGTCCTCTTTCAAAGAGTTACTCAATAGTTATCCTGTTTAAAATTTAAATATCGATTAGTTTAATGCCACAGTCAGTAGAGAGTTTAGCTGTAACGGCATAATGCATTTCACATTAAGCTTTCGAAAATAAATAGTCGCATTTAGTTAGGGGAAAGTGCGGCGCCGGCGCAACTATGAAGACAAATTAACAGCGTCAATTTGATGCGAGCACCCGTCAATAAGCAGTCATGCGGGCAAACACCACGAAATATGGAGGGAACAGAAAGTAAGCTATAGGTAAGGTAAATATTAATATTGGGTCTATGAAATAGAGCAGGTCTACAACAACAAATAATTCTAGAACATTAAGCTATTTCTGGGCAAACTTGTTCCATCGTCGGCCTCTTCTTAGCCCTAGGGATTAGAATGAGGCCAAGAGCAAGCCCATCTCACAATAAAAAAAAAAAAAAAAAAAAAGAAATCACGTACCAGTTCCTTAAAACATTGACCTATTTTTTATTTCACCTAAACATGAATTTCTGTAACCTAAACAGTTATAAACACTGAATTGACGGAACAAACTAGTGACGTCATAGTGGTCATAGTTCACTATTCCCATACAATTTCAGTCAACTACCCAATTGACGTTTTTTTCTCACTGATTTGTAAGTGTATTATTTCTAAAACTCAATACCGGTTGTTAATATTAATATAGACATTTTTTATTAAATTGACTTCTTTTTTTGTTAGCGGAATTGACCTTTTGTTTCATTGTATCTTTGAAGGGACTTGTTTCTTTATTCTTTTCAAGCTATTGAAACAAACACACTGCCCTACAATTTTTCTAGTGTTCACATAAATAGATGCTAAGAAAATTGAAAAAACGTTTTAACGAAAATATAATTTTATACACATCTTTAGACAAAACGGCAATTTAATAGATTTCATAGACTTCTTGCACGGACACGCAACATAATCATCATCATTATCAACCTATCGTTGTCCACTGCTGGACATAGATCCCTACCGGCGCGCGACATTGAGCCCAATCTTCGGCCCTCCGCATCCAATTTCCGCGTTAACGCCTACGCCGACAGACGCGACGACGATCGAGTTGCACCGGCCAGCCCCCTGACTATGAGCTCTTATACCAGTATTATTGCAGTTGTGGAAAAGAGACGCGACTATATTCGCCGCTACACGCGTCTCGTTTTCACAACTGCAATAATACTGCTTTATGAGCTCGTGGTTACCCCCTGGGTGTCTAGTCTGAGTTTTGTTTACTATCCGTATTGGTTTTATTTATTTATTTATTTATTAAATCTTTAGTGCACATTAAAATAAAATAAGGTACAAAAGGTGGACTTAATGCCAAATGGTATTCTCTACCAGTCGACCTAAGGGCTAGACAGAAAAATTGGTACCTAAGCGGTGCGACAAAGAACGTAAATGACACAACGACATAAATAGTTTTTATTACATTTTCAAAATTTTGCCATAAAAAAAAAAATCATTTTCGTTAACGTGATCGAATGGCGAATGAAACTCGCACTAGGCACCCTGGTCAAAGGCTGGCTCCTCGATGAGTAAAAGTATGAGTAAGAGTAAATCTTTTACTTCTCTGTCCCTCCCATACATCTGGTTTTTTTCATTCTTCCTTTCACATTCTATCCTTCCATCTCGGGACAGCCCTAAGGACACTGCTGACTCTGCTGTTCCGAGATCCGTGTCCGTGAGAGGTTAATGTGTATGAATGTGTATGAAGCTTACCTTCTGTTCTGCATTCTCCTTATTGTGTACACAAACACACAAGACCATACTCATAGTCTCATCAGTCTATATGTTATATGTACCGACATTGAAGTACGGTCAAGTAATCTGTGGTACAGTGCTCCTATAATGTTTCTGGGTAACCATTGCATTTCCGAGTGCAATCGAATATTAATTCTATGTCCATCAATGTGTGTAATGTTTGTTTTATTGATTTAATGTATTTTTTATGCATAATTTAAAAAAAATATTAACATTCTGTACCTTCTCATTCTCTATATAAACTAGTGTACGAAATTTCATATTCCTCCGTCCGCGCAATTTTCGTAAAAAGGAGTACAAAGTTTTTACTTCACCTATTAATATATAGATTCAGAACAACGTACTTTGCTGTTTTCTTGTTTTTGATTTTCGTGTGAACTATATAGAGCTGTAAAACTAACTATAAATCGCAAATCAATTATGTATGTAATCATTAGTATCTCCCCTCATTCTAAAATTAATAAAGATTAATTAAATATAATAGTAGCAACTCTATATTATACTATTTAAGTCCGACGACAGCCAAACCACGAAGTTTGCCGAGAGACAAGAGAATAGACGAGATGAAGTAAAGTGCTGCACTTCATCCGCTAAAGTAAAGTAACTACCTATCGTAGTGACTTGCGTGTGTGTGCGCGCCAGTTTCCGTTGCCAAAAATAATAATATAGTAACTGTTGGAGTTGATTCATAGGATTTATGGTTTTATTCTTTTGCCTTACATTAGTGAAAAGAAACCATATGTCATCAGTAAAACTGGCGCCTTTTTGGTGTGTCTATTGGTCGTCGGTCAGAATTGTAGTGTAGAACTTATGAAAATAAATTAACTCATTGTTTGATAAAGATTTATTATTTAATAGTAAAAATACGTAGTAGGCTTAAACAGAAATCTTAACCAGGTTATACAGTAACTATTTCATTAAAATTTAATGGGATGACGGGCTACGAAGCAGGTGATGGTCTGTATTCTATTCTCAGAATAATAACTATTAGTTATTGTTGTTCTGAGATTATATTGCTGTTAAAGTCAAAAATCAGTTGCTGCCTTATATCTAAAGCTTCACGGTTGCTACATACACCCACAGGAGTCCTACGTATTTTATGAAACAAAATATTTAGCTAAAAGCGGTTTATTAAAAAAAAGATTAAATGGAAATTCTATTTTTAAAACCAATTAACGTGTGATTTTTACACCCGTCACACTATCACATCACATGAGTAAATCTTATTTTCATCCCCCCATCTTGGTAAGAGACAAAGAGTATTTTTGCTCTTCGATATCTGAGTGCAAAAGCTGTTTTTATCCGCTATATAGAGGATAAAGTAAATTGAATTTAGTACATCGTGTGCACTAAGTTTGTGAATTCAAAACATCAGTAAACCTGTTTACTTCTACCGCCATGGTGCCGAATTTATCATACAACCTTTTTTAATTTGTTAAAAACTCAGACTCGAAACCTTCTTGGTGTACTTTTTTTTAAATCTGCTTTGCGCGCGCCATTTTCTTTTCACAATTGTAAAAACTTTAGGTTAAAAACATGAAACTTGAAAACAAGTGAAAAACCTAAAATGAGTAATTCTAGCGACGAGGAAGTTTATTTGACGCCAACAAAATTGACTGAAACTGTTAATACTTCGCAAATGAGCTTTCTCCCTCAACGAGAAGTATTTGAAACAGTACGATATGTTTAACACGTGGCGACAGCGTAAGGAGCCAAAACTTTCTCCGAAAACGTTTTGCTGGCATATTTTATTGAATTATCCGAGACCAAGAAATCAAGCACTCTATGGAGTACGTATTCAATGCTAAAAGCAACAATAAAGATGCAAAAAGACATACATATCAAGACCTATCCCAAATTAGTGGCATTTTTAAAAAGACATCTGCTCAGCAACCAAAAAAATCAAGGGAATCCGATGAATCGGTATAACTATTAAGTATGACAGAAATACTTACCTATCATAATGTAATAGTTAATACCTAAACTGAAATAAAAGTGTCTTGTGATTGTAAATGTTTTTTTTGCATTTAGTCATTTCCTCACTGAGGTGGGATGAAAAGTTACGTGTTGCAAAGATTTTTCACCTCGTGCTCCTTTGATTCCCTCGCTAACGCACAGGATTCTAATTTTTGAATCACTCGCTGCGCTCGTGATTCAATTTTAGAATCCTTCGCTTGCTCGGTCATCAAAATTGAGCACACGGTTAAGAAGCACTTTGCACTCTTGTATAACAAATAACTATTACTCATGTGACACTATCTTACATTCGAGAACACTGATTTTAACATTCTTTTTTTTAATTATATTTAAGGGTGCGCCGTCCGTAAGTGGCAAGTGTCATATATTTTATTTGAAATGTCTTCGTCCATATTTATTTGATGCCGCGCGGCCATACTAATTTTGTATGGGGAATTAAACGTGTTAATTTGAAAAATAATAATTAAAAAAACCGCTCGATAAATCGAAAATGTGAGACAGCCGATTTGTAGTTTAGACCATTGGTAATTGTTTAGACATAATCAGAGGTACAATAATCTAGATAAACTATAAGATATCAACTAAACGCCGCCACTCGTTTTCATGATTTTTGCCCAACTTTAAATTATATTGTAGAAATAACTATAGTGTGTTATGAATTTATGGATCGGACTAAATGTAAACACGTTCCCTTTGATACTAAATATATATTTTGTTTATTTAATACGATAGTATTTTCAATTATATCAACTTATCCGTGATTGCATTTTTGTCATTTTTTGGTCGGCGCACCCATAAGGAATCTTACTCTTAATAGCATTTTATTCAATAATCGTTAATCTACCGCAGGGGCGGGTGAAGAGCACTTTCACCTATTATCATTATTTAAGGCGACGCATTGGAAATTTACGTGGCGGGTATCTTGATTTTTCCCAACAATTGCAAAACATACGAAAGTGATATTTGATGACATGATTTTTCATTTAATTGACTTCATTTTGCCAGTTGCAGAAACACGGTTTGTCAACTTTTATAACAGAGAAAAAAATATCAAAGTAACCTCTTTTAAAACATAGATTTGCATTTTACAGGCTAACCAGACCGATTTAAGCATCTAAATTTTCTTAGTAGTTTAGTCTTAACACACACTTCAATATTGTAGTTCATTTTTTTATAAATAATTTGTAGTTTTAATTTGAAGGGAAAAAAACAGTTTTTCTTATGGTACAAACGCGCAAACGCTCCGTATGAGATTTATTGTTTAGCGGTGCGTCGCCTTAACGTCAGGTGATATTAAGGCCAAGTGTTTACCCGCAAGCAAAGACTAACCCATATGAAATTTAAAAAAAAACATATGGGGTGGTTTGAGCCCAGCAGTGGGGCGTTTATAGGCTGTAATAATGAAATGTACCAACTTAACAACAACTGAAGAATAATAAAAGGTTTAAAGTGCGCAATTGAGCACAGTTATAAATGTCAGCTGAATTGCCGTTTCGACCAATCATTTGAACATCTGTCTTGCTTTCGCGTCGAAAATATCATTACGCGGCTATACGAGTACTTATAGTATGTTTGTGAGATTGTATGTTTGTACTTCGCACCGAGCGTGATGAATTATCTTCCATTGAGATGTGTAGGAAAAACTGTGATTGTACGCACACAAATGTTTGTCACAATTAAAAATGATCATGTTTTCCATCATCATCAGCTCATTTTATGTCCCCACTGCTGGGGCACGCACGAGCCTTCTCTTTGGATGGATAAGGAGAACGGGCCATAAACTACCACGCGGGCCCAGTGCGGATTGGTGGTTGTTAACGACTGCTAATGCAGCCGGGACCAACGGCTTTACGTGCCTTCCGAAGCACGGAGGAGCTCGAGATGATAAATTTTTGGTCACCCATCCGATGACCGGCCTTAGCGAAAATTGCTTAACCTCAGCACTCGCAAACCGGGCGCGTTGACCACTGCGCCATCGAGCTCCTCAATTAAATACATAACCCCTTTTTTTCTTTTTGTGTTTTTTAAAAACCGCTAAAGGAAGAAGCTGATACCAGACTGGAATGAAATGTAGTGTTTTTAAAAAGTACTTAAATAATTTGAATTACTTTTTTTTATATTTATATGATAAATTGCGAACCACTTGAGGAGAATAGGCCAGACCCACCACCCTTGCCTAACGCGGGTTGGTGGGTTATAAAGACTACCGACCAACCGAGACCAACTACTTAACGTGGCATCCAAAGCATAGAGGAATTCCAGGCATTTTAATTTTTTTTTTTTAATTCACCCATTATCCATTGACACGGCTATGAAAAAGTTGCTTGAATTTTTAAATTAATTTGAAAATATTAATATAATTTTAACCGCTTCTGTGGTCTAGTGGTTAAAGCCACCAGTCTCTGACCCAGAGGTCCCGGGTTCGATTCCCACGGGGGGTTAATGTTTGTGTACTCGTTTTGGTTATTGGTAGGACTGGTAGCTGACTTGTTTAACTGCCTGGCTAGCTACCACATTTTAACTAAATATTTCGCCATTACATCAATGTTAGTACCATTATTGTGTTCCGGTAGCAAGCGATGAGATAGTCTTAAGTGCTTCTGTAGTCGAGGATTCTGCGTTAAATGCGCTACCACCTTCGGCCTTATTATCACATAAAATATGAATATCATCATCATCAGCTCATTTTATGACCCCACTGCTGGGGCACGAGTCTTCCCTATGGATGGATAGGGAGAACAGGCTTTAAAACCACCACGCGGGCTCAGTGCGGATTGGTGGTTGTTAACGACTGCTAATGCAACCGGGACCAACGGCTTTAAAACTGTATTTGCGATAAATTAAAGGTACTTACTTGTTTTTTTTTGAGGGAGATTGCTGATTGACTCAAACGGCATTTTCAGCGTCACCGGGCTTCTTGGTGGCGGCGAGGTACGTAAAGGGTACCTCAAGCCGTTTGTAACGAATAACCTTCGGAGGTTTTCTAGAGGGAACGGCATCACACACTTAAGAGCGTTTACGCCGCACACTAGCGCCGCCAATGAAAAAGAAACATATCTAGTAATTAGAGATAGAAAATCAAATTATGCTATGGCGTTATAGTTAAAAGTGGCCGTAACGTCTTATTTAACTAAACCATAACATGTGAGGTGTGGTGACGTAAAAATGCTAAATTACTTCATTTAAATAGTTTGTTGAGCATAATTTGATTTTCTATCTCTAATTACTAGATATGTTTTTTTTTCATCAGTGGCGCTAGTGTGCGGCGTAAACGCTCTTAAAAGTGCGTGTCCCCGTGCCCTACTAGATTCTCCGAAGGGTTCGGATCGGATCGGAAAGGTACTTGTGACATTTTACTTAACTTCACATTAAGTAACGTACTTACTTAACGAAAACAAAACAGTCACTATAAAAAAAAATAATTGAAATATTATCTATGCAAAAATAGATTCTATCTCAGCGGGTGACCCGCCACACAGATGGTATTCCGTAAAAGCGTATTGTTAATTAATCTGTTGTATTACAAGAACGAATAATAACGAAGATCGCTAGAACAATGACTTAAAAACAAAATGTTTTCTAACGCAACTTGCTTCCTGTTGATGTTGATTTTATTCATCTGTATTTTACTTCTCTTACTTAGGAGCTCGTCTGCTAGTGAGGTGATGCAACTTTCGTAAAGTCCGATCATCGGATGGGTGACCAAAACTATATCATCTCGAGCTCCTCCGTGCTTCGGAAGGCAGGTAAAGCCGTTGGTCCACGCTGCATTAGCATTCGTCATCAACCACCAACCCGCACTGGGCCTGCGGCTTCGTGGTGGTTTAGGGCCCTTTTATAGGGAAGGCTCGTGCCCCAGCAATGAGGACATTAAATGAGCTAATGATGATGATGATGATGATGATATTTTACTTACAAAAGTTAAACCCGTAAAAAATATCATAATCATAACATTTAATTTGGGCTCTACACACTCTACATTATTAAATGCCTAAAGTGTTTGTGTAAACGTGAATAATCACGTATCTACTGGTACTGACTGACTAATCTAGAAATCTCATTAACTTTAAACCTACAAACATAAAATTTCGAGCGAGCAATTTCTTTTTAGGATGTAAACATCCGCTTAAAACATTTTTTCACTCTGAATCACGGGATACTTGTGTTTACGCCTACAAATAGCGTAAACTAAAGTATAGTTAGTTATAAGTACTGCTTTTTATACTTAATCATTACATAGTATAAAACCAAGTCGCTTCCCGCTGTCTGTCTGTCACTATGTATGTATGCTTAGATAGAGTGATTCAAGAGGAAGGTTTATGTGTATAAATACATGCATAATATAGTAGAGAAACACTGATAATTTTAGAGGTTTCACTTTGTTTGCGCTTGCTTTGCAAACGCTGGCTGAACCCTACGAGATAGATCAAAATAATGTAGGTACTACATTATTGTACACCTTAAAAAGGTCTACAAAAAAGTCCGCGATGGTAAATATGTCTCTTAGCGATTTTAAGGGAAAATAAAGACATTCATCAGCATTGCACCCGTGCAAAGCCGGGGCGGGTCGCTAGTGTAAAATATTTGAATGTGGTTATTAGCGCCTTGGTGGTCGAGAGGCAGTGCGCTTGGCCCGATACCCGAAAGTCCTGGGTTTAACTCCCAGGTCGGGCAAAGTGTGTCGGGTTTTTCGATACTTAGATATACCGGGTTTGTGAGCACCAACTCACATTTAGCAAGCGTGGTGATTAAGGCAATACCACAGAATAAGTAATACAATTGTAAAACAACTTAAGCTCCAATTGCATCGCTACGATGAATTTGTTTTAATGATGAAGGCCTTTGCCCAGCAGTGGGATAGTATACACCGTGTCCGTCTTTAACCTGCAGATGGCTTGATCAGACCATGAAACTGATAAACTTTCCCCAAGAAGCATAGGTTTTTTTAAACTTTTCCAAACAAAGTCACCATTGACCGTTGTTTGACCTATGTGTAATGGGGTATGTTGTTCAGTTTAATGGTCTGATCAACCCACCTGCAGGTTTAAGACGGTTAAGAAAGCACGGTGTATAGGTTATTAACTTTTAGTTTAATTGTGTTTATTATTAGCAAGTATTTTCCATTACTGTTATTGTTATAGAGCATTATCTGTATATTGTACACACGTTAATATTATTGACATACTATTATCAAAGGACTAGGGTATGTAGTGGTCTAGTTTACAAACATTAGCATATTACATAACATTCGGTCAATATTAACATTAATTTGATAATCAGGTAAGATATTTGTATGTTGTAATGTTGTTATTATTTGTTGTATCGCTAAGTTGTGTTTTGTAAACTAACTATATGTTGTTATGTTGTTTTCTAAACTTACGTGAACACTTCACAAAATCTATTTGCGTTTAACGTAAGGATAAAGTAGAAAAATCAATGTTTAAAATAGACGCGTGTAATATTATCAGCTAATTTTTATCTCCCCACAGCTGGGGCACGAGCCTTCCCCATGATGGTCCACCCGAGCCGAGGTCCGAGCTTTTAGAGGCACCCTCGGGTTGTTCCGCTCCTCGATCCGAACCGAGGATCTAGTGCGTGATGCCGTTCCCTCTAGAAAACCCCTGATGGTGATTCGTTTCACACGGCTTGTTGTCCCTTTAAGCTTCTTGCCGCTCTCAAAAAAACCCGGTGAAGCTGAAAAAGCCCAGCGACAAACAGCAAACTCTATGTCCAGTGCGGGTTGATGGTTATGTACTCGTGTTTTAGTATGTAATTGTCAAGGCGACGCATTGGAAATTTATGTGGCGGGATCTTGATTTTTCCCAACAATTACAAAACATATGAAAGTGATATTTAATGACATGATTTTTCATTTAATTGACTTCATTTTGCTAGTTGCAGAAACACGATTTGTCAACTTTTATAACAGAGAAAATAAATATCAAAGTAACCTCTTTTAAAACAGATTTGCATTTTACAGGCAAACCAGACCGATTTAAGCATCTTAATTTTCTTAATAGATTAGTTTTAACACACACTTCAATATTGTAGTTCATTATTTTTAAATAATTTGTAGTTTTAATTTAAAGGGAAAAAAACAGTTTTTCTTATGCAAACGCTCCGTATTAGATTAATTGTATAGCGGTGCGTCGCCTTAAATGAATATTTTCGAATCTAGTTACTTATATTTATATTTTAGTAGGACCTTTAATAGGCCGAGCGAAACACAGTCGTCAAAATAAACAAGCAGTCATACGAACCGTTAGAAATGTATCAACATAATCTATCTATTTTACCTTAAAACATATAATGAGCGTCATTAGTATGATACGAAAATGACTCATACAACCTGTCATATCTATTTTTGTGCGAAGTCTAATCGTGTGACATTGTTTGAATGTAAACATTTCTCATGATTTAGTGGTACGTCATTTGGCCAGTGGTTGGAAACACCGTAGGGCCTTGACTGACACGACCATCTCCTTGAACTTTGACAAATCCCATAACAACACAGACGAAATCCATCAACGCCTAAGGTAAATCGACAGAAAAAACTTGTTAAATATAATATTAGTAAAACCGTTTTTACAAACATTGTTATTATGATAGATAAATAGATAATACTTTTATTAAAAATTAACAATATAATAAAATAAAACAAGTTACAATTTGGCGGTCTTATCGCTTTAGAGCGATCTCTTCCAGACAACCAGTCATAAACTTTTTGAAAAAAATGTTGTAACTAGTTATAAGCCTAGACTGTCCCACCGCTGGGCAAATGCAATTTTCATTGAAATCATAAGTAAGTATGCTTATTTAACACAACAAAAACAGTTCTGTTAACCCACTTAGAAAGCTTATATGTTTTATGGATTGAACCACGGTTTTTTGCATTCAACTCGAGCTTTTTTGTCCGTTAGGCTACGGACGCATCAAAATATATATATGTAGGTACATAACTACATACAATTTTTTTTAAATACATCTAATGTAAGTAACCAGTCCTTAGTTAACAATGTTTTTATAGCATGTCCATATTAATTGGGATATAAAATAAAAATGAATAAATAAATGTTTCCCACACTCACACCAAGAAAAGCTTCCCTAAGAAACTCGATAAATGGTTAACTAGACAACGGATAAACATACTTAATATACTTAAATACATACATACTATACATGGGACACACCCAGACCCGAAACAATATAGAAAAATAGGTATTCCGATCCGACCGACTGATCCGACCGGGGGTCGAACCCGGGACCTTAGAGATGGCGACACCATGAGAACTGGTGTGCAAGCCACTCGACCAAGGAGGTCGTCAAAATAAATTCTGCGATGACCGGGAAGATATCGTCATGAAGTCCCGAAAAATTCCCGGACTACCTATTCTTATCGCTGCTAATGTTAGAAAAATTGGCTTTAACTTGCCTTTAAAAAAAAATCGTTATCGTCATTATAAATGTAAGTAATCATAAATTATTATTCACAAGAAAAAACAACAACATTGAAAATCTATTTAAATTGAAGCATTATTATTATTTAAGCATGCCGCACGTACACGCGTAAAATAGTATGATTAAACAAAACATTAATGAATAATAAGTATTAATATAAAAGTTTACAAAATGAATTAAGCATCGCACGTATCGTGTCCTGAGCCGTTCAATAGCGCGTTGCGAAAAATCGGCTTCGATGAGATATTATTATTGTGCAGGGTTAATTTGTTTCACGAAAAACCAGTTTCCGTAATGTTAAATTGCATTACATAAGTTACGTACCTCGTGACATTCATATGTGGGTCTCAGGGGCAATTCACCCAAAGGACGAGTGTGTCCACCACGATACACAAAGTTTCACTCACAAATCTAAATGAAGACCGATTCGCGACACATTTTGAGTAACACTATTGGTGCACTTTATGAAATAGATGTTCGTACCAATAGTTCGTCTCACAGTTCGTCCCGCCGACAATTTAGCCGCCCGAAGCGAATAAGGTGCGAACCGTGCGGCCGGCCGCTATTAAATGAATGAACGCCGGACACCGGAGCGAGTGACGATGGCTACTATAAATGTAGTATATTGGTATAGTACAAGTCTATGATAGATACATAGTAAAATCGCAAGTGGCGTCATGCGCTGTACTGAAAACGCGAACGGCGGCGTTGAAGGTGCGTATTACTTTTCGTAATGATGGTGTTGGAATAGTTGAATTTTGCAGATAAGTTTTCCTTTGCATGTGGCTTGTGTTACGTATGTTTTGATATTTTTTTGTTCTACAAAGGACTTTTCAAGAATTATTATGTTCTACATTTAATTTATAGAGGAGTATATTTAGAGAGCAATTCTGCAGGACAATTATACTTACTAATTTGGCACGGAGTCCGTAAAGAGTTTGAATCGTCTCGTCTCGTATATTACCTATGTAAAATAAAAAACCAGTGAATTCCTTAAAAAATCAATTCAATCAGGATCACGTCTAACAATAAAATGTGAATATAGGTACAGAGTTTTGTGTAAATATTATGTCTAAATAATAATAATAATAATATTATTCTAAAGTTTTGTAGAAGTCTCTCAGAAGCCTGTAAACAGTGTCTGACTACTTATTCAGAATAACTATGTCATCAAAGCGATAATGCTGTCATAGTTAGCCTCTAAACGTCCCCCTGCTGGGATTAGGTTATCCCACATGAACGAACAACAGCACATAGGAAGATGGGCCATGCCATAACCCACATTGCTTGCCCAAAGCGAGTTGGTTAATGTACCTAATAAAGTGATAGGAACACATCAATGCTACTTTTGAATTTGGTGAACTGTTATACTTAGCGACACAATTAGACAAGGGAGGACTTAATACAAGCCCTACCACTAACCAAACCGAGAACAATCTGAGCCAGGTCCGGGTCTGACACTAGACCAAATAGGCGGTTATGTAAACAACAACGTAGGTACATATAATCTCCTATACAAGCTTTCGCATCTCATCGCGCCCATTCGCCAGTGTCTATTAATTTGGTTGAGTGTAATCCACAGTTTGTTGCCCCCGCGGAATGGAGATGTTCGCTCGTCATGGGAAGGCGTTCGTGTGCTAAAACCCGACCTCGTGCCTCGTCTTGTTTACTTGTACCGAATACCGATGATTCCCTTTCCGGCAAAACATTTTTGAGGCTGTGTGATTCATAAGTGTTCAGTGTTTTCAGTATCGTCAGCCAACCTGCTTAGAGTGAAACAAATGAAATTGATACTGGCCGGCAATGCATCGGCGGCGGTAAAAATAGTTTCTTTTTCTTAATTTATTTATGGCTTGGCGCGCTTTGCATATTTAGCCAGTGTCAAAGTAAGGGTTGTGAAATGTTTTTTCTCTTTAATATTGGATGATAATGAATGAAGAAACACTTAAAAAATGACAATCACATTCAAGTTCCAAGTGAAAATGATCCTAACGCATAGTTTTACTAGCAATTGGTTTGAAAAATGTGTGCTTTGAAGCCAGTATTGCCAAGTAGATACCGAAATGTAAAAAGGCCGATAATATACTCGTATAAAATAAGATAAAAAATCAAATCAAATATTAAGACTGTTAATTTTAAAGTAAGCAAATGTTACTCGGTAAAATAACAATGTAAGTTATTAACATTCCTTCAGACTCTTTTGTTTGAATGTAGGCGCACGATAATATTGAACAGTGTTTTATAACATTGGCCGGCCTGCGTGACATTCTCTCTACACAATGGTAGGGCTGCCAATCGTCCGGGTTCCGGTAGGGTGTCCGGGTAGTGTCCGGATTTTTGTTTTCCGGATTTTAAAGTTTTGTTGAACGATCAGTATACAGTGGGTTATTGAGATTTGGACTGTATGTTACACATAATTTAAATTAGGTACCTACCTATTTTTGGGTAGGGTAAAAATAATATTGACAGAAAATTACTGGGCTCCGTAATTGGGGCTTTATAGACTTATTTAATGTCTCATTGGCTGAAAGTCAATGCGCTCGATGCAGTTCCCAAGTCGGCCAATGTATGATGTTTAAAGGCTGGTTTTGTATTTACCTACCCGCATCTGGCAAGCGTAGTGATAACCCAAAACCCATCAATTGTAATTAGATTTCACAGGCGGAGGCTTCGCACAGCCGTGTAACAGTATTATAATATAGCTTATTTACTTTTCTTTTTGATTTCTTTTGACAACCCTACACACTGTAAGGCGGCCATTGCAGTTTTTTCGCGTGCAACATTGTACTCGTAGATGCAATGTTATGTCCTGTAGTAAACAATGAACTTTACACTTTGTAATAGAAATTACGTCGAAACTTTTTGGAACGTAAAATTATTTATTAGTTTTTTTATACTGGTGGCAGTTGAAAGGGAATTTGTATTAAGGCGACGCACCGCTAAACAATAAATCTCATACGGAGCGTTTGCGCCCCATACCATAAAAAAACTGTTTTTTTTCTTCAAATTAAAACTACAAATTATTTAAAAATAATGAACTACAATATTGAAGTGTGTGTTAAGACTAATCTACTAAGAAAAATTAGATGCTTTAATCGGTCTGGTTAGCCTGTAAAATGGATATCTATGTTTTAAAAGAAGTTACTTTGATATTTTTTTCTCTGTTATAAAAGTTGACAAATCGTGTTTCTGCAACTAGCAAAATGAAGTCAATTAAATAAAAAAATCATGTCATCAAATATCACTTTCATATGTTTTGTAATTGTTGGGAAAAATCAAGATCCCCGCCACGTAATTTCCAATGCGTCGCCTTAATTTACTTTAATTAAATTAAGTATTATTAAATATTTTTAACGCCTCTGTGTTCCAGTGGTTAAGACAACCGGTCGCGGACCCAGAGGCCCCTGGTTCGGTTCCCAGCGGGGGGTACATATCTGTGTACTTTGGTTGGTTGTTTGTGTGTTTGTACACCTGGCCAGCTACCACCATCAAAGTACTAAATATGTCGCCATAACATCAATGTTAATAGCGTTGTTGTATTCCGGCAGCTAGAGATAGGATAGCCAGTGACTCAGTAGTTGAAAGGATTACGGGTTAAGTGCGCTGCCACCTTCGGGCCTTATCATCACTTAACATCAGGTAAGATGAGCAGCTCGATGGCGGAGGAGCTCGAGGGCGCAGTGGATAACGCGCCCGGTCTGCGAGTGCTGAGGTTAAGCAACTTTTGAAAGGCCGGTCATCGGATGGGTGACCAAAAATGTATCATCTCGAGCTCCTCCGTGCTTCGGAAGCCACGTAAAGCCGTTGGTCCCGGCTGCATTAGCAGTCGTTAACAACCACCAATCCGCACTGGGCCCGCGTGGTGGTTTATGGCCCGTTCTCCCTATCCACCCATAGGGAAGGCTCGTGCCCCAACAGTGGGGACATAAAAATGAGCTGATGATGATGAAGATGAAGGCAAAGTATAGTCGACAATAAAATTGCTTTACCACCTTAGAAGTGAATTTTGTTTGCATATAATAAAACAACAAATTCTATTTTTGTTTAAAAGACCAAGTGACAGATACGTTGTCATTATTGACAATGAGCTTTTGAATGAGTTTTTCTCAAAAGTAATAAAGCAATTTTATGGTCGACTATACTAACCCGTAAGTAATAAAAAGAGAGCACCAGAGAGCCCAGCAGTGGGTAGGTGAGGGATTAAAGACCACTCATGCAAACATTTGAAAAATATCCCAAATTGTGATTTGTTCGCAACAAAGTTTGCTTACAATTACAATATTACCAGAGTAATTATTATCGGGATTCTTACCATGTTTATTATTTGTGAGTATCCGATATTTCGGCACAGTTGCATGCGCCATGATCACGGAATTACTGAAGTTTTTTAGACGTCGTCGTACGTAAAGGACGCCCGTCATTTCGTGGACATTCTGCGCCAAAACAGGGTTGAGCACAATGAAATGATGGTCAGTTTCGACGTAGAATCACTCTTCACTAACGTGCCGGTAGCGGATTGTTTAGAGGTCGTTGAAGCAAAGTTACTGAAGTAAGAATTGTTACAGTACTTACGCATGAAATGATATAGTTTTCTTATCTCTCACACACACTCTCACAAAACACAAAACGATTTTTCTCGCAATAAAATTGTTTTTGTTACAAATATTTTGCCATGACACTGAACGGTGCGTGACTGAACTCAACACGAGACAATTGTCTTACAAATGCGGGACCATTGTAAGGCGCATATAACGCATCTATACTTTATTAATATCATTGGTCTCGCCATGATTCTTTGATAAAAAAAATTGACAATAGTCTTTTCTTTTCGCCGTCCTTAGCTAACTAACCAGAAATTAAGGGGACACGAGAGACAAAGCCGATTTAAGGGGAGTGACATTCATATAAAGAATACTAAATAATTTAAAAAGAAAATACCAAAAACAAATAAGGGCATTTCAAAAGAGTTTTGCACATGCCTGGATTTTTCATAGGTATAAGAAGATATTGAATTTGCAAAACCACAAAAGGAGTGAAGCTATCAAATTGCCAAAAAGTTTTTAGACTAAGCCATCATAAAAAGGTATAAATAATAAAATATCCACTTTAGAATTTATTATTTACATTTCGTTGCCTTTGTATTTGAATGTATTCCCTGTTATCACAATACTAAATGGCCATGGTGTAGGTAGGTACTTCAAAGAACTCAGATTCTATAAAATGCTTTGATGCAGAACGATTCTTCTTGTACAAAGGTGCGCTAATTAATGAGCCGTTTCCCCGGCATTTCTTTATTCTTTGTCAAAGCCAGTTACGTCAGTCCAGTACCGGGTGATAATTTAATTAACATTTTCATTCGTTTTTGCAAGCTTTCATAGGAAAACAATCTGCCAATAGCCAGGCCAGTCCTTTACAATAAGGCTCAGATTATTTAATATCGGAAGCTCAAGAGCGCTGCGAATGGACTGCAAGATCCTTTTTTATTAAAAAATAATATTCTGCAAGAGTAGGGAATAAGAGGATTTACTTTTGAAATTAAATAGAGTTTCCAATAGGGATTACTGCTGTGGCTGTCGCAAGGTGCATTTGGTTAGATGCTTGATTATTAATATGCAGTCGAAGCTCGATAAAAGCCGTCAATGCTGCGCTGTCGTGTCGTCAAACTAAAGCACTGTAAGTACTTTAATGGGGTTCCTTATTGTGTGCCTGTAGTTTCACTAGATCTAAGATTATACAGCGGTGCAAAATAGTGCGGCTTTTACTACAATTTCTTATAATACTTCTTGGAACGATTAAACATTATTTTAAAAAAAAACCACACCAGTCTGACATACCGGGTCAGGTGCTCTCCCAATTAAGAACTTCTTAACTGATCTTTAGTATTTGTAAAAATATTATGATCTTTGTTAATGACGGTAGTTGTTGACATTGAATGGGCGCCTTTGGCTTTCAAAGTAAAAGTAAATAGTGTTGAATAATTTTGGCGGGCTGGTTAGAACCACGATAGCTCCATTGGGAGAGCACCTGACCCGGTATGTCAGAAGGGTTCGTGTTCAAATCCTGCTCGTGAAAATTTTTACAACATTTGCGTTTTTGTAATTTGTTCGCTACAAAATTTGCGTTTAAAATTATATAAACATTTTATGATTGTTAAAGTCAGTGAGCCAGTTTCACATGAAGACGTAGAGCTTAAGTACTTAATGTTTTTTAATGAAGGTAACGCAAAATTTGACAAGTTTACCTATTGCTTCATCTCCCATTAAACGAGAACTACATATAAGTACTAAAAAGATTTCATATTTTAAATTTACCAGATGGCTGCAGTTTGTATACTTTCATGCATGATAGTATATCTAAACTGCAGCCATTGTTTTATGTACACGATTCATGGTACATAAAACATGGACTAAAACAGCTCTCGACGGATTGGCTAGCATCAATTTTCAGACATACCTCAACAGGGTGTTTGCTAATACCTACCTGTATAATCTTGAATATGGCAAATGTACAGAAGTACAGAAAATTGTAAACAGGCCTGAGAAGTAGCAAATGGCCGAGTTATTGAGATTGTTTGTTGCTAAGTTAAATTGCAAGGTGACAACCGTACGTCTAGCTGATACATCGTTTTTGGTAGTCAACCTCATAGAAGTCAAAACATGTCAGGGCTAATTAAGAATAATGTTATAACCGCCTCTGTGGCCTAGTGGCTAAGACCACCGGTTTAGACCCAGAGGTCCCGTGTTCGATTCCCAGCGGGGGGTACATGTTTGTGTACACGGTTTGGTTGGTGGTAGGGCTTATTTGTCCGCCTGGCTAGCTACCACCATCTTGTCTAAATATGTCGCCATAACATCAATGTTTGTAGCATTGTTGTGTTCCGGCAGCTAGAATACCTCACTAGTTGAGGATCCCGGGTGAAGTGCGCTTCCATCATTGGCCTTATCATCACTTAACATCAGGTGAGATCAAGGCACTGTGCTTATCCGTTAGTATAAAAAAAATTAAAAAAAATAATTTTAGTGTTTGTATGGAAAAGTAAATCTTTGTATTATAATTTTGCATAATATTATCAGGGTGTTATTTATACTGGTTGCATAGCTATGTTTCGATTATACATTTATTACTAAACACTCTGTATATTTGTAAATAGAAAAAAAATATGGCCGTCGATTCCGATGCCTGCTTCCAAACAATAGCAGCATTGTATTCTTTGTTTGTCGCATTCTCCTTTTTCGAGATCTTTTTCTCCTTATCACAGAAAGTACAGTGTAATTAATATTCTACAAAATTCTTTTATTATTATTTTTTATTATTTAACATTGCAAACTTAAAGCAGAAAGGCTATAGACATTAGAAAAATCTGTTATATTTACAAAAAAATGAAATATTTTTACACACATTAATAAACGACTATTGTCAAAAAATCTTCGACAATTTGTCCAATTTTCATTACAATGTAAATATGTAACGCGAAAAAT
The DNA here is from genome assembly GCA_947562085.1 of Eudonia lacustrata. Classification (NCBI taxonomy): domain Eukaryota; kingdom Metazoa; phylum Arthropoda; class Insecta; order Lepidoptera; family Crambidae; genus Eudonia; species Eudonia lacustrata. Next base: position 23,798,036 of record OX387339.1, on the reverse strand, counting down.
TAAGAATTATTGTGGCAATTTGATAAACGTGTTACCTTTACCATATACAATTATATGTTGGGCCAAAAACGTTCAATAGTCGCCACCTATGTCTGCCACTGACAATTGTAAGTTTTATCAAACAGGGCCCTGTTTGATAAAACTTACTTGTTCTGTTTGCTGAAACTGCTGAGTGCAAGTGCAAAGTTGAATTCAATTAATTTGTTTGAAGCCGACGACGCCTCGTGAAAAAGTTGTATAACCAACTTGTCTCTACCACTAGGTAGCGTTGCTTTGATCCCATATAAACTGCAGTCAACTTTAGCTTTGTCGAACAGTGAATGAATCTCGCACAGCATCTGTTTATTAACGGGCACGAACAAGTTTAGAATAAGCAAATAATATTATTCACCTGTGGCACAAAATAAGGACGCCCCAGAAGGTTAATTTTATACCGATTTTTGTGAGAGTTTGCTGATTGCCGCTGGGCATTTCAGCTTCACCTTTGTTTGGGGCGGCGAGAAACTTAAAGGGTTCCTCAAGCCATGTTTTGTGAAAAAAAATGTGAAACGAAGCACCGTCGAGGTTTCCTAGAGGGGACGGCATTACGCATTAGTGCATGTCGCCGTGCTTTACTAGATTCTCCAAGGGGTTCGGATCAGAATGGGGAGCAGATCATCCCGAGGGTACTTTTAAAGGTTCGGACTCCAGCTCGGGTTGACCGGGTCGTGGGGGATATATATATACTCTTACATACCGCGGTCGAACAACGCATAAATAGACCCTATCACAGACACGGAATCCCGGAACAGCTAGGAACAGTCCTAGCGCAGCTGTTGCAAGTTCGAGACCTCCGAGTTCTTTTGTCTAGAGCTCGTTGTCGTTTACAAGGTTCACCTCGTTTCTATGAAGCTCGACGACTCGGGAGTCTTTTTCAGAGCTCGAGCCTTTTTAAGAGCTTGATCGATGTTGAGGCTTTTTTAGGACTCGAAGCACTCGAGTCTTGAACACCACTAACTATATTATAACTTACAGAGATATTAAAGTGATAAACATAAAGTTGAGCTTTTATTGAAGGCTCGCGTTCATTTTAAGACTCGAGTTCTTTTGAAAGCTCGAACTCTTTTGTAGCCTCGAGGAGTGGCTTAGAGAGCTCGCGTCTCGGCTAGGCTCAGGTCTACGAGCCTAACGAGTTCACTGAGCCCTGCCAATCCGCCTCGAGGCTTCAAAAGTAGAACTCGACGCCTCGAGGTTTGTGCATCACTAGCTGTTGTGATATTCCGTGTCCGTGCGAGGTTGTCTAGTGTGTTGTTCGAGCGCGTTTGTTGAGCTTGCATTCTGCAGTCTCCTTATTCTGTGCCAGTGGTGTCCCAACGCTAATACACATGGAATAGGTGTGGACAATGTTTAGTTTGTTGTTAGTCTGTTGCTTGTCGAACTTTTGTGAATACACCTTGTTAGAGCTCAGGGTTGCAAATGAGAAAGCAGAGCAGAGCTCGAGAAAATTACAGTTTTGAATATTAATTAACATTCTCCGTATATTCTAAAATAATAACATTATGTAAAAAATGTACTGTGATAATAATATATAATTAATTATACTTACGAGTAGGCTTTTTAGTTTACTATCTATTAATTTGCGTATTTCCGATCACAAGAACTGTTTAAAAACAACTTTAGCTATAAATCTGAGTGTCTCTTACCTCAGTTCGGTTAAAAACACTTACCTAAGGCCCGGTATCCACCAGAGCGGTGATAAGCTAAGAGCAAATGTGTCATTATCAACCAATAAGCGGCGAGTAAATGAGAAAATTGGTTGTTTATAGAACATCGCCTCTTCTCTCTACCAATCTCCGCTTTAGTGTATACGGGGCCTAATGGGATTGTATGTTGCAAGAGGTAATTATGTGCAGCACAATTTAGTTATGCCAACATTATTTAACGTTTGCCGCGCTTGCATAGAACAGACTATACAGGATGGTTCTTTTGCAGTGATTAAAAAAAATATGTACAGAAGATTGCGACACCTTTTTTAAAACAAAAATATATTTTTTAAATGTCTTGAAACGCTCTTTGCGTACTTCTTTTGCAATTTCTTTTTTAAACTAGGTAAAATGCTTTCCTCCCCTTCCCTTATCCAGCTACTAAAAGCTTGACGAGGGGAGGGTAGGTATACCACTAAAAACCTAGTACCATCCCTTCTCTGCCACGGGGATGGCGCGCAATCACGAATGGCAAGCACCGAGTTTATAGCACTACGTCCTTCCCTAACAAATTTTATGTTATTGAGCGAACCCTTTGCAGGGCCCATGGTCACGGAGAGACTGAGGTGTTGGTAGTCGTCAACGTCCGGTTAAAAAAAAACTAAATCAATGTGTAAAATAAACGCTAGTAGATCCGTAAAAGTTGTTTTATTTAAATGTGTAGTGTTCGCGTAAAATTTAGAAAACAATTTATCACCAATATGTTGTCTCGTGTGTCGAGGAGCTCGGTGGCGCAGTGGTTAACGCGCTCGGTCTGCGATTGCTGAGGTTAAGCAACTTTCGCAAAGGCCGTTCATCGGATGGGTGACCAAAAATTTATCATTTCGAGCTCCTCCGTGCTTCAGAAGGCACGTTAAGCCGTTGGTCCCGGCTGCATTAGCAGTCGTTAACAACCACCAATCCGCACTGGGCCGCGTGGTGATTTATGGCCCGTTCTCCCTACCCATCCAAGGCTCGTGCCCCAGCAGTGGGGACATAAAATGAGCTGATGATGATGTTGTCTATCTGAGAAATCAAATTCAGACCACTATAAATGAACCACCCTGTATACAGAGAGGACGACTGTCATGTAGGTGGCACGGAGCAGGCGCTAAGAGGGTTAGGAGGCATCAGTCCGCCATATTGCGGGTGCAAGCCTCACGTCATATTACCTTGCTACTGTGAGATTGTATACTTGAAACTATTTTGCATACAATAAGATTTAAATTGGCAAAACGTAGCAACCAAATTAGTCATTTAATTATGTGTCATCTATGAAACTCCCACTGCTGGGCTCAGGCTTCACCAAATGAACAATGACACAATCGTGTGTCAGTGGCCTGTTACTGTCATTGTTCCTAAAACTAGACCGTTGTTGAGACACGATTTTGGACATCTTAAATTAGCAGAATCGACTGCTAACTCTGATCCCTATTTTTAGTTATTAAAGGAGAAAAGCAGTGGACTAGTATAGGCTGATGATGATGATGATGAAAGGAGAAAAGTGTCGATCATTGGTTTCCTGTCGAAAACTGATGCTACTACTCTGTGTGCTATTAATTTAACGCGTCGGTGACCGTGTCGGGAGGCAAAGCGCTAAGCCCGTGATCCGGAGATCCTGCGAGTGTAGTGATATGCGTGAGCGGGTCAGCGCCACCAAACAATTTAAATTTTATTGTGTCGGTATTTACCATAAAGTTAATATACCAATGGAATAGAGCAACAAAGGGCTAAGCGAGCGAGATGTCACCAACAGCAACACTGTGTGATAAAAAGAGATGCGTGATGCTACGTAACAGAACTGTTTTTGGCAACTGTTTGACAGTTCGTCAGCACTCATCCGCACGCTGAGAATTTGAGCTCTGTGAATTTTTCTGATTTTACGTGAAATCATGGATATTTTTGAGAAATAGTGCTTCAAAAACATGGTGACTTGTTCAGTGATTGATTGTTGTACAACACAGCGACATAACCCCGAAAAATGTTCGTTTCACAGGTAAATTATTCCAAATCGACACCTCCTTACCTAGGATTTATTTTTGGCCAATGCGCTTCGAATTTAAAGCTCTTAGTGTGATAATTCTCTTCTATAAACATTTATTTATGTAAGAAGCAAAGATCGAATACCCATATGCAGAATTTACGAATATTTTGTCTAAAGAAATAATTTTCGTTTTACACTAGGGGTGCATCAAGTTATCGATATTTCTTGTCCACTGTCTATCACGCGGTAAACAATTCAATTCAATTCAATCATTTATTGCTCTCCATGTATAAATGAGTTGATACAATATTAAACGAATATGTATTACTGTTGTTAAGGCGACGCACCGCTAAACAATAAATCTCATACGTTTTGATACGAGCGTTTGCGCCCCGTACCATAAGAAAAACTGTTTTTTTTTCCTTCAAATTAAAACTACAAATTATTTAAAAAAAATGAACTACAATTTTGAAGTGTGTGTTAAGACTAATCTACTAAGAAAATTTAGATGCTTAAATCGGTCTGGTTAGCCAGTAAAATGTGAATCTATGTTTTAAAAGAGGTTTCTTTGATATTTTTTATCTGTTATAAAAGTTGACAAATCGTGTTTCTGCAACTAACAAAATGAAGTCAATTAAATGAAAAATCATGTCATCAAATATCACTTTCATATGTTTTGTAATTGTTGGGAAAAATCAAGATCCCCGCCACGTAAATTACCAATGCGTCGTTTTAAAGTACCTAAGTATATGACGTTTAGTTAAATTATGAATCACCTGGGAATGTATTTCCATTTATGTTACTTAGCCGATCCATAGGTATCAGTTTTTGACTGTTAGAATAGGTACTATCATTAGTAATTTATGTATCTTTCAGATTTCCTACTAACTTATATCAGAAATGCATGGCTTAGATTAATTGATCGTCTAAACTGGATTCCACTTAATAGTCACAGATATCTTATTAACAAATGATTCATTGACACATATTTGAGGTACGAAACGAAATTGAAAAATATATCAAAGCTTTGAGAAATTTCCAGTGGTCGTTCAGTGGTCGCAATTCGGCTGCACGGATTGTATCCGCAATGAAAAATTTATAAAGACAGAATGTGAGTTTGGTTGGATTGTGGCATTGACAGATTAAGGCCGCACCTCTTCCATTTTTGAAATTTTAGTTAAGAGTATTTATGCGTGTGTGTTAAATAAATACATATGCGTGTGTGTCAAATACATGGTAGTGTGATTTAATGTATTTTTTGCATGACTTTAAAAAAATATTAACATTCTGTACTCCATCTATAAACAAACTATAAGTGTGCGAAATTTCATACTCCTCCGTCCGCGCAATTTTCGTAAAAAGGGGTACAAAGTTTTTGCTTCACGTATCAATATATAGGCGGCTACAGACAGCAACCGCAGACCGGGCGCGTTAACCACTGCCCCATGAATATGGTAGTAAAATATTTGGTTGCAATTTACTCATCCACCGATCAAAACAGATCAAACGCTCTGTTTGAACAGCAGGTGAACTAGTTGCGAGACATGAAAGACAAATATAACAAGTACCTATTTCCCGACTTTTGTTTAAGGCGACGCATTGGAAATTTACGTGGCGGGGATCTTGATTTTCCCCATCAATTACAAAACATAATAATATCAAAGTGATATTTGATGACATGATTTTTCATTTAATTGACTTCATTTTGCTAGTTGCAGAAACACGATTTGTCAACTTTTATAACAGAGAAAACAATATCAAAGTAACCTCTTTTGAAACATAGATTTGCATTTTACAGGCAAACCAGACCGATTTAAGCATCTAAATTTTTTTAGTAGATTAGTCTTAACACACACTTCAATATGCTAGTTCATTTTTAAACTTATTTGTAGTTTTAATTTGAAGGAAAAAAACAGTTTTTCTTATGGTACGGGGCGCAAACGCTCCGTATTAGATTAAATGTTTAGCGGTGCGTCGCCTTAATACGATATGATGTATTTTTATGTAAATACAAAAAAATATTTTTACTAAGTACTAATATGTACGTTTGTTTTTAGTACGATTTTATTATAAGTAACTGCAGAATTGTTTCGACGACGATGGTTTCAATGATGGACGCCTTTGGCCAGCAATAGCATTATTATAGGCTATATAATAACTTTAATTTATATTAATTTGCGTATTTCCGATTACGGGCCAATCAGTTGAAATCATTATAACGGAAGCACCGACTGACAACGCCAGCCAGATAAGCCGCCCGCAGCCCCGGCCTGCCTCCGAGCACAGTTGGAGGGCAGGTAGCTCTTCTAAGGTTGCCACCTTTAATCGAAACGAATAAAGTATAATTATGTTGTAAACAAGTATGTTAGGAAAACAAGTTATTGTAAACAAAGAGTAGGTATATCGGAGTTTTACGTAAACTTAATATTTATAAAATACAGTGAAAATAAATGCCTACCTGAGCCGGTCAGGAATCGAACCTGGGTCTTCCGCAATCCGGGCGGCTGCACTAACCATTTATGCTTTCCTTTCCGGTAGTAGGATTGCGGAAGACCCAGGTTCGATCCCTGGCTGGGTCGGGTAGGCATTTAATTTTTTCACTGTATTTTATAAATATTTAATTCAGCTTATGTGCAGCAATAAGCGCTTAAAAATAAAACTTAGTACAGGCATGTATATTTGTACTGGGCTTATCTATACTAATATTATAAAGCTGAAGAGTTTGTTTGTTTGTTTGTTTGAACGCGCTAATCTCAGGAACTACTGGTTCGAATTGAATAATTCTTTTTGTGTTGGATAGTCCATTTATCGAGGAAGGCTTTAGGCTATATAACATCACGCTGCGACCAATAGGAGCGAAGCATCAGTGAAAAATGTTGCAAAAACGGGAAAAGAGCCTAAAAAATTAAAAATGCTGCCGAAAGTCACTATTCCACGCGGACGAAGTCGCGAGCACAGCTAGTCTCTTTTATAACCGACGCGAAGTTTCGACCGAGTTAAGGTCTTTGCCCTCTTGACCGTATCACACCATGACCGTGCTAGGAACGTTTTCTGCAAAACATATTCTTTGTATTGAAAAGTATTAGACTATGCCTACTAGACCGTTCCGTCACCGACCAACACCGTCGGGTACCATGCACGGACTGGCAACAATTACTGACGAGAATATTTTACGGATGCCGATACGATATGCTACTACGCTGTAAATGTTCGTTGTAGTGCCCATAGTAGTCCTTGTCGTGTTACTTTCGTGCCTGATATGTTCCTAGCACGGTCATGATGTGATACGATGTGATGATGTGATGTGATCTAAGGGAGAAGAGACATTTACCCCGGCCGTGGTCAAGGCCGGTAAGTCAGCCCGTGACCAACGTCAAACGAAACGCTTGCGTAAAAAGGAATGCCTTTACTGGGATGCTATACCTACTAAGTAGGTTGCTTTAAACCCTAATTTAATTTATTTTTGTACAATGGAACGCGACTTTTTAAAAGTGTAAAAAGTTAATTGATTGAAAAAGAAAAACAACTCTTTTTCTTCTCTCAAGATGTACGCCCGAGGACTTAGTAAAGCCCCACATCTTTACTGAGATTCTCGAGGGTTTGGGGGGTATATCATTCTCACTTTTCATTTCTTTTATGATTTATCATTATCATACAGGAAGAAAATATTGTATATTTATGTATTACTCGTAAGAAAAATTACTTTGACACTGGCTAAATGTGCTAATCGCACAAAGCCATCAACTAAAAAAGAAAACTTTATTTTAAAAAGTGTTTCAAAGTGTTTTTTAATGACTCTACCATCGACAATCAACTATTTTATCTGAAAAACGAATACTTCGCTTCCTTATAAATACGCAAAATTACGACAGATTGTTCTGTTTTAACGGTCATGTAAAATAAATTCTAGAAAATAAAGTAGGTATATTCGCGTCTTTTTTCTTTTCTCATACTTAAAGCATGGAGTCCAAAATAACGTACCTACAACAGTTAAATATAAAATACCGTTGACAACCCTAAATAAGCTCATCTGCCAATGAAACCTGTCAAAATCATCGCGTAGTCACAAAATAAGTAGACCCAGAAGGTAAACTTCATACACACCGCGGTCGAGCAACGCACACATCGACCCTTTACACGGATCTCGGATCAGTTTGTAACATCCGATCCGATCCGATCCGAACCCTTCGGATGCGCGCTCTTAATTGTGTGATGCCGGCCGTTCCCTCTAGAAAACCTCCGAAGGTGATCCGTTTCACAGGGCTTGAGGTACCCTTTAAGTACCTCGCCGCCCCCAAAAAAGCCCGGTGAAGCTAAAAACCTCTCTCCAAAAAAAAAAGTTCGTTACAGTCCAAGCACGGCTGTTGCGATATTTCGTGTCCATGAAAAACATCTCTACCTACCTGTATATTGCGGTTTGTATGAAGCTTATTACCTTCTGCCGTCTTTTTATTTTGTAGCGCAGTATCGTAGAGCCACGAGTATAACGTTATACCTACGTACTATGGGGGTCTCGAAGGCTTTACCGGTTTGAAGAACAAATCGCGTGCACGCGCATCGCCACCACCGCTGTGGCTTATATTAAAAGCGAGCGACGCGGTGCAAAGGATTTTCGCCTTTAGACTGGTAAAGCGTATGTGGCCGCCATAGTACGTACTATAATAACCAGTGCAACAGCAAGGAAATGATATAAACTCTTTATATGGATACCTGCGACTACATAGCCGCATCCCACGTACCCACTTGATATTGGTTGTTTCTAGGCGGCATCAAAATTATACTGTTTTCAGAACTAGAGCTCCAGGGTTCGAGTCCCAGCGAAAGGTACATGTTTCTGTACTCGGCTTGGTTGGTGGTAGGGCCTGTTTTTCGCCATATAACTGTAGCGGCTTAGTATCGCTAGCTCTAAATAGCAATGTTGTGTTCCAGCAGTTAGGGATACGATAGCTAGTGCCTCAGTAGTTAAGGATTCTGGTTGAAATGTACTTCCACCTTCGACCTTATCATCACTTAACATCAGTCATCAGGCCAAGTACATATCCGTAATTAATAAAAAATATATGGATCGTCAATATAATTGTTTTTCCAAAATATGTATGGCAATTTTTTTTTATTGTGGCACGCCAAAATGGCCTCACCCTGCCTGATGAAAAGTAGCCAGTGAAGCCCAAGAAGTGAAAGCGTTCATCACAGCGCTACCACGCTATGCCGAACGCTCACACTATGGCGGCCTGCATAAATGCTTTTTCACGCCCCGCTTAAATAACCCGGGAGAGAAAGAGGAGGGAAACACGTGTGCGGGAAGCGCATTCCACATACGGGCAGTTCGGCAAAGGAACGATTGTCCAAACTTTTTGGTACGTGTCTTGATGGTCAGCACGGTATGAGGGTGGCTTCTCAGACTTGCACGCGTCGATCTGGAAAGGAATGGAGAGGGAGGAATGAGGTCAAAGAGCTCCTCAGAGCATTCACCGTGGTAAAGGCGGTAGAAAGCACTAAGGGAAGCAATGTCCTTACGTAGCTGTAACGGCTCCAGACTGGTCGTAACGTCATTGTTACCGATAATACGGACAGCACGTCTCAGCAACCTGTCAAGAGCTTCGAGCAAGTAATTGTCTTCTCGTATGTCGCCAGGAGGCGCTGCTTCAATGCCATACTAATTTCGTTTTCGTAAACGTAATCAGGCAGGCCTCCAACAAGGTGGACCGACGATCTGGTGAAGGTCGCGGGAAGCCGCTGGATGCGAGCAGCACAAAACCGGTCGTTTTGGAGATCCTTGGGGGAGGCCTTTGTCCAGCAGTGGACGTCTTTTGGCTGAGATGATGATGATGATGAAACGTAATCGAATGAATAAGGATAGTAAATAAAACTCACACTAGGCACCCTGATTTGTTTTAACAATTTCAATTTCATTTTACAGTTGGTCCCATTTGGTCCTATAGTAAAAGTTTTGCAAGATGATGAGTAGTACGACGATATAAGTATAGTGGTTTGCTTTATGCCACTAAAGATGCAATCTAGAATCTGGCCTGATGGTAAGCTATTTATCTTAATAATCAAATTGAAATTTGACGAAAATAATTAAAATTTCCTAGTGTATTTCATGTTAGGTACTTTTATATTTCGAGACCACCGGTGAGATGCAAATATCGACCCCAGAACCTCCTCTGTTTTTCTTTAAAAGTAGTTTCTCCGTCTTCGAAGGATCTGATCTAGACGAACAGGAAATAAACAAGATGCCGTCCAACTTATACCGTCCGATTATAAAGTCAAAAACAACTGCGCGAGACCGAAAGAATCAGCCGCCTAACTTCGGCGGTTAACTTTAAGCTCTTAATTATCTTTTCATTTAACTCACTAGGTGCGAGGCTTTGAAGTTGCGAACTAGTTAGGTACATAATTATATTTTAATAGCATCAAACATTTCAAGGTATTTCATGTCGGTACACATGTTATAACATAGTTTTGTATTCATTAACTCATCGATATACATAATACTGTATAATATGGTTCGTAATACCGATACGGCCCCTTAGGAGAGTTTACGCCGCACACTAGCGCCACTAATGAAAAATTCTAGTAATTAGAGATAGAAAATCAAATTATGCTCAACAAACTATTTGAATGAAGTAATTTAGCATTTTTACGTCACCTAATGAACACCTCACATGTTATGGTTTAGTTAAATAAGACGTTACGGCCACTTTTAACTATAACGCCATATTTAACTAAACCATAACATGTCAGGTGTTCATTAGGTGACGTAAAAATGCTAAATTACTTCATTCAGATAGTTTGTTGAGCATAATTTGATTTTCTATCTCTAATTACTAGATTTTTTTTTCATTGGCGGCGCTATTGTGCGGCGTTAACGCTCTTAATGATCGTGGGTCAAGGGATGGTACCAATTGATAAATTCTTAAAATAGTAATCAAACCAAAAGATACTGTAAGCTGATTTTGCGTGTAACGAAACGCACCCGTTATAAATACCTAGTTGGCGGTATTTATGTAACTAACAAGTTATAACACGTACAGTACCTAAAGGTTCGAAATGTCAGGATAAAAACATATTATGCACAATTAATTACAATACAACGCCAGTAGATTCGTAATCAATTAAATAATAATTCCTAAAGACATTGAAATGACTTTACTTTAACTTTATAAAACAATTTAATCAACTTACGTTTTAAGTTATGAAACGGCAGGTATTTGCCGAGCTATGTGTAAATGGAATGAAGGGTGGTGATTCCTTTTTGTACAGAGCTCAGCAAACAGTCTCTCGGTCTCTCCACTCCAACATCAGCTTACTATTGAATATAAACTCGAGGGATTGGACTTGCATTTGTACATTTCCATATTGACTGAAGGAGGGTGGTGTGGTCCGCTGTTTTAGCGATAGGATTGACTTCGGGATAAACTTGCTGATTTTAGTGGAGTACTTAAAGGATAGTGTCATATGAATTAAGTTAAACACTTTTTTGCTGTCTTTACCTTGACGACATTCATTTACTTCTTAGCTTCGATCAATAATGTACCAAAATGCATTTCGAAAGTGGTCCTGTTGGCTCATACCTATATATTTAAACTTCGAATAACAAAATCTGAAGCAACATTGGATAGCATCAACAATTTCAGCTTACTTTGAACCTTAAATATTAACTTTAAAGATTAAATAAGGTTGCAAAATATTTGTACTTAACCTTTTTACTGTCATCCCCACAAACGTTCGTCCGTAGCCTCATAATCGCCTACCGTTTTTCAAGCGCTCATTGGGAATCTAGGTAGTACATTGATCGAAGCTTCTTATACATAAATTCCGTACAAAAGTTTGGATTCAACGCTGAAAGTCAGATACGTGAAATGGCAGATAAGCAGAGTGTCGGAAACATGACATTTTGCTTACATGGCTATTCGCGTTTACGTCAAACAGCGTATCCGTCGTCTTGCTATTAAAGGTTCACAGACATGCATAGTGACATATAAGCAGAATGTCGTTAAAGCGTATTTCTGACACTTTGCTTATGTGGCTATTTATGTAAAACAAAAAGAAAAAAATATAAATAAATAAATAAATCAATTTATGAGCGACTTCGTTGCTAATTTTACAAGTTGCGGAATTTTTCATAACTGGCCTCCTACACAGAATAGTTAGTTGCTGGGCGTCCATTAAAATTATGCATTTTTAAATTAAGACTGAATGAATTTATTTCTCATAAATCCAACAGTTTACATACAATTAAATTCACATTATGAACATACATAATTCATAAAAAAATAGGAAAGGAGCATGATAGCGCAGTGGTAAATGCGCTCGGTCTCCGATTGCTGAAGTTAAGCAACTTTCTAAAGAAGACTTTATAAAGAATTGCACCACCCCATCTCTTCCTGTGGGTGTCGTAAAAGCCGACTAAGGGACCATTCCAGAGGATGGGCAGCAGCATCTTTCTGAGGTTACCCTCAATCTACTGCGATCGCCAACCCGCCTGCCAAGCGATGGCGATTACTGCAAATACCCCTCATATCCTTGGGGGAGGCCTTTGTCCAGCAGTGGACGTCTTTGGCTGAGATGATGAAGCAACTTTCGCTAAGGTCATCGGATGAGTGACCAAAAATGTATCATCTCAAGATTCTCCTTGATTCGAAGAACACGTAACGCCGCCGCCGTTGTTCCGGCTGCATTAGCAGTTCTGTCGTTATCAACCACACTGGGCCCACATGGTGGGTTATGTGCGGCCCGTTCTCCCTGTGGTTTTTCGATCCATAGGGAAGGCTCCTGCGCCAGCAGTGGCGACATATAATGAGAAGATGATGTCAACATGATAAAAAAAATTGTGGCGACTTCTTAATAGGTACCTAGGTATCTAGAATTTATGTTAAACTTTAGAGTTACTTGTGTGTGTTCTCGTAAATGCTAAACAATAATTAATTAATCAATTTATAACCAATTGATTATTAAGCATTTTTTGTAATGCCCGGTCATTGTCAGTTTCCGAAAGCGATACAATTTGTTTATTATTCGAAGCACGTATGTAATCGTCCTCAGGCAACTATCAATTTACTTTTTTAAACGGTTTTATTTAGCTTGCCCTGTTTATTTGATTATTTAAATCAAATCCAATTAAAGTAGTCAAATCTAGTAATAGAAACTTTACCCCCTTCCTGTTGACGGATTGAGCTGAAATTTTGCATGCATGTGTAAATCGGATGACAATGCAAAATTATTATGACATGGAGCTGATTAATGATGGAACCGGAAGGTGGCCATAGGAACTCGGTAGTTAAATTCGGCCAAATTCGATGGGCTTGTGACTACACAAGCCCATCGAATTTGGACTCCATTGGTCTGTCTTGACGAGTACTTTGGTGCTAAATGGTAACCAGGGTCTTATGATGGAACTGGAAGGTGGCCATAGGAACTCGGTAGTTAAACGACACAACCCCATCGAGTTTGGACTCGTTTGATCCGTCTTGACGAGTACTTTGGTGCTAGATGGTAACCAGGGTCTGTTGATGGAGCTGAAAGATGGCCATAGGAACTTGATCAGGAAAATAAGTTCGTTCGTTCGTTCGTTCGTTTTGTTTGTTATGAATGTGGATTCTGTCTTTGATTACATAGATTAGATGGATGACTCAATGCCAAGGTGAGCACGTGCCGAGGGCTGAATGGTATGAGGGTGTGTAAACATGTCACACATCACTACTTCCCCAATATGGGTTTCAAATGAAAGGGCTTGATTAGTAGAATAGTTCTAAGAAAATAAACTGCAAAATTAAAAACTAAAAACTTGAAAATAGAAAATAAGTATAAAAAAACTTTTAAGTTAAATGGTTTTATTGAAAATTGTACTAAAAGCTAAATAAAAATAAAAAATCAAAAGAAAAAAACTTTTTATAAACAAGCTTTTATTACTTGTTAAAAAAGAGAACTAAAAAGTTAAAAATAATTTAAACCGTTTAAATACGTGTTACATTCTGATGGAAAATTATAGAACATTAAGCATAATACACCTTCATTATTTATCTTATTGTCAGGTTTAATTTTTATTACTTTTTAGTTCTTTTTTTAACAAACAAGTAATAAAAGATTGTTTTAAAAAAACAAATTATCATTTATTAAGCTTTTAGTACAATTTTCAATAAAACCGTTTAATTTAAAAATGTTTTTTTTTAAATTGTCACTTAAGAGACTCGTAATAGCTATAAGGGCAAGATGAAGTCCCTTTAAATAGCAATAAAATCTGTCTTTTAAAAGCATTTTTACCACGTAATATTCCCACTTAATTAATTTAAATCACTGTTAACGAGATTAGTAAAGGTATTTATTATGGTCGAAACGAACCTTCGTGGTAATACCTACAATGCGATTGCAACCTTATGGAATTATTAGATGGTGACGAGCAGGAATCCAGGAAAGAGGATGGGTTTTGTCTCGCAACAGGACCGCAACCTTGGGCCGAACGACGGCGACGTATCAAAAGGTGCCAGCTATTTCGACATTAAAGAATGATAGATGAACTCCACTAATTCTTACTTTTTTATTTTTTTAAATGCTAGAAGCTGAATTAAATATTTATAAAATACAGTGAAAAAATGAAATGCCTACCCGACCCAGCCCGGGATCAAACGTAGGTCTCCCGCAATACGGGCGGCTGCACTGCCCATTATGCTACCGGGAAGGCTTTCCGTAGCCTTTTGTTGTTGCGGAAGACCCAGGTTCGATTCCTAGCTGGGTCGGGTAGGCATTTAATTTTTTCACATTATTATATAAATATTTAATTCACTGATTCTGATAATAAAGATTTATTTTAGGTATGGCGACTCATGTGCACATGCCTGCCCCCCTAGACGAGTGGCTTAACGCCAATAGAATAGAAATGAAATAGAATGATGTACCTATGGGATTGACATAAGTCAACGATACTTACGTTTGTGTCTATCACATACAGTAATCATTCTGTTTGATTTCTATTCTAATAAAATAAATAAATAAATGTTTCCCATACTCACACCAATTATGTAGCCCCACGAAAAGCTTCCTTAAGAAACTCGAGAAATGGTTAACAAGGCAACGGATAAACATACTTAGTATACTTAAATACATACATAATATAAGTACATAGGAAACACCCAGACCCGAAACAATTTAGAAAAACAGATATTTTTAAATTGATCCGACCGGGGATTGAACCCGGGATCTCAGAGATGGCGACACCATGAAAACCGGTGTGCAAACCATTCGACCAAGGAGATCGTCAAATATTTATTTAATATATTATGTTTACTAAAAATAAATATTTATTAGCGTTATGCCACTTGTCTAGGGGGACATCAAACTAGCACAAACTGTCAAACCCCCTCAATAGACTTTGAACCTTTATTTCTATTTTGAACGTTTATTGAACTAAGCTATGCAGGTTCACCACTGATGCAGATGAAATACCACAGATTTGATAACACAACGCTATAGTAAATTTTTACTTTTTATTTTCAAGTGCTAATTGCTGCACTGAAGCTAAATTAAATATTTTATAAAATTTGTAAAATACAGTGAAAAAATTAAACGTTAAAAATTAATGTTTGTTAGTAAGAAGTAAGTATAACTGATAAATATGTTAATATTAATAGTAATACATAGTTATGTAACTCTAAATAATGGTCAAATAAAAGAGGACTACGGAAAATTTTGAGAAAATAACAACGGAATCGAAGGAGTTCAAAATCGTTTGCAGGGTTTTATTACGAAAATTCGCCAAACACAAACTTCTATGAGTTTGTTTGTGCTCAAAACAGTGTTTTCTGCTTGGCTACAATATGTACTTGTGCGTATTATACACGTAATTATATGTATATATATATTCTTGTTCCACTCGAGACCGAAACAATTTCAATACAGTCAACAGAAATATTTTGTACACAGAATACTTATTGTATCAATCACACCGTTGGTTTCTAAGTTCGTCGCTATTCTCGTATGGTTTGGAGAGGAGAACAAATACCTTTAATTAGATTAAGCCACTCTACGACGGCCCGGTTCACATGCGCTCTATACCAGGTACAGATATGTACCAGGGCTATATGGTCTGTAACCTGGGCGCTTCTCCCCACCCCCACGACCCGGTCAACCCAGGCTAGGCTAGTGCAACGGCAGGCTAAGTTACCGAAAAAACAACCAGTCGTTAATTGTACATTGCAACGCGACTGCTACCGACACAAATCGCAGTATGTATGTGAACTATTATTGAAATTGGTCGAGACGACCTCCTTGGTCGAGTGGTTTGTACACCGGTTTTCGTGGTGTCGCTATCTCTGAGGTCCCGGGTTCGATCCCCGGTCGGGTCAATTTAGAAATTATTATTTATCTAAATTGTCTCGGGTCTGGATGTTTTCTATGTATAATAAGTATGTATTTAAGTATTTGAAGTATGTTTATCCGTTGTCTAGGAACCATTTAACGAGTTTCTTAACGAAGCTTCTCTTGGGCTAGCGGCTAGATTATTGGTGTGAGTGTAGGAAAGTTTATTTATTTATTTATTACTAAATTTTAATCGAATGCACTAAGCGAGCGATTGAGCCATTTGTACCCGTAATACCAATATATCAACCGCAACTAGAGTCGCGTTGCAATTGTACAATTAACAACTGGTTGGTTTTTTGATCCAAGGTCCCACAGAACAGTTAAATATTATTTGTTATCTATCCCGTATCTTATTTATCTATTCCGTGTGAGGTTCAATCTTTAGAGGCGTCCTCGGGTTGTTCCACTCCCGATCCAATCCGAACTCCACGGATAATCTAGTAAGGAACGGGACAATCACTAATGTGTGATGTCAATACCTCTAGAAAACTAATGATGTTACGATTACACGACTTGTGGAACCCTTTGTGTTTCATGCCGTCATCAAAAAAGGCCGGTGACGCTGAAAATATTGCCTGAGGCAACCAGCAGACTCTCTCCAAAGAAAGCCTGTACCTCGATTTTAGGGTATTGCCCGCTTCAGTACTATCAAAGGTCCTTTGAGAGTCAGCAGCGCTAGCGATGCTGCTGTTAAGAGCTTGAAAATAAGCGTCGAAAGCCGAACCAATATATACTCGGGTTGATTGCAAAAAATCCTTGCGGAATCCTAACTACT
The DNA here is from genome assembly GCA_947562085.1 of Eudonia lacustrata. NCBI lineage: Eukaryota > Metazoa > Arthropoda > Insecta > Lepidoptera > Crambidae > Eudonia > Eudonia lacustrata. The sequence continues at coordinate 23,781,196 of OX387339.1, read as the reverse complement.
ACTGACTTGAGCCCATACCCCAGTAAGAGCGTATTAGCCTTTGGACTATTGATTAACTTGTTAATAGCACATTTACAAAAATTTTAAAGGACAAAAAAATTGGAGAACTAAACTGAACTGAACTGAACTAAACTAAACCGAAATAAAATGCATCATGAAAATAGCCGCGTTTCCTCACTTAAACATCTAAATATCTTATTACATTATGTAAAAAAAAAATTATAGCATCAACAGCTTATTATAAATAAACCGAGCCCTCGCCCATCAGTGACCGATTATTTAGTCGGTAAAATTGAAACGTATGGAACCCTATGTTGCAACGCACACGTTCTACAAAAAGCCGGTGACAAAATCGGTACTAAACCATCGGCGAAAAAATCGGTCGACTCTCGGTCCTACAAAAAGTCGGTCGTGGGCGGCAGCCATTCTCAAACATAAAGGTCAATTAAGATTGTCAAATATTTATTCTTAATACTGTAATCGACCTTCCTAATTTGAAAAAAGACAACAAAAGAGTACCTACTTATTTATGGTTTAATTGCTCGGAGCGCTTATCAGGAGTCTAGTCATAGGTATTATTGATTGAATTCCTACTCCCATTGATCATCAATACTGCTAGTTATATCTACTCGTATGGTAAAGACGATTATTAACTTGCCGATCTATTCCAATCCAATACCACGAAACTAATACCACTTTTTCAAACTAATAAATATATTAAATTTACTATTCCAAACTAATACCAAAACATGAAAACAGTCCAGAGGAAATATCCTGGTCCTCCTAAATAAACAGTATTTTGGTCCAAAATACTAGAAGAGCAACCTAACTGCCGCCATGCAGTGTATTGCTGCACTATCCAAAATAGTAGAAGAGCAACCTAACTGCCGCCATGCAGTGTATTGCTGCACTGTCCAAAATAGTAGAAGAGCAACCTAACTGCCGCCATGCAGTGTATTGCTGCACTGTCCAAAATAGTAGAAGAGCAACCTAACTGCCGCCATGCAGTGTATTGCTGCACTGTCCAAAATAGTAGAAGAGCAACCTAACTGCCGCCATGCAGTGTATTGCTGCACTGTCCAAAATAGTAGAAGAGCAACCTAACTGCCGCCATGCAGTGTATTGCTGCACTGTCCAAAATACTAGAAGAGCAACCTAACTGCCGCCATGCAGTGTATTGCTGCACTGTCCAAAATACTAGAAGAGCGACCTAACTGCCGCCATGCAGCGTATTGCTGCACTGTAGTTTTCTAGTTTGAATATACCTACTAGATCGATTGAAACAGGGTATAGACGCATTAAAAATGTTATACCAAGGTGGGCAACGTGCGTCTGAAAATGATAGTGATGTGTTGCTAGAGTTTAAAGACGCTTTCGATAGTGGCCGGGCAAATTTCTAACTCTTTAGTCAGTAAAATCCCTACCTACTTCCAGTATAGATTCGCTTGTGTCTGCGCATGGTTACGGCTTTGAGCATACTTGCCAACAAGAATTTTGAAAAAGTCACCAGGCCGCTTTCTCTTTAGGCCGTATGCTGGTCCAGCTGCTTAGTCGATTGGTTAAGGCGCTGACAATTATGAAATGCGCTTCACCTAAGTATGGTTTATATGCTTTATATAAAAAAGTATACAACAACAAAATATATGTTATAATAAACTGTATTTGTTACAATGTTTTATTATTGTTCCCAAAATGCAGGATCATAACATTTCCTACACAGAAAAGAAATCTAAAGTTACCTTTCAACTATATACATGATTATTCCTTTTTTTCGTAATTATTATTATCCAGCAGTGGATAAAGGCTGATGATGATGGTGATGATGAAGACCTCCTTTATTTAGTAGAATTCAGTTCTTTAGTTCTTTCAATTAGTTAGTTCCTGTATGAAAAGCCGTACAATCGTTATTGCCAATCAATTTAATCCTGAAGTGCAAAATCAAATCTGTGAAAAAGGAACGAACATTGAAAATGGAAAATGGAAAATGGCGAGTCCCGTTAAAAAAGCGCTTTTCAAAATAATTGGTAACTGTTGTCTGACTGTATCGAGTTACCCCGGTGTTGATACGATGAGTGCCGTTTGCAGAATAAATGGCTCAATCATTTCATTTTCATTCTTTTACGAGTGGAAATTTCCGAAACAAAAGCCACAAACATGGCTTAAAAAGGTTTGTTTAAATTGCGTTTAAAAATGGAATCTAATCATTAATTATATGAGTTGAACTGTACAGTTCCACTTTTGTCATCGCTGCTATGTTTGACAGTTAAAGAATGCCTCGGCGTTAGGTCCGCCACGTAACATCATGTTTTCATTATCATCAAGAAGCACAGAGTATCGTAATGGCACCAGTGTTCGATACAGTAACCTAGCGTTCAATACCAGTTTCATAAGCCATAATTTCATTGTTACCGGATGACGACAGCTAGGAAGCAGATGGTATATTTTTTTATCTTTAGTTGATGGCTCCGTGCGATTAGCACATTTAGCCAGTGTCAAAGTAATTTTTGTTACAAGTAATACATAAATAAACAATATTTCCTTCCAGTATGATGATGATGAATAATAATAGAAATGAGAAGTGAGAAATGATATACCCCCCAACCCCTCGAGTATGTCAGTAAAGATGGTGGGGCTTTACTAAGTCCTCACGCGGACATCTTGAGAGAATTTGAAAAGTGACCTTGCACTGTTTTGTTACTGTTTGTCGACTTATCACAAATTTTAGAAAATGAAACAAAACCGCAGACTCTTTACTTTCCCGCCAAGAATTTATTCAATTGTTGCTAAAGTCGAAAATTTTCGACCGACCGCTTTTTTGAATGATTAATAGAAAAAATTGTCTATCACTGGTCCCTATGGACTGTTGCTACTACCCTGTACTTTATTTTATTATATGGCAGAGTCTAGATGCGAAGACAGCTAGTGAAGCAGGATTGATTGGTTATAAGTAATGCTCGTGCTGCAGAACTAACGCGTGACATCGCATATTTTAACCACTTCAGTAACGCCTCTGCCCTTAATGCCCGAGATAAAAGCCGGCTGCCCAGCGCCGGAGTAAGGAGGCTCCACTCTAAGCCATAAAACTTTTATTCTTGAAATCGAAAGAGGTTAGAAACACGACGCTGCATAGCTGGCGCGCTAAGGATGTGGAGGTGTGCAAGGAGACAGCTAAGCTGAAATGGGATTGGTTTGGGCACATTAACCGAATGTGGTAAAGAAATAGGCAAAAGTTAAGGGATACCTGAGGACTAACCTTTAGGCCCACCGCACTTTTGACGGGTTTTCGTTAATTCAATGCGTACGAACACATCTTATCTTATCTTAGTGGGGCCTGCCGAGGTTTCCACCTCCCAGTAACACTTCGACCCATTGGGATCTTTTGTGCAACCCCATCCTTTCACTCTTCCTCCTCTGTAAAGATAGATGCCATAAGTCTGGCAACGTCCTTAAGAGCGAAGAGCCTGAAGTCCTCCGGTTTCGGATAGGCCGACCCCAGGTGTCCCATTCTTTTCCTAGCCAGAGAGTCGCAGTCACACAGTAGGTGCTGCATTGACTCGGTTTGCTCTCCACATGCCCTACACAAACTGTTTGTTGAAAGGTGCATTCTGTGGAGCATTTGTTTTGTGGCATAATGCCCTGTCAAGGCACCGATGGTTAGTCGGGCCTGCCTTCTGCTGCCTCCGCATATGAACTTACTCCGTCCTAAGGCGTTTTCGCCTAGGAAGGATTTGGAGTGTTTCATACCCTCTTTCCATTCGATGCCGTGCCTGTTTTTAATGTAATCTTTTAAGGCCTTGTTGATGGTACTTTGTGCAAGTGCCACGAACGGCTCAGGACCAATAAGCTGGGTCTCTGAGCCCTCCCTGGCAAGTGCATCCGCCATCTCGTTGCCGTGGATTCCCATATGGCCTGGGACCCAGATCAATCGCACCTTGTTATGCCCACCCAGCTTGTTTAGAGCTTTTGTGGTTTCCAGAACAAGGCCAGAGTCGATTCGGGGCGATATGAGTGACTTGAGCGCGGCTTGGCTGTCACTCAGGATGAATATATTGCGCTTTTTAATAGCTAACTCTATATTCTGCTTTGCGCATAGGAGAATTGCAAAAGTTTCTGCTTGGTAAACAGTAGCAAATTTTCCCATGCTTTGACTATACTTGAAGTCGTTATTATAGACGCCTGCCCCTGTGCCCGACTTCATTTTTGATCCGTCGGTGTACCAGATTAGGCTGTCTTTTTCCGGAGACGGTGGCCCTCGTTTCCATTTTTCTTTTCGAACACGAATATGGGGGATATTTTATCGCAACCCATTTCCATGATCCTATCAGGAATGTCACTTGGTTCCCATTTTGTGTGTCTGGTCAGAGGTTTAGATGCGTCCCATAGTCCGGCCACCTTTAGTCTATGTAACGCTTTCTTTGCCTCTGTCTCTATTACAATGTGCAGGGGTGGAAGGTCTGTGAGGACCTCCAGCGCTGCCGTTGGAGTGGTTCTAAAGGCACCAGTGATTGCTAGACAAGCTGTTCTCTGAAGTTTGCTAAGAGCGTTCTTACAGATCTTCAGCCTGGTTCTGGGCCACCAGACGATGCTGCCATATGTGAGGATCGGTCTCACCATCGTCATGTAGATCCACCTAATGATTTTGGGGTTGAGTCCCCAAGTCTTGCCATATGTAGACCGACACATGCCAAAGACTCTGTAAGCCTTGGCTACGGTTGTGTCCACATGCTGTTTCCAAGTAAGTTGCCTATCCAGCGTTAAGCCTAGATATTTCACTTCTTTGGACCAAGAGAGCCGGGTGCCATAGAGTGTTAGGTTACCCAGTCCCGTAGTGTTTCTCATTCTTGTAAAGGGGATGGCTGTTGTTTTCCCCGGGTTTACAGAGAGGTGATGGGCATTGCACCATTCCTCCAGGAGACCCAGGGCACGTTGCATTAACCCCGATACCGTAGAGGGAAATTTCCCACTGACTGAGATGACCAGATCATCAGCATAACCCACCGTATAGAATGGTCCTTTATTCAGCCTTACTACAATTGAGTCAACCACAAGGCTCCACAGAAGAGGCGAGAGAACCCCTCCTTGTGGGCATCCTCTAGTTGTTCGCGCAATTAGACTGTCACCTAGCAGTTCAGAGTTAATAATTCTACCCTTTAACATGCATTCAATCCAATTGCAGATCGGTTGTGGCACACCATGGTTCTTGGCTGCAACCTTGATGGATTCAAAGGTAGTGCGATCAAATGCACCTTCGATATCTACGAAAGTGCAGACGCAAATCTCCTTGTTCTCCAGCGCAGATTCCGCTCGACTCACCACATGATGAAGAGCAGTTTCGGTTGACTTCCCCGCCTGATATGCACACTGAAGTCCATGGAGTGGGAATCTTTTCAGAGGTCCCGCTCTGATATATTTGTCTACCATCTTCTCCAGGGTCTTCAGGAGAAAGGATTGTAGACTTATGGGCCTAAAAGCTTTGGGTTCTTCGTAATCTGGTTTTCCCGTTTTGGGTATAAAGATTACCTTAACACGCCTCCATGTTCTGGGAATATGTCCAAAACCTATGCATGCTTTATACAGCCTGCAGAGATGGGGTCCCAGGATGGAGGCGCCCTGTTGTAGTAGAATGGGATAAATGTTGTCAGGTCCTGGCGCCTTAAAAGGTTGAAAACTCCCAAGAGCCCATCTAACCTTACATTCATCCACTACCCTTTTCGCTGTTATCCAGTCATATTTGGAAGTTCGCCTCTGCTGTTCCTTCCAGCTGATCGGATCATGATCGTCCTGGATGACTTAAGATCCAGGGAAATGAGTGTCAAACATGGCCTTCAATGTCTCATTCCCTGTCTCTGTAAGCACTCCATCTTCCTTCCTTAACGTGGTTAATGGAATCGCCTTTGTTGTAGAGATAGCCTTGGTTAGTCTCATTGCTTCCGGAACAGATTGTATCTGGTCACAATGTTTCCTCCAGGCAGATCTCTTTGCCTTACGTACCGCACTACTGTACCGCGTTAAGGCCTCCTTGTAGTCGCTGAAGTCGTTCCTCGCTTTCGCTTCGTTGAACGCCTGTCGTGTAGCTCTTCTAATACGAGCCAGTTCCGGGTTCCACCATGGTACCCTCCTTGTCACTGATTTCGTCTCTGGACAGTTATTTTGCCAGGCCGTCACCAGTGCTTCTGTGATTCTGTCAGCTTCAAACTCTATGTCTAAGGCTGAGTTTAATTTACAGCTGGGACCATCCAGTTCCATTCTGAGGTCCTTTTTGAAGCCCTCCCAGTTAGTGTTCCTAGGGTTCTTCCTACGCACAGTTTCTATGGTTTCACCTAGCCTGTACCTAAAGCATATGTAGTTATGATCGGAAAGGGAGACCTCATCCGACACATGCCAGTTTGTGATGTTCCTTACCGCTCTATTGTTAGCAATGGTTATGTCGATCACCTGTGCCCTGCGGGCGTTGAAAAAAGTATGCTTGCTACCTTTGTTAAGTAATTGCATGGGTGAACTTACCAGATATTCCAGAAGCTTCTCCCCCCTTTCATTGGTGTCTGAGCTGCCCCAGACGACATGATGCGCGTTCGCGTCGCAGCCGATGATGACATCTAAGTTTTCTCGGTTGCCGTAGGTTACCAGTTCCCGTATCTGTGGTGATACTGGGTCTGCCTTCTCGTAAGGGAGATAAGCTGACGATAAGATTACCGTTCGCTTCGTCCCCCCCTCCCCTGTGTGGATCCTGACAACTGTCAGGTCCCTGCAACAGAACTTGATTAAAGGCATTGCATGTATGTCATTTCTGACATAAATGCAAGTCCTCATGTACGAACACATACAAATACGTACGATACATTTGGAACCTCCCTCTACTATGGCTACTATGGTACAGGCGCCTGCACATCAAACCTATTCAAAACTGACAAATTTCTTTTATAACCATATGCCCTATCTTCATCATCATCATTATCAGCCTATACCAGTCCACTGCTGGGCATAGGCCTATCAAAGTGCACATATACATAAAGTTTAAAGTGTCAATACACTTAACAAATAGGTCACAGCTGGTAAAAATTAATAATCTCCAAAGTAGTGCTTTACCTATTACGTATGGTGTCCCCCAGGGGTCCATCACCCTCATTAAACCCTCACACTGGGACCACTTCTGTTCTCAATCTATATTAATTACATAGCAAAATTGGGACCTCAATAGGTTTGATAGTTTGTTGTAGTCTGATGTGCAGGCGTGTGTACCTCCCTTATTAGACTAGTGTGCGAAATACCATTGTGGTCAGAGGATCCGGATGTATCGTGCGTATTCGTACGTGTTTGTATATACGAGTCGAATTCGTACGAAAACGCATTCAAAGTGCGGCTGGCGTTAGTTATGTTTCTGTGACTGTCTTATTATAAAAGTCTTAGTTATAAAAAGTATTTCTTTGGTAATGCACCGCGTGGCTCCTGAGTGCACACCTGCCTGCGTCGCCTACTTGCTCGGTCGAGCCTGTGATGTTGCGGAAACCGGCGACAACGGCAATGACCCCGTGAATTGCACGTTTGGCAACTGGCATTGCGTAACGCTGCTTCCAGTAAGTACTGGCATGCACCCTAACGCAAGGACCTTAAGGCTGATCTTTCAACACGCTTTTAGCCAAAAGCCAAGAAACTGGTCTACGCAGTAATTTTAACAGAAATTCCTGTGTCTAGTCAAACTTACATATAATCGCATATGTGGTGTAGTAGGTAAATTATCCGGGGTCAAACCTACATACAGGCAATACAGGTCCCGGCATCGATCCCCAGCGGAAAGGACATATTATTATTGGTTTTAGTAGGTGGCAGCGATTGTCTTACACAGTGCTATCAACAATATTGTTGTAAAACAGTGCAATCATCATCATCATCATCATTATCATCATCTAGTCCACTGCCGGACATAGACCTCTCCAAGTGCACGCCAGTGCAATATCAATTTTCAAATTCTCTCAAAAGGTTATAAATTAAGCTTATATATCACTAAGCCATTTAATAATAAATAAAGGTACCTATCACCAAGGCAATCATTAGATTTTTTTTAAAACGTAAATGATTTATTATTTCAATTTATTATATACCTGCAGAAAACCTTAAATAGCCATTTTTTCCAACATTTCTAGTGCATCCGCTCCATCGCCCCTTTTATCTTTCCACCCTGTATATCCGCCAAACTATCATTAATTGAATCAATTAGTCCCGGTAACGTTTAACGCGAAATAAAATCATTTCAGTTCCGTTGGAAATAAAGAGAGCGCAGGCTGAATGCTTTTAGTTATTTCTAGATGAACGAGACGGGATAAATTGAAAAGGAGAAATAATTGGAACCTACCTGAAGGATCGGCGCTCGCGGGGTAACTGTCAGATAGTGTTGTGAAAAACTCGAGTGCGGGAGTCTAGATTTATAAACTCGAATCAATTTTGCAAGACTCGGCGGTTATTCTATTTTTCAATTCAGAGCACAGCCAAACGTGAGTCATCAAAGCACAGGCTCGAGTCAAAAAGAACTCGAGTCGTAAACCTTACTCGAGTTTTGATAAAAACAAAAGCACTTTTTAATTTTACGGATTTTTACGATATACCTAGCAACTAAATATAATTTTAATTCTATTTTTAGTCCACTGGCCGTGGCCTCTCTCATATGTAGGTATATACATAACAGCTAGCTCACTTACCAGACTCGTTACACAGACTCAAGTTTACAATAGACTCGAGTACTAAAATCCAACTATAGTCTATTCGAAAACTCGATATGCTCGTGATGCATCAAGTATAAGAGTCTCTGTCTTTATCTTGTGATAGAGTCAAGTCCTAAGAGGCTGACTCACGGACTCGAGATTTTTACAACACTACTGTCAGAGTGCTTAGTGTCGAGTTTTATTCTCCACTTGAACACGTTAATAACGAAAACGAGATTTAATTTAGGCAATATTGCAACTCACCTTGTTTTTTACTAGGGGGCACTGTAAGTAGTAATGAGATAATTTAGGTTAATAACTGCTGTCGTACATGGAAACGGCAAATAATTAACTAAGAAATGATAAAAAACATAACCCTCCTTCTGACGCAGTCGGGTAATAAAAAAGGAAAATTTCATAATTTAAAAAAAAACGTTGCTTTGTCAAATCTTTTTGCTAAACATCGGCATTATCATCATCATCAGCCTATATTAGATGAGAGTTTAAAAAGAAATAATGGACACAAAAAAGTATCTTTTAATGTTCGATAACATTACAAGATACTTTATTGTAAGATAATTTTTAGATATAAGATAATTTTTAGATGGTTTTCCGCCATATCGGTGTTACATTAAAGCTTTGCAGACAGAGCAACTTTGATTTCCGATTGCGGCAACAGGCAACTCACAACTGTATCCATATAATCTAAAGAAACTGCGCAGACATAGCAACTCTAGTTACGAGCTTCGATGACCGTCAACAGTTTTCAGTTGCTGCAAACGATTATTTAATCAGTTTTAAATTACCGCAACTACCAACTATCAAACAGGTAAGTACTTGTTTTGTCAAATTGCTGGTTTTCCTAACTGGCAATCACTGGCTGTTGAGTTTTTGATTATAGATTCGAAAAGTTTATTTGGAATTGCGGCAACCGTTTTATCCGCCTCTGTGGTCTAGTGGCTAAGACCACCGGTTTATACCCAGAGGTCCCGGGTTCGATTCCCAGCGGGGGGTACATGTTTGTGTACTCGGTTTGGTTGGTGGTAGGGCTTGTTTGTCCGACTGGCTAGCTACCACCATCTTATCTAAACATGTCGGCATAACATCAAAGTTTGTAGCATTGTTGTGTTCCGACAGCTAGAGATAAGATAGCCAGTGCCTCACTAGTTGAGGATCCCGGGTGAAGTGCGCTTCCATCATTGGCCATATCATCACTTAACATCAGGTGAGATCAAGGCACCTTGCTTACCCGTTAACATAAAAAAAACCGTTAACTGTTGCTGCCACTGGCAACCTCTCTCTAACGAAAACTTTTAAAAAGTTGATAGTTTCTGCTACTAAAGTTGGTCTGTCTGTGGAGCACCTATGGCAGCTAGGCAAATATCACTGAAAATTGGAATGTGCAGACAAACCTCCCGATCACAATTAAATTAGGCTTCCGACAGCTGTTGCGTGATATCCAATCAAAATGTTTGCCACGTTGCCCAGTGCTAGTTCCATTCGCCATACGGTTACGTTAACGAACACAAGAATTTGTAATATGGCGAAAACTCTCCTCGTATTTCACCAAGAGGCGTTGCTTCAATTTCATGTCAATTCTAGTTTTCGTTGACGTGATCGACGAACGAAACTCGCAATACGAACGACGAATGTAACTCTGCACCCTGGTGTGAAATAATGAAACCGAATTGTTACAGGTAGAGTCAACATCAGATTGTACAAAGATTGTCTAAGCTTACGGTTCAGTAGAAAGATCTTCTACATTTCACTTTAAGGCTCGTTTTTGCTTGAACCAAAAGTTTTATACAGTGTACGTACGAGTAAGCCACTACTTTTGTCGCATCAATCAATATAAAGCCGGTTGTACTGCCTGCTTCATCGATGTGGTCGTCACCATTCAAATAGTTTTTACTCTACTAGTACTTACTAGTACTAGTAGGAAGTCTTTGAACCGACTGCGGCTATTCAATACCTAGCTACATTTTATTTTAATATTTACGCTCTCGCCGTCATATGATGGAATAATTTCATGCATTATCTTGGACATTCCAATAATTAATATCATTAATAGTCTAGTCTAGAGAGTATAATTTACAAATAAAAAACAAAACATAACACTACAAAAACACGAGATGCCTGAAGTGGGTCTCAAATCCTTTCGCAATACGGGCGACACAACTCTATCAACTAAGCCTCGTTGATTTTCCTAACGAATTTGTCAAGAGCTTTGTCAAACACAGTGACTGTGTTTGACAAAGCTCTTGACAAATTCGTTGTCAAGATCCGAAAGAAATATTTTCACAAAATATTTAACTATAGGTTCAGGTTCAGTATAACGACTATAGAAATGGAAAAGTATTTCAAAAATACCGATACGAGTGGAGTTGGACGCCGTTATAAATAAAAATGGCTAAATGCGAAGAGCAGCGGCTAACTACAATTAGTTTTGACGAATGAGTTGCGATTGCGATCCCTTTTATTAGCTAGCAGACAAAACAGTTTGAAGGCACGCCACACGTATATTGACCATATGTTCGGTTTATAGCGAGACAGTCTCGCCTTTAAGCTGTGTTCCGCTTTCCCCAAAAATTTATAAAGAATATCCCGCTTTGACAAATCAAAACAAGCAAGCCTAATTGCACACGCCGTGATTATCCATACAGGGTCCATACTGCGCACGGCGCATCCTTTATTTTTATAGGGAGAAGAGCAGTGGCGTGAAGTAAAAAAAAAAAAAACAAAAACTTCCAAACTAATAATATCAATTGTGATATTATTAGTTTGGAAGTTTTAGATGACATTCTCGTTAATCGATCAAGTACTTTTAAGTGACTGCCTGGCAATAACGCTCCATTCAAAAGTGTGTTTTCCCATATGAATCAAATAGGGTATATATATCGGGTCGCCTAATTTTTTGTAGGTACTTCTAATTGGCAATGGCACACAAACGGTTAGCCTAAATTTTTTTCGCATAATTTCACTCTTCATAATCGTGTTTGGTCTAATTTCACTTCGCCTAACTTTTTATCGCCCTATTGTTATTTACCAAATGCGACATTTGGCGGAACGATTCATAATCCCTAAAGTTTGCAATTACTAAATACACACAAAAAAAATTACACACACAAAATTAAAAATCACAAAGTAGTATGAAAAGCAGTGATGTAAAAAGATTTTAGTTTTTAGTTCCATCCATCCCTACCAAAAAATTCAACCTGATAGCACAGTATTTATAATTTACTTATCATCATCATCATCATAATCTCAGCCAAAAGATCTCCACTGCCGAACTCTAAAGTTTTCTCCAAGGATCTCCACAACGACTGGTTTTGTGCATCATTTAACCTGCTGTGTTTGAGAGCATTGAAGTTTTGCTCATTTGAACAATTCACAAAGCTAGCCCATTACAGCCAAGTTAATATTTTCACCTTTCAGAAGACATTTCTTGACTCTATGTTATAAACATGTGTTTTATATAAAACAATAAAAAAAATAAGGGCGTGTGTCCCTCTCCGAGGGTAATAATAAATGGTCACATGCGCCACGCGCCGCCGCCGCGCTTTGCTCGCCGACCAAGATCAGGAAGCTATTCATTATTTCATTACTTTAGTTTGTTTGTACCCGCATTTATGATTGGAAGGGTAAACGATATGACAGCTCGCTTAATTAAAAGCGGGACAAGTAAACGTAAAAGTAACTAAGGAAGGGCACGATAAAAGAAAAGAATGAGCCTGGTGTGAATCTGACTATCTTATCTTTGTGGAGCCTGCTGAGGTTTCTCTCTCAATAAGAATGCTGTTGGTGAGCTTGTTGTGTTCTGACAGTTAGAGATAAGATATCCAGTTTCTCTGTGGTTGAGTATTAAGGCCTTCCATCTTCAGCGTCACCCTCTTACTCTCTCTCCTCTGACTCTACTTAGAATGAGATGAAGGTCAAGAGCTCCTCCGTTGCAGAGTAACAATAAAAAGACTTAGAAGCGTTACAGTTACAGTTAGCCTGTACGATTGTTTTTGTTGGGCAAAGGCCCGTATGTGGAATGCGCTTCCCGCACACGTGTTTCCCTCCTCTTTCTCTCCCGGGTTATTTAAGCGGGGCGTGAAAAAGCATTTATGCAGGCCGCCATAGTGTGAGCGTTCGGCATAGCGTGGTAGCGCTGTGATGAACGCTTTCACTTTTTGGGCTTCACTGGCTGCTTTTCATCAGGCAGGGTGAGGCCATTTTGACGTGCCACAATGAAAAAAAATAAAAAAGGGCTTCCCCCATTGTTGCCACTCCTCACGATTTTGCCCAACCGTTTACCAGTCTTTCACAAAGGCCAGCTCGTCCCGCCATCACCACCGTCCGCAACAGCGAGGCAGCGGCGGCGCGGCGCGGCGTCGCGGTGGAAGCGTAAGAAACAAAAGAAAATAGTAGAAGTTTTGATGGCGGTAGAGCTTGATTTAAATCAACTAGTTTGCCTTGCTCCTTACCACTTGTCTGGTTAAAGTCTTTTCTTTTTTTGGAGAGATCTTGCTGATTGCCTCATGTATTTTCAGTGTCACCGAGCTTTACTTGATTCTCCGAGGGATTCGGATCTTTTAAAGTCGGCATCTAGTCTAGATCGGCCTTCTGAGTAACTTCTAGGTCCTGGCGCACTTCGGCGTTATATATCGATAGTAAATTTGCGGGATCCACTACGTAGTACGTATTAACAACATGCGACGCCCCCTCTGTGATCCGATACACCCCTAAAGTCGGGGAATCTTCAGTGACTCACATGTTTACTGGAATCCCTTACTTTAGCTGCAATCCGATCTTTTATTTGGTATCTAAACAAAGGGAATTTGCAGTGTACCCAATGGCATTAAGGATATCCACACTTGCTACGTTTCCATGGAACCCGTCTACGAGTAAGTACTCATCCGAGTATTTTTCAATTCCATGCAAACATGCGTAGCCGTTAGCCGTGGTTAAAATACATTATTACAGTGCATTGTCGGGTTTAGAACTAGACAACCATTGCCATATTCAATTCAATTATTTTTCGCATCTTTTCACCGTAACGACCGACTTTTTGTAGGACCGATAATAATCGGACCGATTTTTTCGCCGAGGTTTTAGTACTGATTTTGTGACCGACTACAAAAGTAGGACGTGTGCGTTGCATCATAGAATTCCATACATTTCATTTTCACCAACAAAAAAATCGATTATCGGACGTGGGCGAGGGTTTTTATCTCAGTAACACGCGAGAATATTGAGTACAACACAGCATTTTCCGATTTATCCTACTAATATTATAGACTATTATTATTATAATAATATTATAATATTATTTGTAAGTACGGATGGATGTTTGTTACTCTGTCACGTAAAAACTACTGAATGGATTTAAATGAAATTCGGCATGCAGATAGTTTATAACCTGGATTTAAAACGAGATACTTTTTATCCACGATATTCCCACGTGTACGAGAACCACGCGGGTAAAACCGCGAGCGGCCGCTACTTTGTGATAATACCTTTTGAGTTTTCGTTGTATTCTTACTACACAATATAATTTCACACATTATATACATTTAAACTTTACCATCAAAAAATTTTGAAATTTACTCTTTTTGGTTAAATGTTCTTGATTGAGACTACATGACTGAGTTAGTTACAATTTTTTTTACGATTTTTAGAGTTATAGTACTGCTTCTAATTATGCATATTAAGTAGTGATGAGCAGACAATAATACTTGTTCATGAATTTGATGTCGATTTGTGATATTTTGCAAATAACTGCTGGGGACAACAACATGTGGGTAGTTACAATTATAGTTGTTTGAATACCTCCCACTCTTAGCAACTGCGATACTTAACAGTTTTCTCGTCATTTAAAGTTTTTGCGAACAAAATAGTTTGTCGAATGTCAACAAACAAGTGCTAAAAATTAGCTGTGAAGTTTGCCGAGGTTGGGCGCCAAACCAGCCCGAGCTTAAGAGCGCACTAGCGCCACTAATGAAAAAACAAACATATCTAGTAATTACAGATAGAAAATCAAATTATGCTCAACAAACTATTTGAATGAAGTAATTTAGCATTTTTACAGCACCTAATGAACACCTCACTTGTTATGGTTTAGTTAAATAAGACGTTACGGCCACTTTTAACTATAACGCCATATTTAACTAAACCATAACATGTCAGGTGTTCATTAGGTGACGTAAAAATGCTAAATTACTTCATTCAAATAGTTTGTTGAGCATAATTTGATTTTCTATCTCTAATTACTAGATATGTTTTTTTTTTCATTGGAGGCGCTAGTGAGCGGCGTAAACGCTCTTAAGTCGAAATGGTGTTAACATAGGAGGTATTTACAAATTTTAATAAGATATCCGATATAGATAATACACCACAATTTAAAATTGCCAAGAACAAGAAGAAAGGTTTTTTTTAGGAATGTTTTACAAGGTATTAGTCAGTAATAGCTTAAGTATTGGCTTCACATATAGTTACAATTAAAATAGTAAATGCATGAAAGTCCTTAATATACAGCCATGTCACAAAACAAAGAGACTGGACTGCTCGCCAAATAACTGATCTAGGACAGTCAGCATACAAAGCACTATTTGGAGAACCATATAAACAAAAGTAGTGAGACAGAACACCGGAATTAATTTCCTGGCTAGCGTATAATTCAATAGGGATGTTGACATCACCAATAATGAATTCCAGAACAATAAACGTATAAATGAAATCAAGTAAGTAACTATTCTTTAAAATAGTCACGAATTTTTTATTTGACTAATGCATGAATTCCTGTAACCTAAAAAGCTAATAAACACTTTTACTCTCTGGATTTTGACGGAACAAAATAGTGACGTCAGAGTATCCATCTAAAATTTCTATTGAAAAAAATCGTTATGACAGATGCTAATACGTTTCTCTATTGACCTATACCTAATATATTTAATATTATTTATTATGTATTTCTAAATACAACGCAAAACCTTTTGCTGTATTATATCATGAAATCTTAACATAAAGCAGTATTAATAAGCGAGAGTGTACTTACTAACTATAAATTTCTTTATATTTCCCTTTAGGGCTGGTCTTTCAACCCTCAAATCTAAATGTCACTTACCTGTAACAGAAGAAAAAAAAGGAATTATTAATGTACATTTGTAAAATATAAGCATATTCTTTTTACAGAGAACCAATGTCATTCTATTACTTATACTTATTTAGCGTCTTTTATAATATATATAATATTCGTTAGTTCGTGTAAGTAGTTTAGAAAATAGTTTTAGTTTTTCACTTAAGAATTGTTTTCGTAAATTTAGCTAAATTCCTTTAATTTTTTTTTTATTAAAACGTCAACTAAGTTTAAATAACATAAATGTTATAAAAATCAGCTTTCAATGAGATTCGATTAAATAACTATGTATTAGACTCAAAAAGGGTTTAGACGTGGTCTAGACAGTAACAAAAATTAATTCCAGAACATTATACATAGAAATGAAATCACGTAGTGCCGCGCGCGCGGACTCAAAACTGCGAGTTTAGGCATATAGCTAGTGATCGGCGCGTGGATGAATTTGATTGATGAATGATGATGAATTGAACATGGATACGCGCGCACACTAATAACTGTACAGGGTAGGTTGGTGATTTAATTGGAGCAATGTTTACTTTCGTAAAAACCTAGAAGTTTGGGTAAAAAATAATAAAAGTGTTTATATAATTTTTAACGCAAATTTTGTTGCGAACAAATTACAAATTCGGCGGGCTGGTTAGAACCACGATAGCTCAATTGGGAGAGCACCTGACCCGGTATGTCAGAAGGGTGCGGGTTCAAATCCTGCTTGAAGAAATTTTTTTCAACATTTGTGTTTTTTTAATAATAAAAGTCTTAATATTTTCATATTCATATTTTTTAAATGAAAAATTTTGGTGTCGAATTATTGTTTCATGTGCTATATTTACAAAGATTCTGAAGAAATAAGTTTTTAGTTATCATTACTTTGTACGTTAGTATTGTTCATGCAGTTTCTGGGTATTTGTCCAAGACAACCATGGCCTTGTGAAAGGATCAAGCTAACCAACACTAGTCCTTTTAATGTACATGACCTATTCAGCGCCTAGCACCAGTGACTTAAAAACACGTAAATTTTCGAAATACCGCGCGGCACCCTTGAAACATTAACCTATTTTTTATTTGACCTAAGTATGAAAAAATCTGTAGCCAAAAATTCTGTAGCCTAAAATGCTATTAATTAACGTTGAATTGACGGAACGAATTTCTAAACAAGTTATTTTTAAAAAATCGTTATGCCAGTTGCTAAAAAGTTTAATAGACTATACTACCCAATTCTGAAATGGAACAACGACTACTACCCAAACCGAGTTCCACGTAACATCGCGTAAAACGTAGCCGCTCACCGTTTGACCGCGTCAACCCGTCAACAGTAAACAAACAAGAGTTAACAATTTCGTTAACGCATTCTTTTTATTATTGGCGACCGCCAATTTGAGTGTTCGCGGGGGCGCGGGGCGCCGGTATTGATCGGCGCGGGCGGCAACCCGCCATGGCACTGCATTACCGTTGCAACGCGGGGCCCGTGGAAAATACGCTTTCCACGCGCCGCGCGCCGTGTCGGCCGCGGCTTACCAAATTCGAATTTCGAACGCCGGCCGCCCGCCGCCGCCATTTCCCAAAGTTATTTCCCTCGCGCCGATTTTAGACGCGCTCAGATGGAAACGGCATAACAACGGTGAATCATTAATAACAAGAAGTTTTAATTTATGTGGCGTTGTTTAATTTTTAAAATTGGAATTTGAAGCTTTTGTATTTTATGGTTTTTGGCGTAGTTAGCCTTCGATCAATACTTATCAAAGGTAGTAGCGTAATAAATAAGTGTTTCTTTTTGATGAAATGACCGTTGACACGGATATCGTATCTGAGTTTGTTAATTTACTTTAACAGGCTTGCATCGATGGATATTTTAAATCTAGACTTAATTGAATACCGGTCTAAATTTATCATTATGCTTCTGTAAACTTTAAACACTGACAGCAAAACTACTGACGTTTTAATTATGACCAGTGGTCGCCCAGTGGTCGAAATTCGACCGTAATTTTTATTAAAAGATGTTTACTATTTCGGCTGAAAGTATATACATGACAATTTAAAAAAAAATGTGTTTGGCAATGACAGATTAAAATAATCCGTATTTTTTTAATATCCTTTTAAGTTTTTTTTTGTAACACATATTATACATACCTACCTACATTTTATCTTTCTGCACTCTATCTTCTTATGAACTTTAACTATGCCAAGTCGTAAGACTTAAAACTCGTAGGACTGTAAAGTCCTCTGTGCTTAAAAAGCTTTTTCCTTACGTATTAATATACAGCTTACCTACCTAGGTACTTAGATAAATATGTATAGGGATGCTAAGTCTTCAATCAGCGCTGCGTGAATTTGACTGAAGAGTCTCCCAGAGTCATTGAAATGTGTCACACCAGCATTGTAATGTTAAAGAAGAAGTGAAAAAGCTGTAAAATATTTTGACTACAGGGATTGTATGATCATGACCACAGCGGGAAAACTAATTGTGTGACCATATTGACTTTTTTTAAAAGATCACGTCCGCCCTCTTGGATCTCGAAATGAATGTCATACTCATATTCAGCACCCACAAAAAAGCGATACCCCTTGAATTTTTAAAATTATTTAATGACGAATAAAGCCTCAGATTAATAACTAAAGCTATATTGTTCTGAGGATAGAGCTAATAAAAAAAACCAGCTAAGTGCAAGTCGGACTCGCGCACGAAGGGTTCCGTACCATTATCTATAAAAACGGCAAAAAATAATCATGTCTGTTGTATGGGGAGCCCCACTTAAATATTTAGAGACCCCTTAAATATTAATTTTATTTTAATTTAATTGTTTATTTTTAAGTGAATAATAAAAATCATTTCAATGAATAATTATAACTCAATATTCTGTGAATATTTCAAGCATCATCTCATCCTGTTGCTGTTATAATTATCGAGCAAAAACCAGCAAAAAAAAATCACGTTTGTTATTTGGGACCCTTAAATATTTGTTTTATTACCTATATTTAAATTATTTCTTTTTAAAGTGAATATACAAAATATTCTTTGAATATTCCAAGCGTCTACCTGTTACCGTTATCAATATCGAGCACGATACGACGGCGGACGATTGGGTACGGAACCCTAAAAATGAAGTCCCCGCCTACTTGGACCAACTAATATATGTCATATACCATTCATAAATAGCACCTCCGATTTCAATATGAAAATTTAAAAAAAAAACATTTTAATATTGTTTGTTATTAACCCTTATTACTTCGTTGCCTCCGATTCCATTTTTGAAACAATGTTTAATTTAGGCTGCAGAAATTGATTTATAAAAATATAGAATTTTTACATTGACAGATTTCGGCCGCTCCCCTTCCATTTTATGAAAAATGTATGTGTTTATTTAATTTAATGTATTTGTAAGATATAATACATATATTTTACCGTTTGTGAGGCCTTCTCCATATAAACTTTAACTAGGTATACTAAATCTCACTTTGCGCAATTTGCTTATAAAGGGATCCAAAGATTTTGTTTCACGTATTAATATATACCTACTCGTAGATAAGTGATAGATAAATCTTGATTTATTTAGAATAATGTAGAGAGTAAATAAACTGTTTCCACTAACCTGGAATTGTACTTACTAAATATGGATTTCAAAATGAAAACGATAAAAAATAGTACCAATCCTAAATCTTTCTAGGTCCATAACGGCGCGTTCCCCCTTTCACCCTGCTCGGCTCACGTAAGGTAGAGAGAAGGTTGGAGATATATAAAGGCTACTTCTTCTAAATATAATTAAATGCCTTTCGGACCAACTGTACCGACAACTTATGGTGGAATTGGCCCAGCAGTGGGGCTGTATTTAGGCTATATAGGTATTTAGGCATATGCTATTTACTAGGAATTTTTATAATGAGACACTGTAATGTCTTAATCATCATCACTTGCTCATTCATTCATTCATTCATTCTATGTCCCTACTTCGTGGGTCTTGCCCATGGATAGGGAGAACGGGCCAAAGACCACAAAGCGGGCCCAGTGCTATTTGGTGGTTCTTAACGACTGCTAATGCTTACGAAGCTCGGATGAGTTCGAGTCTCCGAGAAGATAAAGGCCACCTTGCGAAGATCGTCGCTCCACCTAGTCTGAGGGCGTCCTACACTACACTACGTTTGCCGATATGTGTTAGGGCATAAGAATAAACAATTATGGTTAGGGTTCGAAACGTCAGAATAAAATAATGTGCTCGTAAAATCAATGTGTAAAATAAACTCGAGTACATAGATCCTTCTAAGTTGTTTTATTTAAATGCGTAAGCCCTTTTAACGCCCGCCGCCCAGTAGTGATTGAATAGTGTGCAAAATTTAATCACCCAGTAGCAAATGAGTAGGGTAAAGCCACCAGAAAGCACACACGTAATGTTACTTATCAATAATATTATAATTTTTATATGTTACCGCCTCTGTGGTTTAGTGGTAAATACTACTGGTCACAGATTCCGGGATTGATTCCCAGCGGGGGAATATGTTTGTACTCGGTTTGGTTGGTAGTAGGGCTTGTAGTCTGCTTGGCTAGCTACCACCATCTTATCTAAATGATTATGTCGCGATAACATCAATGCTAGTAGCATTGCTGTGTTCCGACCGTTAGGGATAAGATAGCCAGTCTCTTAGTAATGAAGGAACCCGGGTGAAGTGCGCTTCCACAAACATCACTAAGTTCAGGTGAGATTAAAAAATTAAAAAAATATATATGTCAGGTAGCAACTTTTGCCTGAAACTCAATGTGTCCATGGAATTAATAAGGTGCTGCTGGGGCACGAGCCTTCCCTATGGATGGATAGGGAGAACGGGCCGTAAACAACCACGAGTAGTGCGGTTCGTGCAATTGGTGGTTCTTAACGACTGCTAATGCAGCCGGGACTAACGGCCTAACGTGTAAGTAGTACTGATTAATTCCATGAATGTGTGTCTGCCAATTCTATACTCTTTCGCATCGTGTACTCTTCGGTGGCTTTACCCTATACTGTAGGGTGAATCTACAAATATTTTGATACTTTGTTTCTGAATCGTCATTACCCTTATCACCGACTGTCGTTAAAATAGATTTTTTTTTCTTATGCTTACAAAATAACAACAAATCAATGACAATGTTTTACTTACAAATAACTTTGACAATAAATACGTCTGTGTCTGAACTAAATAATGTAATTATCTGTTTTCCAGAATAGTTTGCATTTACAAGCTTGAAATTGTTATGTGATATAATTAAGTTGGTATCGTCAAGTGTTTCTCATATTCGATTGCATACGTACGGCTGGTAATGATGAAATTCGTGTGAGGGCTTCCTCACAGACAGCGTCGAAAAAACAAGCGAATTATTTTTGTAGATTCACCCTGTAGTGGGCTGTAATTAAGTTCGAACTGACACCCAATAATATTAATTAACGTTATGCCTCGATTAACACATATCGCATGTTTAATGGAACATTGTCCCATTAGTAGATAGGTCAGAATTGAGTTACGTACAGATACAGGCATTTTTTCAAAATCAGATCTTGTCAATAGTTTATTATTCGTTCTAAATATAATCATTCATGATTAATTAATAAATCAGTTTTAATTTTATGCGTCAACAAGTAGGATAAGTCCTCATAACAAGATCTTCTGTAACAATTTCCCAAAAATCGTCTTTTTTGAGTTGAGTCAGTGTTCCGTTAAGCATGCGATATTACCTATCTTATGTTTGTAACGCCGAGGGGCAAAGCGCTCGGTGCGATACCCGAAAGTCCCGGGTTCAAATTCCAGGTCGGGCGAAGTGTGATTACCAACCCGCATTTAGCAAACGTGGTGATTAAGGGTGCGCCGTCCATAAGTGACAAGTGTCATATGTTTTATTTGAAATGTCGTCGTCCATATTTATTTGATGCCGCGCGGCCATACTAATTTTGTATGGGGAATTTAAGGTGCTTAATAAAAAATAATTATTTAAATAACCACTTGATGAATCGAAAATGTAGTCTAGCAATTTGTAGTTTATCCATTGATGATTGTTTAGACAAAATCAGAGGTACAATAATTTAGATAAACTATAAGAAATCTACTAAACGCCGCTAACTATAACTAACTATAACTAAATATAACTATAACTTTAAATGATATTGTAGAAAAAACTATAGCGTGTTATGAATTTATGGTTCTGACAAATTGTAAACACGTTCCCTATGATACTAAATATATATTTTGTTCATTTAATACGATAGTATTTTCAATTATATCTACTTAACCGTAACTGCATTTTTGGCATTTTTTTGTCGGCGCACCCTTAAGTCATTACCCATCAATTGTGGGATTGTCATAGGCTATTTACTTTACTCTCCACTATGATACTAGCGACCGCCCGCGACTTCATTTACTCGCACCCCGATCCCAAAGGAAATTTTGAATAATCGGGTAGGTACTGCGCATAGAACCTCGGAAAATTATGAACATACCTGAAAAGCATCATCAATCATCATCATCATATAGGGAGAACGGGCAAAGAAAAGCATCTTAAGGGCGAGATATTGAGGTTGTTTATTATTAAGAGCGTTTACGCCGCACACTAGCGCCGCCAATGAAAAAAAAAACATATCTAGTAATTAGAGATAGAAAATCAAATTATGCTCAACAAACTATCTGAATGAAGTAATTTAGCATTTTTACGTCACATAATGAACACCTGACATGTTATGGTTTAGTTAAATATGGCGTTATAGTTAAAAGTGGCCGTAACGTCTTATTTAACTTAACCATAACATGTGAGGTGTTCATTAGGTGCCGTAAAATTGCTAAATTACTTTATTCAAATAGTTTGTTGAGCATAATTTGATTTTCTATTTCTAATTACTAGATATGTTTTGTTTTTCATTAGTGGCGCTAGTGTGCGGCGTAAACGCTCTTAAGTAAAATTGCAAAATGACTACCCTAGATCTAGATCTAGTTGATATATTGTTTTTAGTCGTTAACCTCATCCATGATCTAATAAAAACAGAAGTCAAAACATCTTAGGGTTAAACAAAAATAGGTAATGTAATAAAATAATATGAGTTTTTGCATAGATAAGTAAATCTACGTAAATATAATTTAAAAAAAATAATCTCGGTGTTATTTGTACTTGGTTTCATGGCATGTTTTGGGATTATACACCTGCTAGCCGTCACCCGCCCGCTTCGCTGTGCGAATATCATGGATCAATGGATGCTAATCAAAATAATTATTAGGTTAATTAATGGAATCAGGCGTTACCTTGCGGATTATTAGGTTTACCAACATCATATACCTATGGCCTATCATTTGCACAATCGCATGTTTTAACTACATACAAATTTTCATCAAGATCGGTCAAGTTGTTCTTGAGTTAAAAGTGGACATACAGACAGACAGAAAGACAAAAAATTCAAAAATCGTAGAATTGGTGTCATTGAGTCATAAAATGAATATTTATCTCAATTTTTTTCAATTTTTCAATCAAAAAATTGCAAGTACACACAGAGCCTACAGGTTTATATAGTAGTATAGATTATATAGCCTATCATTTGCACAATCGCATGTTCTTACTACATACAAATTTTCATCAAGATCGGTCAAGCCGTTCTTGAGTTAAAACTGGACATACAGACAGACAGACAGACAGACAAAAATTTCAAAAATCGTAGAATTGGTGTCAGTGAGTCATAAAATGAATATTTATCCCAAAATTTGTCAGAAAAATTGCAAGTACACACAGAGCCTACAGATTTATTATAAAGATTACCAAACACGCAGTATAGATAATCTCGAAATAAGGCGACACGTGAAAAAAATACATCAACTTTCATCGAAAGTTGTAGGAGTAGGTATGAAAAGACCAAGGAATCTGAAATATTGATATAGATAACTTCATGCCTTTGTCTTTAAAACCCTTGCTCAAAAACACGATTGTGCAATTTTGACTCGATCGTTATTCTTTACGAAAACACCTCAAAAAAATCATTAATGCTACAATGAAATTACTTAATCTATATGCTTTGAAATCACTCAAATGTATTGATATCATAAATATTCGTAATTTAGTTGCTGCATATTTTGATAACTAAAACCAGTAATTTTATAAAAATATTTTTTTAGATTCTGTTAAACGTAGCGTCTGCGACAATTGAGACCCCAAATTAACAGAATCTAAAAAAATATTTTTATAAAATTACTGGTTTTAGTTATCAATATATGCAGCAACTAAAAGTAATTTCATTGTAATTATAGCATTAATGATTTTTTAGAGGTGTTTTCGTAAAGAATTACGATCAAGTCAAGATTGCACAATCGTGTTTTTGAGCAAGGGTTTTAAAGACAAAGGCAGGCAAAGTTCATGTATTTTTTTATTTTTTCCACGTGTCGCCTTAACATGTTTTCCTAGCTGAAAGAAGCGGAGAAGTCCCTCATAAATCGGGGTCGATTTTTACCTAGTAAGGACTATGCCAGCGTTGCTTTACCTTAATGGAAGCCAGAGACAGTGTATTTGAAGCCGCACTTGTCCAACATAACACCGGGTCGCTTATTTTACCTAGTTAAAAAAAGAAGTGGTAGGCGTCGTCGTGCAAGCGTGGTCCTATAACGCCCTGGAGAATCTAGTAAAGCCTCGATTCTCCGGGGGAGTACAGAGCTGGATTAGTTTAGGAGCAGACAAAAATAAAAGCTTTTACTGGAAGCCAGAGACAGTCCGTTGTATTTGAAGCCGCACGTGTCATAGAGCTTTCACAACTTTTAATGAACGGCTCGACTTTAATTGATGTAGGGTAGGGCTTTCAAATATGCACGGAAATAAATACTGGTTTTTTTACACTTGCCGTGTGAATGTTGGTCTGAATCACAGACCAAATATGTTAATATAGGTCTGTGTGGTCTGAATTGTATATAAATGGCGACAAATACTTTGATTAAATATAATTGGAAGAAATGACGTCATCTAATATTAATACGTGAAGCAAATTCTTTGGATCTCTTTTTAAGCAAATTGCGCGCATGGAGGAGTGTGAGATTTGGTATAGTTAAAGTTTATATGGAGTAGATCTCACAAACGTTAAAATACAAATACGTTTATTTAATTTAATACATACATATGTATTCAATTATATAAACATTGTTTCATACATTTTTCAAAAAATTCAAATATGGAAGAGGAGCGGCCGAAATCTGTCAATGCCAATCCAAACTCATATTCTATCTTTTTTAATTTTTCATTGCTTAGGATACAATCCCCGCAGCCTAAATAAAATATAGTTTCAAAAATGGATCAGGGAAACGAAGTAATAATTACAAACACTATTAGTGTGTTTTTTTAAATTTCCTTTTTGAAATCGAAGGTGCTGTTTAAAAATTTAGGTCCAAGAAGCGGGGACTTAATTTTTTTTTATTAGCTCTATTCTCAGAACCTATATTTAATTTTTAATAAAATCAATAAGTATGGGTACTTATTGGCATTCGCAAGACTTTGAAGGTGATGTCACACTTTTAGTTTTTCCACTGCGGTAATGTCATACAATCCCTGTAGTCAAAAAATTTAACAGTATTTTTTACGTCTCCTTTAACATTGAAATGCTGATGTGACACATTTCAATGACTGGGAGACTCTTTAGTAAAAATCATGCAGCGCCTATTGAAGACTTAGCGTCCCGGTCGCATGAATTTACTACATAAACCTGCAAACCAGCGAGCAAAAAAAAAACTACCTTTTAGTTTAAAAGAAAGTCGATGTGCAAGACTGAGATACAATAATCTTGACTGCCATGTTCTTTTGGCATGAAGAGACTCTATAATGGCCTGTGGTCAAACAGTCGCCTAGAGAAGAGATTGTCTTGAAGGAATTTTTGTTTAAATTTATTTATCTAAGTAGGTAGACAATCTGTGTATTAATACATGAAGAAAAAGTTTTGCCCCTCTTTTAAAACATATTGCGCGCCACAGAGGACTGTAAGACTTGGTATAGTTAAAGTTTATAAGGAGGAGGCCTACTTAGCTGTGATATTTTTCCTTTTAATAACTTCGCCATATAAACAACTACCATGAATTTTTTCACGTATCCAAAAACAACCATTTGGCTGCATAGTGTTTCATTATTATCAAGAATGATAATAATGAAACACTATGCATTACAGGGTAAAATATCGTAATGCATTTTAAGTATTATTGAAACTATTATCATTTTGAGTTATTATTATTTTATCTATCCTACATTTTAATTGTTATGGAATAATAGAAAACAATTTTTTTTTTCTTAGAACAAAGGAATACGTTACTCTTTGAACACTTTATACCTATACTTAGATCAAGAGCTTACAATGAGGATACTGACAACGCCTCCTTGTATCAGTTCTGATTTGTTCATGTCCAACTTTGTCAAGGCGAACATTTTTGGATGGCATCGCTGGTAAGATGTATATCGGAGTAATTAATAATATTCACGCGCCGGTGGCAATGGAGGTGCACATTAGCACGATTGAATGGCCCCCCTACGACCCGGTCAACCCGAGCCGAGGTCCCAACCTTTAGTGGCGCCCTCGGGCCCTCGGGCCCTCAGGTTGATCCGCTCCCGATCCGATCCGAATTCCTCGGAGAATCTAGCGGGGTACGGGGACACACGGCGTGATGACGTTCCCTTTAGAAAACCTCCGATGTTGCTTTTGTTTCGCAAGGCTTGAAGAACCCCTTAAGTTTCTCGCCGCCCCCAAAAAAGTTCGCAAATTGATTAGTCGCCGACTCCAACGACCGCAGAATCTAGAAAAGTACGGGAGCAAGCTTGCGTAATGCCAATAAAACCTCCGAGGATCGTAAGATCACGAAAGGCTTCAGGAAGCATGTAGTTTATTTTTTTAATATTTAAAGTTCCTTTATCTTCTCGCCGCCTGTATATCCGGTTACGCGATAAAGGAAGTCGGTAAGTAAGTAATCATTAATTTTTCTTTGTTTTTGCAATGGCTTCTGGACCATTCTGTGGACTATGACTTGAACCCCAGTTTTTGTTGCGGAAAGGCCCGAACCTTGAAGAAAGATGCTTATAGGCATACAATCATCATCATCATCATCATCATCATCTCAGCCAAAAGACGTCTACTGCTGGACAAAGGCCTCCCCCAAGGTTCTCCACAACGACCGGTTTTGTGCTGTTCGCATCCAGCGGCTTCCCGCGACCTTCACCAGATCATCGGTCCACTTTGTTGGAGGCCTGCCCACACTGCGCTTTCCGCTACGCGGTCGCCACTCAAGGACTATTCTGCCCCAGCGGCCATCAGTCCTGCGAGCAATGTGCCCTGCCCACTGCCACTTGAGCTTAGAAACTCTTCGGGCTATGTCGGTTACCTTAGTTCTTCTGCGGATCTCCTCTCCATTGCTCTTTGAGTGACCTTGAGCCTTTTTATGAGGCCCATAGTGAGCGACCACGTCTCAGTCCCGTATGTCATCACTGGCAACACACACTGGTCAAAGACTTTCGTCTTGAGACACTGCGGTATATTGGACGTAAAGATACTTCGTAGCTTACCGAACGCTGCCCAGCCTAATTGGATTCGACGATTGACCTCTTTGCTGAAATTGGACTTACCTAGCTGGACCGTTTATCCCAGGTAAACATAATCGTCCACAACTTCAAGGGCAGAGTCCCCAACTTTTAGAGGAGTGGGTACGACACGTGAGTTCGACATAACTTTCGTCTTCTCCATGTTCATTTTAAGACCCACTTGTTGAAAGACTCTGTTGAGTTATAGGCCCCCCCTCATGATACAATACTCAGGCATACAATGATGATTTATAAATATAATAATAAATTAATATTTAAAATTTTAAAGGTATTTTTTTACTGTGTTATCTACTGTGTCTATGATTGCATTGTAAAATCGTGCGTGTGTGTAAGTTCTTCTTCTTCTTCTTTTTGGCACAGAACCTTCTAAAGTAGCCAACAGCAATTCTTACGAGAGCTTACGAGAAAGTGTTTATATATCCGGCGCCGCCGCCGTAAAAGAGAGCGAAAGCAAAGCAAAATCTAAAAATAAATAAACATTTATAAACAGGGTTAGCTTGTATCGACATACTTTCCTCCCTAGCCAAGATTGAGTGCAGCTGTCCTAATTATGGTCTCTTAACCCTATTATTGGCATAGGGTATTATTTGGGACACCTAACTTATAAAAAAATTCAGAAGAACACATTTTCTACAAAAATATATATAGGTATAATTCAAGAAAAATAAACTCTACCAAGCGTAGGGTTAATAGGACTTCACTGTAAAATCAGAAAGTATTATAATTAACGTAACTATTCGTCCCATTTTGAACGGGACAGTCTCTTCTCAAAAAGTCTAGGAGTATTACCGCCAACGTGATCATTTTTCCCGATTTTACAGTCACAGTCTCTTCCTTCGATACTCGATCCCGGTGTCCCCAAGGAAAGCTTCGGGACGTTCAATTGTCCTGTTTAAACAAAATAATCTACTCAATAATTTACGATATTCAAAGAGCAGACTAGGTCGCTAATTTGAACGAATCTCGGAAGGATCGCTAAGCCTCCATCAAATTATTTTACACTAGCGTCAGTCGTGGCTTCCCTTTGTGTAAGATTCCCGATAAAACGGGTCTTTAACATTCCGTGAAATTATAAAACAAATACTCTTTTGTGATCTTATTTCTAATTAGAGAGTAGATAACAGTATTATAATTAGTTTAAATATTCTAATTGACCTTTATGTCCGATGATGCTACCTATTAACCTTTTTTTACATTGTGTAATAAGACGTGAGGAAACGCGGCCATTTTCGTGTTTCATTTTTGTTCCAGATCCTTAATCTAGTACTGTTATTGGTCGAAGGCTATAGTCATTTGGCGCGTCGAAATGCCTGCGCCCAGCAGTGGGACGTTTATGACGTCATGATGAAGTTTTAAAAAATGGTTTTTCATTGTAGATATGTACTACTGTAATTGCCGTAGACAAAATAAATGTACAGACGCCTGACGCCTACACATCAACCTATCCATTACTGTCAAATTTCATCAATACATTTTCAACCATAATTCCTCAGGAATAAAGTTCAAAGTCTATTGAGCAAATTTGACAGTTTTTGGTAGGTTTATGTGCAGGCGTGTGTACCGTTTTGAGTAAAATCAAAATGGTTTTAACATATTTTTACTTTCGCTTATCCATTTTATACAAATAAGTAAACACTTATTTATAGAGATTACCTACTCTTGTTTCTTCTTCTTTTTTATTTTAATGTAAAAAACTTTATCGTATAAAACCGCGTTGACGTATTTTGATTTGACGTACTTAGTAAAATACACTTTTTAACACTTAAAAAGCACTCCGAAAAACACTCTGATTATAATCAAAGAATGTAGACTGAGTCAGCCCGTGACCAAGGTAAATGCAATACAACTCGGTCGAAACGTCGAGTATAAAAAGGTACACTTTTAAAAATGTGAAGTTTTCGTTACTTAAATCCCGTCAAAGAGTTTGACTTCGGCTAAAGTATAACAGTACGAGGGGAGGGTGGGTGAGTGAGGGTACGGGGTACTACGGGGTGGGGCGGAGTTCAGCGGCACGGCCAAGACCAAGACCTTCAGCCAACGGTGCTATTGACCCGGTAACGATTCCGCAACGACACCACAATGTAAGTAGAATCGCAGAAGGTACGCTTCATAAGAACGTGCTCAAGCAATTTTTTTTAACCCAGAGGAATGCATTAGGCATACCGGGGCCTTGAAGAGGCCCCAGGTTATGTGAGACTCGCCCGTCCGCCTTTCCATAACCCACCAACTATCATGGAGACGCCATTGTCCCCAGTCGGCTGCCAAGGGAGAAGCCCAAGGCTAGGATCGGCGAGACGGAGGGGGATACTCACTAACCTCTGGGGGACCAAACTCCGATACGGTGAAGACCGCGGGGCCTATCCCGAGGGAGTTAAACCGCGGGGAACGCACACATACCCCACAACCAATCTCGGACACGGACTCTCGGCAGTCGGCACTCTTGCAATAGATGCGCTCAGGATGCCAAGTGCGAGTTTCTTTCTCATTCGATCGCGTTAACGAAAACGAGAATTTGTATGGCAAATTGTTAACTCTTTCGTTATGCCGTTAGGAGGCGTTGCTTCAATGCCATACTAATTTTCGTTTTCGTAAACGTAATCGAATGAATACGGATAGTAAAGTAAACAAAACTCACACTTAGGCACCCTGTTCCGAGCTGTTCCGAGATTTGTATCCGTGAGAGGTTGTCTATGTGTACGTGGCTTTAGCGCGTTTGTGTGAAGTTTACCTTCTGCAGTCTTTTTGTTTTGTGACACAGCGTAATCGGCCGCCCGACGCGGCGCGGCGGCGCGGCGTTCACACGTTATCGGGGCCTTGATTCTACTATTTTTAAAACGGCCATATCGCCTGGTTTTCACATTTGCACTATGGGATTTTCAAATATAGATTACCGACACAATTAGATAGTAGATTGCGAGATAATAATATATTACGGCACAATAAAGATAAGAGAAGTTATACCTAGTTAGCTGACTTGAGAAACTGGGCTTCGATTCTAAGCATTATTTTAAAACGTCCACAATCGTGTGTTAGTGATGGCCCGTTTTAACAAGTTCACCAAAATCCTTAAGGTAAACGTCCCATTATCCGTTAAGTTTTGAACATTGCTGAGTTTGCACGTCTGCTACGTTAAAATAGGTAGAGTTACAAAAATGATATTTACATGAGCATTTAAGTAATTTAATCTAGATCTTGAATCATTAGTTTTATTCCTTAATAAGTAACACATAAATCCAAAGAAATATAAAAAAGACCGAATTGTACCAATACCCGTTAAATTTGTACTAGTAAGCGTTTATTATTGATAACTTTATGAACCTATGTTTCGAATTTGCTTTTTTAAAATGTCCACAATCTTGTACCAGTAACTTTTCTCCACATACAGTGCCCCAGCGTCTGACACCAGTTTTCATTCAAAAATAGGCATTTCCAAAAATAATATTGAATTTTTTACTGGAGCAGGTTCAATTGAATTGTTGCTATAAGTAAAAAATCAGAAAGCATCACCTATCATTACCGCATACACGTGGGTAGTCGACTGGTTAGTCCTCAGAACAATAAGCTTTAGTTATTATTCTGAGGGTTAGTCAATATAGAAACTTTTTATATTTTTAATAGAAATTGTATGGGACTAGCAGACTATGACGTCACTATTTTATTCCGTCAATTGAGTGTTTCTTAATAACTTTTTAGGTTACAGAAATACATGGTTAGGTCAAATAAAAAATTGGTTAATGTTTTAAAGAACTGCTAGTTACGTGATTTCATTTATACGTTTGTTGTTCTGGAATTAATTATTGTAGTTGTCAACTACCCAATACGCAGTACATTCAAAAGCAACGGTCAACTTAAACACAAATGTTGGAAAAATTTTCACGAGCAGGATTTGAACCCGCACCCTTCTGACATACCGGGTCAGGTGCTCTCCCAATTACTATCGTGGTTCTAACCAGCCCGCCGAAATTATTCAACACTATTTACTTTTTACTTTGAAAGCCAAAGGCGCCCATTCAATGTCAACAACTAAGTACCGTCATTAACACATGACCATGATGGTATGTCAGAAGGGTGCGGGTTCAAATCCTGCTCGTGAAATTTTTTTCAACATTTGTGTTTGTGTAATTTGTTCGCAACAAAAATTTGCGTTAAAAATTATATAAACATTTTAACGGTCAACTTTTTTTTTAAACACTTCTATATCCGTAACTAGTAATTAAACTATTACATATGACTACCAGCATATAAACCTCTATTTTTACTATTTCGGTACAATCACTAACAACAAAAGTCATAGATGCAGATCACAGATACCTAGGTACCGATATAATAGCATTATGTAATTAATATGTCGCTATTACCATATCAAATTCTAATTATGCGGGAATGGCGGATGCAATTTGCCTTGTTCTAGAAATCGATGGTTTAACTGTGACTGACAACAAAAGTCATTACGTCCTAACCGTTCACCGGGGCTGGTTGACTTCACACATTGCTTCAAATTGCTTTGTCCTGTTCTCAAGACTATCGGAGGAAATCCTGCTTGTCCCCCGCGCGATAAGTTTGCAGACGTATTTGATGATACTACGTACGAGGGTGGACGGACTATTTGACACTTGGCGTGAGTGATGTGCTCCGTTGTTTATCGTTTTTTTTTCTTAATTTAACGGCTTGGTGCGGTTCGCGCATTGAGCCAGTCTCAAAGTTAGAGAGATATTGTAAAATATTATCTTGGTTTAATAGACGATAGTGAACGATGACTACTGATGACAGAACTGAGTATTGTTAAATGATATGTCCAAACCCTTCAAGTATAAGAAAATTTAGACTTTACTGAGTCGTCACGCGAACTTCTTAAGATAATTAGAAAAGTAACATTGCACTGTTATGTTTATGCCAACACTCATGCATGCACATTGATATTCAACAAACCACAAATGTAAAAAAATATAAAAAAATTGCCAACCTGACTCATCATTATGACTTTCCCGCCAAGATCTCCCGTTTTTAAGTTGCAAGCTGTTCGATTTTTAAATGTTTCCTTTTGTCAATGATCGATACACGGAAACAAAAGAGTTCGTATAAGTTTTAGGACAATGGTGCAGAATAGTATAGCGCCGTTGCTTCCGGCAGTGCGCACAAGGTCTGGGTTCGGGTGAACGTCCTGTGTGTCCCCCCCTTCCCCGCGGCCCACCAGCTGTCTCCTCCTGTTTATATTTAGACGGGCTCAGCTCTCACTGAAACAGTTTCGCCGCTCCTCCCCTCGGCCACAGTGGGGCGAGGACGGCGGATTAACTGCTAAATTCTCGGGCGCTTAACGAGATTACCCACAGTCGGCAATACTCCGTTACCCAGATTCTAGCCGGTGACTGTGGAAGTGGCAACAAGTAGCTTATCTCAAACGCCGCCGGCCGTTCACTGTTCGTTAGGATTAGGCGTTTTGTGCGGAGCGTTCTGTATTGCGAATAAGAACAACATTGCATTAAAATTTGTAAATAGAAACTAAATTAAGAGTTAAAAGTATTTCTGGGCATGTTCTTTTTTTAGGACTCGGGGTTTTATAATATTGATGTACTTAAACTTAAGCTTACTTACGACAAAAATAAGCTAATGAGCAAAGCACATTGGTTACTTTAGGATACGATTATTACGTTGCTTTTTTATGTCTTTGGATACCTACCTAATATTTAGGCACAGTTGCATGCGCCATGATCACTGATTTACTGAAGGCACTAATGAAGAATATTAAACAAAACAATGGTTATAAAAAAATAATTTTCCTTAAAAATGTTTTTTTACACAAAAAATGTAACCTACGTTAATTAAGACATGCACAAATTTAAGCTTAGCTCTACAAGATATCTCTTCCAGCCGACCCAAGCTGTGCTGCAGAAGTCTGCCGTGATAAAGTACAATGTATTGTTTACTTCGGCGCGTGCACTGTGCGTCGTTTTTATCACGCACCAAATTGTTTGACGGCACGGTTCCTTAGCGGAACTAAGCACCTAGTGCGAGTTTTATTTGACATTCGATCAACGAAAACGATGTTTTTATAGCATTGAAGTTATCGCGCCTCTTTATAACAAAGTTAAAAATTATACACACAAATTCTCGTTTCTGTTAACGTGATCGAATTGCAAATAAAACACGCACTACGCGAGTGCGTAGTGCGTGATCGATAATCTTCTGAGTGAAGGCGCTGCTTTAATGCCATTGTGCGAGTTTCATTCGCCATTTGATCACGGTACTGTAAACGAGAATTTGTATGGCAAAATTTGAACTCCTCTCGTATGTCGCCAGGAGGCGCTGCTACAATGCCATACTAATTTTCGTTTTCGTAAACGTAATCGAATAAATATATATAAATAAATAAACTTTCCTACACTCACACCAATTGTCTAGCCCAAGAGAAGCTTCGTTATGAAACTCGTTAAATGGTTACTAGATAACGGATAAACATAACTTAAAATACTTAAATACATACTTATTATACATAGAAAACACCCAGACCCGAGACAATTTAGAAAAACAATAATTTCTAAATTGACTCGACCGGGGATCGAATCCGGGACCTCAGAGATGGCAACTCCATGAAAACCGGTGTAAAACCACTCGACCAAGGAGGTCGTCAAAATATGAACCTATATAAATAAAAATGAATCGCTAAATGTGTTGCTAATCGCAAAACTCGAGAACGGCTGAACCGATTTGGCTGATTTCTTTTTGTTGTGTTTGATGAAGTCTGAGGAATGTTCTTATGGAGAGAAAAAACGTAAAAATGCGAAGAAAATAGTAAAAACAACAATTTTCTTTTCCCATACAAACCACTCTGTCCCCAGCTGTCAAACATTTGACGTCAATCAAAACAAAACAAAGGCGCGTTAGGATTATCTTTGGTATGCCGTCAAGTTGATTAGAGGTCAGGTTCATTTATTTACGCGCCAAGTAATCAAACAAAAATAATCGTGCTTACCTACCATATGGCATTACAATAAAAATATCATCACATTATATATTACTAAAGTCTTTCAATGATATTTTTAGACTGCGACAGGCCAATAACTTTTGACAGAACGAAATCTGTCGGGGCAGCTATTAATATAAAAAAATCAATGTAACTTTGTTTTAGAGAAATAGGGCAGAACAAGGTCTGCCGGGACAGCTAGTTAACAATAAAACTCACACTAGGCACCCTAATTGCCGATTTCGTTAACATTATTGAATGGTGAGTAAAAACCGCACTAGGCACCCTGGTGACAAAACAGGAGAGTTATAACTTTGCCTAACATTTTTTGTTTTGTAAACTTAATCGAATGGTGAATAAAAATCGTGCGAGCCAGGTGGCAAACGGGGCGCGTTGCAATATTGCCATGTTTTTGTATCTGGAGGCACGGCAGTACCCCCGCCAAGTCGAGCAAAAAAGCGGCACGGCCGTACCATCCTCTTCTCGAAACAGTTTAGGCCATTTTCGACCCCGAACTTCGTTGTGTATAAAACTAGAAGCCTGAATTTTCAGTTACCAAACAGGCATTGTATAAACACGGTGTAACCCGGTAACATGGATCTCACAACTTTTTACGGTAAGGCTTTTTTTACAAGTTTGTTTTTTCTTTTTATCGTGATCGAATATCAAACACACCTCGCAGTAGACAGACACACTTCGCAGCGCGGCGCAACGCTAATTGTGCTTTGTGCTTTTGTTTCAGTTGTTTCTCTTGCACGCTGTCACAGTCACAGCACGGTATTGTGAAGATACCTTTACCGTGGTCACAGTTGACTGACTCCGGCTTTCATTGAAATGAAACAATTGAATACGGATTTGTTAACATTCGCGTTTATTTTACGTACATATTAATTTATCCTGACGTTTTACACCTAAGGATCCGTAGTTACAGCAGTGTTGTCAACTATAATTTTGAAATTACCCCAAAATATAGTCAAAAATTCAACTCAAAATAACGAGGTAACACCTTCGATCAATAATGTACTAGATAAAGGATCCTGAACAAAAATGAATCTCGAAAGTGGTCCTGTTTGCTCATACCATACATTTAAATTTCGAATAACAACATCTGAAAAAACCTAAGGAAAAAACATTGGATAGCATCAACAACTTCAGCTCACTGTGAACCTTAAATCTTAAACATAAGATTAATTAAGTTTGCAAAATATTTGTACTTAACATTATATCATCGCCACAAACGTCATTGTGGCTCCGTGGCACCAAAGTCGCCTACCGTTTTTCAAGCGCTCATAAGGAATCTAGTACAATTATGTACTAATCCATTAGGATCGAAGGGTAATACTTATAAGTATTGAAAAATAGCGCCATCTTAACTCACTTGTAGGTTGAAAACTAAACATATTGAGACTTAGCATAGTACCCGATACAATATTATTTAACATTTTGTTATCCCGTTGGAAAATCCGTAAGTCATTAGACGACCAATTTGTCTATTTTACCTCACCCTAATACGCTTGATATGACGGGAAATCTGGCAAGTTGGCAACACTGGGTTACAGGTGAACTGAGGTGTTTTCAGGTGACCCGCCTGCTCGTTTGCCTCCTTTTAAAATAAAAAAAAAATAAAAAAATTAATATAGTCTATTCCTATACGATCTATCTACATTTTTTATATTGATAAATACTATATCTATTACATGCGTAAGTGTAAGGTATAAGTGTAGTGAGCTCTATAAAATAATGTATAATTATAGTATCTATAATATCTATCTATCCGTGTTTTGTCTCTTTTACTCTAATATGAAATGAAGTTTACATGACGAGAGCAAAAACTACTCCAAGCTAACACTTTATTTATTAATACGGGGGTAAGTATTACTGAATAATTTGCCAAAGCAAGTTAAAATTATACTTTTTAATAAAATTTTGACGAAAACAAAACAAATAATATTACTACTACCTACCTACCTACCTAATTCCAGCTCATTTTTGATTATTTTTTTTATTAAAAATGTACAAAACAGCATTTAAAAATAACACTTTATGGTTTTTAAATGCTTTAATTATTTTATCCTTATGTATTTATATAAGATTTTTTTCCAATAAATGAATAAATATAGGTAATAAATAGGTACCATTCCAAATTACAAACACATAAAAAAAAATTATTACACGTTTTGTGTACACAACACACAACAGCCGACTTATGATATAGCGTCCCGGCATCTCTGTATAGAACCTTAAGATGCTTAAGTCAACAAGAGGAAAACAAATAACAGTGACATTCATTAAATTATAACGACAATTTACGACTTTTATTAAAAAAGTTATTGACTTTCCGTAAGTCGACTGTAACAAAGAGAATTTATACACTGACGTAACACTATCCATGCGTGACCTTTCCAGGGGGCCTACTGTTATCTCAGCAGCGCTATTATAATATCAGTAGTAAATTTAATAACAGCTGGCTGGAATTTATCGTAATAAAAAAATGTTGAAGAAATTTAAAAGAAAAATTGAATAGGCTAATTGGTAAGTCAATAGAGAAAGCAACTGTTAACTATATATGTATATACAATTTGTGAGAGTGATTTCATAAAATGTGACGGAAGTTGGACGTAACAGTGTGACAGGAAGTCGGGGAAGCGCGCAAGCGCGCGCCATTTTGTAGATTTAAAATCGATATATCATTATGTGTGACATTTTGTGTCATTTGTCAAATGTCTCCTAATGAGTACTTACTGCATTCTCTTTATGATTTGTAAAAAAGTATACGTAATTGTTTATTCTTTATTCTAATAGCTGACCCGGCGGACTTCGTACCGCTTTAACAGTTTCCACGACAACAAAATAAACAAATAAACTAAAAACAAATAAATAAACATCATCATCATTTTGTATTAGAAAAAAAATCCTAAAACTAAAAAAAATGTTTGGGGTGGACCACCCTTATCATTGAGCGGTATAAAAAATAGATAACGACCGATTGTCAGACCTACCAAATATACATATTATTATAAAATTTCATAAAAATCGAACGATTCGTTTCGGAGGAGTATAGCAACTCACATATGTGATATGACACGAGAATTTTATATATATATAGATTTTCTTTTGTAATAATGATTTCAACCATTTCGTGTGTAATATACTTTTAAACTATATTATTAAATATTGACTGATGATAATAAGTCTCAATAAAATGCAGATCATTGATAAAAAATAAGTAAGTAATAATGAATAATTATTCGAATAAAATATTATCAGTAAGTATATATATTTTTTAAACTTTGAGGTTAATTTCTGTCACTGCTTAATGGAAATGTTTCCGTATTTTATGTTACACATCATATGCGACTACTGTAAGGTTTTTTTATAAAATCGAAATTGTATGGGAATGGCAAACTTTTAAATCATTATTTGGTTCCGTCAATTGAGTGTTTATTAATTAAACAATCAAACCAACTTACCAAGTGTAGTTCGATTAAAATTATGCACCATGTTGTCTCGTCCGAAGATGATGAGGATTACTACTTGTGTAACGATTCTTCGTACTCACTGATGCCACATAGTTAAAAGTTTAATGAATATTTGCGTTCGGAACGCATCGCCGCTCTTCAAAATTGCGTTTCGGAACGCGTCACAATCGAACGACATCCGTCCCGCGTCTCTTTCTATCATTAAGTTTAAAGTCAGGAGGATGTGTAGCTGGTTCTGCAACTGATACTGAACTGATAGTGTGTAGGTAATTTAGAATACCTGAAAGGGTGGGAGACTCATCATCTTCGGACAAGACAACGAGCTGCATAATTTCAATCAAACTACACTTGGTAAGTTTGTTTGAGTGTTTAATTAAGCACTATGTTGTCTCGTCCTCTTTGATGAGGATTATTTCTTGTTAGATGTTTAAAGTCCAGTTGTAGAATCAAACCTTATAATCTTTAAATATAAAATTCTCGTGTCACATGTGGGTTGCCATACTCCTCTACATTTTTATGAAATTTTATATGTATATTTGGTAGGTCTGACAATCGGTCGTAATATATTTTTTATACCCCTAAGTGATAAGGATGGTCCACCCCAAACATTTTTTATTTTATTTTTTGGATTTTTTTTTTATTTTTTTTTTGGCTTAAAATATGTGGCATCAGAAATACATGCAACCTTAAATTTTCACCCTTCTATCACCAACCCCTATTTTTATAGCCATATTAATCACTTGATCAGTTATCTCCGCCAGGCGTCTACCGGTGTCACTTCTCACCCAGATTAATGGATTGATATTGTTTGTTAGTGTTATTGACCCTATGGTTGACTGGTAGAGAATGAATTTGAACGGGGATTAACGCAAACTAATCAGAAAAAAGGTATCATACCTTCTTTATACCCGACGTTTCGACCGAGTTACAACGACCTTGGCAGACCGTGGTCACGGGCGCGACAGCAGATAATCCCCGTTTATATTCTTTGTATATCTATGGAACGCGAAAGTTTAAAAGTGTAAGTACATGGTAGAAAATGCCTCAGGCATTAAGTCCGCTATGTAATATTTATGTTGCAAAAGTTTAAATAAAATAAAATAAATAAATAAATAATATAAAGGAATAAATTATAATAGTTAGGCTCCAAATTTTTCAAAACTTTAGCTTGAATAGTTTTTGAGCTACG
Organism: Eudonia lacustrata; assembly: GCA_947562085.1. Classification (NCBI taxonomy): domain Eukaryota; kingdom Metazoa; phylum Arthropoda; class Insecta; order Lepidoptera; family Crambidae; genus Eudonia; species Eudonia lacustrata. The sequence continues at coordinate 23,742,200 of OX387339.1, read as the reverse complement.
AACCGATATGTATGTGTAAGCTGGTGACACGTAACACGGGCTGACACATGGTGAATTACTGTAACTGTATAAGTTAGAGTTTCGTTTTAAATATCAAATAATACGTTATAATTGCAGCACACACAAGGCATAATTTCAAATCTCTGGGCCTGTTAGTTTCCAAATTATAAGCCAAAAACGATTTTCCCGCCAAAAAATTCAAAAATAGTGGCTCGGAAGCGGCTAAGAGCGCTGTTGCCGTTCCGTGCGCTACACTATTGCAATCGAGTTTGAACTTAAGAACTAGCACTATTAAGACTCAGTTTAATTTGCGCTCTCGATCGTTTTAATTGAGGTACTAAAGAATGTTAGACTAGGAGCCGTCTGGTGAACTGGTTTTTTAAATTTTAAATAATTTTCAATTGCCACGATAGGAAGTTATTATGAGGTAAAAAAAAATAGGTAAGTTACTAAGGCTGAAATCGTTTTATATTAGAATCAGTTAAACATTATTTATTATTTGTTAAAGTCAGAAAACCCATCGAATGTGTCATTTTAAGTTTGGTTTAAACGAATTTACATTTAACTAAAGTAATAAAAAATATTATTATCCATAACTAGTACAAAATTCAAAGTTATTTCATTTGCATGGTCAAAAATTGATTTGCGTGGTCAGAACTACCACGTAATCCACACAAATCACAACCACAGAAATCAAAATAAATCTTTTATGCTAAAAATATACAAAAACCTTTTAAGCAAATAAACTGTGTTTTGAATATAAGCGGCTTATATCAATCCCATACATTTTATTCTTTTCGAACTTCGCTATCGTTTTTTTAATGTTACTTTGGCTAAGCCTACTGATCGGGGCTGGGGATACTCCACGAAAATCAAAGAATGGGGGAATATTTTATTTATTTAAAATATTATTATTTTAAATATTATTTTATTATATTATTTGTAAAATAATTGAACAGTAATCATTAATCAGTAACTCAGTTAAGAGAGGTTGTAAGGTTTGCGCGAAAAAAAAATGGCTTACTGACTTTTCGATTTCCGCTTGAAATACGTGTCCAACAGAATGACCCTACAATAATAATTTCAGTCTAGTGCCGTAGAAAATAAAAAAACATGTTTGGTAACTCGTGTCAAAGCGCGCGCACACGGTCATAGAGTTGGCGCTATAACAATTAGTTCCTTGGAGCGCAAGTTATTTTTTATTATTATTATTAAAGCTATTTAAAATAGTAAAACGTTTTTATTTTACCTTTTCTATTTACAAGTTAAAAGGTGAGCAAGTTACCAATTTGTTTTCTATGTGTCGATGACTGACCGACCCCTTGTCAGAATAGTTGGTTTAGTTGTGGCGTAATAACTACTTTCTCGGCATCCGCCGTTTAATCACGGGGAGGGCCAGAGCAAAGGTTCTACTGGAAGGCTTAGTAACAAGTTCCCTACAATGTTACCAATGAAAATAGGTATATCATAACTATAAGTTAGAATCTTTCCTATCATTACTTACTATCTTTCCAATGCGACTTTGTCCGTATGCCGTATGCCGTAATACAAGAGTCTACTGGTGACATATTTTTTAAATCGGTCGGTTGAGTTTATTTGTAACAAATATACCCATTTTCTATCTCTGAAGACCGTCATCAGATCCAAATTTAAATAGGACCACCTCGGTACTATATCCTTTCAAATGAAATATTAAAATCGGTTCACAATTGACGGAGAAATCGGTGAACATACAAAAAATATATATATACATTCGAATTAGAACCTCCTCCTTTTTTGGGAAGTCGGTTAAAATTACAAATATTTTCTCAATAAAAATCCTAGTTTTTGCCCGCGTCTTCGCCCGCGCAGATAAAATGCCCTATGTGTTAATATAGGCAGACCAAATCTATGTGTACGCCAAATTTCAGCGTAAAAGAGTAACAAAGATACAGACAGACCGACAGACAAATTTTCGCACTTATAATATTAGTGGGATCAGTTAAAAAACTACTTATATGTCATATAAACATTCCCAAATTTAATAGACTTTACTTTTCTTTTTATAAATTAACCAGTTTATCAGACGGCTCCTAGTCTAACATTCTTCAGTACCTCAATTAAAACGATCGAGAGCGCAAATTAAACTGAGTCTTAATAATGCTAGTTCTTAAGTTCAAACTCGATTGCAATAGTGTAGCGCACGGTACGGCAACAGCGCTCGTAGCCGCTTCCGAGCCACTATTTTTGAATTTTTTGGCGGGAAAATCGTTTTTGGCTTATAATTTGGAAACTAACAGGCCCAGAGATTTGAAATTATGCCTCGTGTGTGCTGCAATTATAATGTATTATTTGATATTTAAAACGAAACTCTAACTCATACAGTTACAGTAATTCACCATGTGTCAGCCCGTGTTACGTGTCACCAGCTTACACATACATATCGGTTCGTAGCTCAAAAACTATTCGAGCTAAAGTTTTGAAAAATTAGGAGCCTAGTGCTCCAATTCGGCTCTAAATTTTGAGGTATAATACATAATTTTAGCTTAAATAGTTACGAAGATAAAGTTGTGCAAGCCAGAGACACGGTACTCCAGCTCGCACATAGTTTTATGATCGTAGTTTCAACAGTATTTGAGTATGATGGTTAGTTTTTTTGGCTCTCATTGCTCCAATTATGCTCTAAATTTCTGACTATAGTCTATAACCCTAGCCTCCCTGGTTTGCTTAAACGGCATGTGTCAGCTGGAGACACGTTTCTCCAGCTTATATACACACAAAAAATAACTCATAGTAACGAAGTTGTGGTGGCTCCAAATGTATGACTGAAACCTTTAATTGCAATTATGCTCTAAAATATGGCATGCTTAGAATTTCTCTTATGACTATGAGGAAGCTGTAGACACACACATAGTACAATAAGTTAGTTTTTTTTTTTAACCTACGAATTCTCTAGAAATAATTTATATGGCAAAACAACGTTTGCCGGATCAGCTAGTACTCATAAAATAGCGGCCGCTCGCAATTTCACCCGCGTGGTTCCCGTTCCCGTGGGAATATCGGGATAAAAAGTCGTATGTTTTAATCCAGGTTATAAACTATCGGTATGCCGAATTTCATCCAAATCCATCCATCCGTTGCAGCGTGAAGAATCAACAAATATACACACATACATACACACAAACTTTCGCATTTATAATATATGTAAAGCATTTATACACATATACCAAAGCATGAGTTTTATTAAATCGAAGAATAAAAATGCGGTTAGTCGATTTTATTTTTTCTCAAGACCGTGTGAGATCTTTACTCAAACTTGACGCTTATGGGGGGAGATTCATCATTTAAGGTGTATTATAATCTCCAACAATCACTTCATATTACGAAAAAAAACTGTAGACTTTTTGCCGGCTTTTTTGTTAGATATCTCTTTGCGTTTTCTACATAAAACAAAAGAAAACCATTTAAACAATAATTACTCCGACTTTTGTTTTGAACTATTCTCGCAATTCATTCGTGCCAGCGCAGCTCAAAAGGGAATGGATGGTTCTCAGAAAATTTGTTTTCCTTTGATTTCAAACTTGGATGCGAGAGATACTTCAGTGGATTCCTAATCAATGTACCTATAGCTCGAGAGTATCGGAAATTAAGCGGTGGCAACTTTGATGGAGTATCTGAAACAGTTGGAGTTTCATAACGCCAGCCAGGAGTTGAGGAGTTGGATAACTTTGGCGTAGTGCGTTTGCCAGAGTAATAACAAATCGATCCATCTATCTGGTAGACAGGTATAGTTTCGCGTATCTTTGGATTAGTTAGTTTACTTAATTTAAAAAGTTTTGATAATATTTTTAGATGCGGGATTCGAATGTAGAAATTTTTTCAACCCATTTTGTTTTAATATTATAATTTATCGTAACACAGTTTGCGTAAATATAACCATAATCGTGTTCTATTAATCTTCAGATAGAAATATAAGCATGTGCAATTTTCTGTAAACTATTTAATTATTTAAGTATACCTACTGCTTATATATAATACTAACCAACTGGGCGAAGGCCTCCATCATTAAAATCAAGTCATCGCTTAATTAATGAGTACTGGAATAATCACTACGCTTGCTTGCAGATTTGTGATTACAAGCTCGTGCTATGCTTCGAATAATTCTAAATACACTTTGCCTGGCCTGAGAATTGTTTCTGAAAAATAAAAATAAAATATTAAAATGAAACAAAAAACCCGACTGCTAAAACAACTATATAAAAACAATTATATACTCGTAAAAACCGGACTAACATAAAAAATAACTGTATTTAAAGAGAAATAACTGAATAGAAAAAAAGAAGCTCTACGATCAATCCCAGCAATGTTGAATGCAACGTGAAATACTTATTTCCTTCTCCGATACCTATACTTAAATAATAAAATCTATAATAAATGAGTATTTATAAATACATTGAATATTGATAGTTGTCGCAGGTAGGCAGGGACAATCACCAACCAAAGAGAGTGCTGATTAAATTGAGCTAGCCACGGCTGCTACATACATACATACATACATACATACATACATACATACATACATACATACATACATACATACATACATACATACATACATACATACATACATACATACATACACTCGAAAAACATAACCCTCCTTCTAAAACGTAACTGATTTTGATTATAAGTTAAACTTAACTTGGTAATTTCACGCTTGAGTTTCTGATATAAGGAAAACTAACTTTCACATGCAGATTCGCCTGAGTAAGTTTAGGTCTGTCACAAAAGGTTGGGCTGCCTTAAAAAGATAAAAGTAAGCAAGTAAAAGTAGCCTATGAAGTTCTCGGGCCACTCGACCGTCCCCTACCAATATTACGTTGATCCGTTGCTTCCTTTCGAGGACGAAGTTCGCGTACTCAACAAACAAACTTTCGTATGTATAATATTGCAGGTATGTTCCGTCAGGTTTTGAAATTGTTAACTAGTCTGATTTCAAAACCTATTCGTTTTTACTACCTTCGAAAAGTAGCGATCTAAACATAGTTGACTGATTAAGTAATCAATAGGCAATTCAATTTAAGCATCTATCAAAACTAGACATATATTTAGCTGACAGGTTTTATACTAAGAGCGGATAGGTGGACTATATCAACGCTTTTATTGTTCCATCAACTAAGCTTTTATAAACCACCGTTTAGGTCACTGGGTTGGACTGAACTTAGTTATCGCCAGTTAAAACGTAAAAGTAAAAAGCTATACCTATGGGATCGCAGAAAATTTTCTCCAAACTTCAGTATGAAGATGGCACTAAATGATATGATGATGATGAACTTAGGTGACCTAATAGTGGTTAGTAGTGTTGTCACGTTGTCGTTGCAATTTACTCAACGTTATTTTTTTTACGTTTTGGAGAAGTGGCGGCAGTTATTATCGGAGGCCAAAACCCATCTTGGGTTCCTGCGCCACCCCAGTAAGTAAGTAAGTATATTTTTTATGCTATGCATCTTACAGCCTCCTTGGTAGTTTTAAAAACTATCTGTCAAATTTATATGCACGGTTCTGAAAAATAATACTTTGAATGTCATGTCATTGTCATGGAATTTTATGGTATTTTTGATATGATGAGTCCTTTGACTATGACAGGTATATAATCAAAGGATGAGTCTTTCAAAATTGTAGCATTGTTTTATAGTAACATCGATTGTGCAATTATTAATTTCTAAAATGTGATATGTGAAAACCTGCATATAAACAGGTTTTTTTGCTTAATTATAAATTTTACCTAAATAAATATTGACTGTGGATCTCCTGAGTTTTTAATGGCCTTCAGGCTACAGTGTTAATGACCAATCAAAAAATAATTATTGAAGAAGATTAAGAATTAAATGATGCCATTTCAATCAAAATCTAAGCCATAGCTCTGCAAACGCCGCAAGAATCTCAGCAAGGGCCATGCTTTCTCCGCTCATCTAATATTCATCAACTAATTGTTCTCGTCGTCAACGGGATTCGCCACATTCAATTTATGTCGCATCATGTCCGCCGGCATGCCGTATGTGTCGTGATTCGTAACACGCATGCCCGTGGACGACCAACAAGGCAAATCGAACGTGCGCCCGATCCGAGCCGAAAATGGGCGAAACACCGTTACAACACAAATGCAGTGAGATGCAAATAGCTGCGCACTCGTGCTCGCGGCAGAGCATACACGCCAGGGCTGCGACGCGAACGAAACAACTCTTAATTGTATTTTAGACTAGCGACCCGACCGGGCTCGTGTTGTTTTGTGTACTTTCTTTCTTGGTGTGTTCTTTCTATCTTTATTTTTTCATTGGTCGTAATTCACCCATTGTTGGGTATATAAAATTAATATAATAATTTTTATTAACAATAATATTATTTACAATAAATAACAAACCTTTTAATTTGACAAAAAAAAACAGCCAAAATATGATATTTCTTATTAATACATGTTTTAAAATACCCGCAATTCTTGTATTTATTCTAATACGATTTAGGTATAGAAGCGGGGTCAGGTTTCTTCGGATTGCTATTGTGTTATTATTATACTAAGTATTCTGGTATTCGAGCATTCAATCGTGTGAAATTGATCATCTAAGCTTATTTTAATCACATTTCAGTATTACATATTCAAAAGCTCATTCACATATCTCAAACATGGGTGTAGGAACAGTTTCGGCCTAATGCCATGTGCCTTGTGACACCCCTATCGGTTACATTACATGCTAGTGTGAATCTCGAGACAGCAGGGGACTACATTATAGAGAACAAACAGGCGACAACGGTAATGACCATGTTAAACCGTTTGTCGCCCGAAAAGACGCGGTGGGAACACGGGCCTAAGTTAAATATCACCGCCTTTGAGCGAGCCGCCGGTCCTCGTATAAATTAAAGGTTACATGCAATTTGAACTGAGAACTGTACTTTTATTTGCCGACTACCATTATGTTTTACGCATTGTTGTATATGTCTGCTTTAATGTAGTTTAAAATAAGCATTGGTCAATCTTGAAAGATTTTGAAGTTGAAAATTGTCTCAATTTTGAAGAACAGCATTTACTCTGACAGATTTAATATGATAATCATCACCTTAGGTTTATTATTAAAAAATAATTGATTCACTAAGTTTCATCGTATCATTTCTCATTGTAAAGATGTCTCTAATAATTAGGTAAGTACAATAAGATAAATTTTGACAATATAATTTTTTGGTACCACGTAGCTATTAACGTAATGGAGTTCTCTGAATGTGGCAGTCAGTGAGATTAAATTAACGTGACGTTAAACATTAAACCGTTTTTTCATAATAAACGAAATATGGTAAGGAAACTGATTTCAAATTGACGTTACCATTGCCTATTTATAAATATAACTGCTTATTAGGAGTTGTACCCGAGTTTTGAAACTAAAATAAAATTACCTTTATCACAGATGCTATATTTTAAGCAAAAAGGTCGTTTGCTGCAGGAGAGTAAATTTTCTATTCTTATTCAGTCACGTTTTTTTTAAGTTACGGACCGAAGTCACGTCACGAATTCGTAATAACGTAATAAACAGCACTTTATTGGGTAGTTAAGACGATTAACTTGAAACATAAATAATTTCTTACCATAAAATAATTTTCTATGTAGCCAAAAAGGTTGTTAGTTAGTTGGATTATTAGTTAATTCCTCTTCAGTTGCCGCTGTATGAATATCATAAAAGCAAATGGAAAGTTAAAAAAACTAAGCAACGATTGTCGGGTACTTTACCATAGCAACAACCAATTACGTAAATAGATAATATGTCCTTAGACGGTCTCTTTAAGGGTGCGAGTGTCATATGTTTTATTTGAAATGTCGTCGTCCATATTTATTTGATGCCGCGCGGCCATACTGATTTTGTATGGGAAATTTAAGGTGCTTAATAAAAAATAATTATTTAAATAACCACTTGATGAATCGAAAATGTAGTCTAGCAATTTGTAGTTTATCCATTGATGATTATTTAGACAAAATCAGAGGTACAATAATTTAGATAAACTATAAGAAATCTACTAAACGCCGCCACTCGTTTTCATGATTTTTGCCCAACTTTAAATGATATTGTAGAAAAAACTGTAGCGTGTTATGAATTTATAGTTCTGACAAATTGTAAACACGTTCCCTATGATACTAAATATATATTTTGTTCATTTAATACGATAGTATTTTCAATTATATCTACTTAACCGTAACTGCATTTTTGGCATTTTTTTGTCGGCGCACCCTTAAGTAACACAATATCTTCAGGTTTACTTACGAAAGTTACTTTTGTTGCCGATCATACAATTTTATGCTACATACCTATCGCCTATAATGCCTGATCAGGCAAGTTGGTGGTGGCCTGCTTGACAATGTATGCAAAAAATATCGTGAATAACATTTATAGCTCGTCTACTGATTTGTTTTTTTCTGACGAATTAATCGCGCTAGATAAAATTGTTTCAAGCTTTACATAAGACCTTCAAATACCAGTAACTATGAAATGAAATGATGCGTGTGCGCACGCAAGGGGTCCTGCTTACTTGTGTGGAGAAAATTGTCCTATACTACAAAAATGGCGCTTAAGAAATCGTAAATAAAATTTACAGCTTAAGTATCACCATCATTATCTCCCAAGGATCTTCACAACTACCGGCTTTGTGATGCTGTATTATAATTTTGGTTACCTACGTAAATTTCCTGACGATTTGATCGGGTTACATAAAACTCTTTCAAGCGTGATCCATCCGTACTTATGGGTTTAAGAGCGTCGAAAATTAGACCTTCATATGCCAAGTATGAACTGAAATGATTCGTGTACGCACGGAGCGGTCCCTGTTCAATTGTGCGGACGGGCGGGGGTGTCCTTTGTGGAGGCCCGTCAGTTTTGTCCTTTCTGGTGCACACGCTCCACCGCGTTTTGTTTGGCCCGTACGAACAAAAGGATGCGGAAGCGATGTTTTTCTGCTTTGAAAGACCACGGCCTCTTTGCGATACTAACAAATGTATTTAACAATTTTCCTTTTTGTCTTTTTACAAAGTTTATTTTAAGAACAATGGGCGCTTCTGGTGCTTGTTGCGAAAATGTCTGCGCACGAACTTTGTTTATATGTGTAGAGATCTTCCATACGAATAATATTTTATATGACAGCTTACCTCTAAGCCGTAACGATTTTAAGATTATGAGCGATTTTGTACAAGAAGTTTTTGTATGTTTCGAATTCGAAGATCCGAAACAGCGAAAAATACGCAAAGTAGGCTCGAGGCCACTCTTGATAAAAATAAAAATACTTACATAATAAAATTTTAGGATTTATTTTCCTGTCCAGGAAAAGAATCTGTTTTTTTAAACTATTACACCAGCTAATGTCGCTAATGACTTGTCTGAAGTAATGTCAAATGACAAAATAAAGAAAAGGGCTAATTTTTAACTCTTTAGCCAGTAAAATCCGGTAATTAGGTACACTCAATACCTACTTCAAATTTCCTGTTATTTGTTTTGTGTATAATTGTGTAAGCAATAAACTAATACTTCCAGTATAGTCGCTTATGTCTCCGCATGGTTATGGTTTTGAGCAAAGCATTTATTGTTTGTGTGGCAGAGTCTTTTCTTAAAAGTCCCGTACGTGCACAAAAAAATGCTCCAACCCCATTCGATATGCCCATCCCATTCCCTAGTTTAGAACCGCTATATTGTGCATTTGTTTTTAATTCATATACTTACTAGTACTTAATTAGTGGTTGTGCTTTTTTTAAGCTACCTGGCTGGCTATCACAATCTATACTATTAATAAAGAGGTAATTTTGTTTGTTTGTTTGTTTGAAGAGGGTAATTCCTGGAACTACTAGTTTAATTGCAAGTATGGCTGGTTGTAGCTTTATTTTATTTTGATAAATATATTGATTTTTAGATATCTATACGGAATCAACGAGGATGAAGTTGCTTGCAAAGTGCTTGTCTTATACAACAAGACGGTTGTCTTAACACCTTAAGGCGACGCATTGGAAATTTACGTGGCGGGGATCTTGATTTTTCCCAAGAATTATACAAAACATATGAAAGTGATATTTGATGACATGATTTTTCATTTAATTGACTTCATTTTGCTAGTTGCAAAAACACGATTTGTCAAAACAGAAGAAAAAAATATCAAAGTGACCTCTTTTAAAACATAGATTTGCATTTTACAGGCTAACCAGACCGATTTAAGCATCTAAATTTTCTTAGTAGATTAGTCTTAACACACACTTCAATATTGTAGATTATTTTTTTTAAAATTTGTAGTTTTAATTTGAAGGAAAAAAAACATTTTTCTTATGGTACGGGTACGGGGCGCAAACGCTCCGTATGAGATTTATTGTTAAGCGGTGCGTGTCGCCTTAAACGTGGTCGGTCAAATGGACCGACAAACAATTGAATTTCTATTTTGTCTGGGCCCGACGGTGTTCAACCTGTTAATAAACCTCCAGTTAGGGATAAGGATAGCTAATACCTCAGTAGTGGGGATTCCGCGTAAATTGCGCTTCCACACTTTACCATCACAGCGCTTTCTCGTAATTCTATAAAATCAAAATTAAAGCTATCTTATTATTTTGCATGACTAATTAAAACAATTTTTTTTCATTGTTTTACTATCTTCTGTTGTATGATGTGGGAAAGCCACTCAAAGAAGACCTTTTCCTTTGCCAACAATATTTATGTACAGCTCGGGAATTTTATCCTGACGATTATAATTAAGATAAGGACCGTTATAGCCAGGTAAAGCATGTAGCTCGTATAATGCTCGTTTAACCGCCTCTATGCTTCATGGTTAAGACCACCGGTCTAGGCCCAGAGGTCCCAGGTTCGATTCCCAGCGGGAGGTACATGTTTGTGTACTCGGTTTGGTTCGTGGTAGGACTTGTTTGTCCGCCTGGCTAGCTACCACCATCTTATCTAAATATGTCGCCATAACATCAATGTTAGTAGCATTGTTGTGTTGCGGCAGCTATAGAGATAAGATAGCCAGTGCCTCAGTAGTTTAGGATCCTGTTCCTGTTAGTAATATGTCAAGGTTTTAGTATTTTTTCATTGTACAGAACATATTTTTATACTTCGTCACATTCACCGATTTAAATTGCTCAAATCAAATCGGAGATTCACTAATAAACAATTTATCAAAGCACACTTTTTAATTACTTACTTTTACTTAACTTTAAATTCGACAACTTGGTTTCTTTAAACAAAATACCATATCTTTTTTATGTCCGATTTTCGTATTTGTATCTATTTGGATTGTTCACCTATATGTGAACAACCTCCTTTTGATGACCTCCTTGGTCGAGTGGTTTGTACACCGGTTTTCATAGTGTCGCTATTTCGAGGTCCCGGGTTCGATCCCCGGTCAGGTCAATTTAGAAGTTATTGTTTTTCTAAATTGTCTCGGGTCTGGGTGTTTTCTGTGTATAATAAGTATGTATTTAAGTATTTTAAGTATGTTTATCCGTTGTCTAGTAATCATTTAACGAGTTTCATAACGAAGCTTCTCTTGGGCTAGATAATTGGTGTGAGTGTAGGAAAGTTTATTTATTTATTTTATTTATGTTAAGTTAAAAAAGTTTAGTTGTCAAAATGCAGAAAGACATCCTTCGCAGTTGTCCTGACTTACCCGCTAATGTTGCGAAGATGGCCGAAACTGCATAATCTGAAATTAAAGAAAAGCCGTTAGAAACTACAATACAATAATTGGTTGGAGTTCGTTAATTAAGCGCCGTCATTATTTAATATAGTTAATGCGCTACATTTTAAGACCATTTAAGGTTTCTGGCTTAACTTAAAACAAAAAAAATCTGTATTTTTCATCATCATCATTCCCAGGCTACTCCATCCATTCTAATTCTCCAATGGTTTGCCACCACACCCGGTATTCAGTCTTCCTCATGCAACTTCTCGCCGCTTCTATTACGCTATAATCATACTAATATTAGAGGAAAGCTTTGTATTTTTGTATGTTTTTGAAAAGCCCGATAGCGCAGTGGTTAACGCGCCCGGTCTGCGAGTGCTGAGGTTAAGCAACTTTCGCAAAGGCCGGTCATTGGATGGGTGACCAAAAATGTATCATCTCGAGCTTCTCCGTGCTTCGGAAGACACGTAAAGCCGTTGGTCCCGGCTGCATTAGCAGTCGTTAACAACCACCAATCCGCACTGGGCCCGCGTGGTGGTTTATGGCCTGTTCACCCTATCCATCCATAGGGAAGGCTCGTGCCCCAGCAGTGGGGACATAAAAATGAGCTGATGATGATGATGATGATGATGTTTTTAACGAATAAACTCAAAAACTACTGGACCGATTTGAAAAATTCTTTCATCATTAGAATGCTGCATTAGAGCTGAGTAACATAAAAAATGTCCACCCTTGAGAAGCCGGGACGGGCTGCTGTTATGATATAGTTTTAAGGTTTTTGGTCCCGAACTTAATAACCGTCTCGGCCGGTTGGGCATCCTATGGGTACCGCTGGAGGGATGAAGTAGAAAAAATCTAGAAGGGCTCCAGATCGATCAGTAGTCTGAGAGGGCAGACAGTTAAAAAGATCGGCGTCTTGTTGTGTCGGAGAGATCCACTAAGGGTCACGGAGCCAGCGGAGTAAGTAAGTAGTAACTTAATAACTAAGTACAATTTTACCAAGTTGGTTGGTGGTACTACCCACGTATACAAGTTTCTTTATGCTACCCACCCGAATTATTTTCTACTAACCCTTGAAAGGGCAGTGTTGTAATTTTTAATCATATTCGCAGTGCAAGAAGTTTTTGGTATTTGAAGTAGTTTTTATTCCACCCATGCCTGCGCAGGGCTAAACGATCTCAGGGCTCAACATCACAATTGTATAACGTTAACCTGTCAAGTTCTTTGTCAGTTGCCTATAAAGGTACCTACTATGGCACGGAATAATCGCTCGTCGTACCGGGAATGGTGAGACCAGTTGCAGTTGCCAAGTAAGGCAACCGGTCGCGGTTCGTGCGTGCGACCGCCTCTGTCGGGAGTTAGGTAATGGAATATAATGATATTAAATTAAATTGCTTAGGATGTGTGGTGTTGTCTTAGTTATACGGCTTCTTTAGTGTGTTAATATTATTTTTTATCAATAAAATGCAAGATTTTGCTATAACAGTAACGGGAGAATAGGTACTGCTTTCTGAATAATGATCCAAGTTATTAAAGTTGTAAGTTTCTTTGTGAGTATTTGTAGCATTGTTGTGTTCCGGTAAATAGAAATAAGATAGCTAGTTTCTTAGTAGTTGAGGATTCCGGGTGAAGCGCGTTTTCACTTTCAGCTGTATAATCACTTAGCATCCGGTTCCGGTGAGAACTGCCATCCGTCCGGGTTTCCCCGGATTTGTTCTAGTTTGGAGGGCGTCCGGGGAGCGTCCGGGCGGGGTTTCTAAAAAGTGTGTTCTAATAACCCGGGCACTTTTTATGTCAGGGGAAATCCGATTAACTTGATAGAATGGAATGATTAGCAATAAATTACAGCATTTCATAGTTAAAAATTCGGTGCGGCAAATGTATCCGCGCACTCGTGAGTCTCGTGACATGACGTGACCCCCCTAGTCGATTATGTTGATTTTCTATAAATAAAATATGATAACTATGTTTTATTATTTTTTTTTTATTTTTTTTTTATTTTATGCCTATGTCCAGCAGTGGACGTGTGTAGGCTGATGATGATGATGATGAACTATGTTTTTATTTTATTGTATTTTTTTTACGAGGGAGTCCGGGAAATATTTTTATTTCACCCAAATGTCCTGGGTTGTCGAAGTTTTTGTCCTGGGTCCGTAATTTAGCTGAGGGCAGCCCTAGGTGATATGAAGGGCAAGTGCTTCCAAAAAATAATAATAAAAAGTGGTTTCGTAAAGCATACGGTAATCTAGTGAGGTGAAATTTCTAAAAAAATAATTAAAAAGAAGTTTAAAAATGCTTACAAACCATGATCTGTGAAAATGTCAGTCTCCGTCAATTACTAAAAATTAATAGTCTTATAACTTAATTATATTTTTGTAAATTCAGAAACCACATCACGACTGGCGGTCAGATATAAGTTAAATAAATAAAAGTGCCAAAGGATTTCCGCTGGTACTTATAATCTAATGATAAGCATATCTGCGCGCTGGCACGGCACAGACACAGAACAATGTATACCTAACACAAGGTTGGGTGAAGTCACATACCTACATTCGAAAATCAGTAAGTAAAATGTTAAAAAAATGTTTTACATTATAAAACTACCATTTCCATAGTAAGTACCTACAGTCTGTCAAGAAACTGTTCTAGCAGTTTTGACTTAGCAACCTGTATTAAATGAAAACGAAAACTGTCAGTAACTTTGAACAAATAATTGATTGTTAGTTTATTTTTGCTTGTAGCATCAAGACTAGGTCTTATGACATGCCGTACATTATCAACCGGGCGTAATTTTAAAAATCAAATTCGGAAGGCAGTGGATGAGGCTCACACAGGACCGGAAAAGTTGGCCAGTTAAAGGGGAGGCCTACACTCAGCAGTGGGTGCTTAGGACCTAAAATGATGATGAATCATGCATAAAACTTAGTCGAAATACTTCAAACTTACAAAATAATATAGCATACAGTGATTATAGTAAGAGGTAAAGCCCCGTGATAACATTAAATAAATAAATAAATGTTTCCCACACTCACACCAATTATCGAGCCCCAAGAAAAGCTTCCTTAAGAAACTCGAGAAATGGTTAACTAGACAACGGATAAACATATTTAATATAAGTTTTTTATATAATTTTTAACGCAAATTTTGTTGCGAACCAATTACAAAAACACAAATGTTAAAAAAAATCCACGAGCAGGATTTGAACCCGCACCTTTCTGACATACCGGGTCAGGTGCTCTCCCAATTGAGCTATCGTAGTTCTAACCAGCCCGCCGAAATTATTCAACACTATTTACTTTTTACTTTAAAAGCCAAAGGCGCCCATTCAATGTCAACAACTACATAAATATTATACATAGGAAACACCCAGACCCGAAACAATTTAGAAAAACAGATATTACATTACATTATATTAGGTACATTGTTTAACAATCATAATCTAGCTTTGCATTGCCTTGTCGTTACAAGTCTCGTTAGACTAGCGATAACTTGGCATGGCCCAAGCTCCTTAACGATGTCAAGTGAACAGCTGTCCATCATACTAATAATATTATAAATAGGAAAGCTTTGTATTTTGTATGTTTGTAACGAATAAACTCAAAAACTACTGGACCGATTTAAAAAATCTCTCTTCATTGGAATGCTACATTAGCGCTGTATGACATTGGGTATACCTATTTTCTTTAAATGTCCACCCGTGTGAAACCGGGACGGGCCGCTTGTGTAGAAATAATCAAGCTCAGCAGTAGAACGTATTTACTTTAAAAACATAAGTTAAACTAGTAGCTCGCTCGCGACTTCGTTCGCTTCAGTGACTACCCTACTGCAGCGCCACCTACCAGGTCCAATTATTGTGTATGGAAACCATCCACAGAGACCCACTCAAACACACACTAAAATGTCATCAATATCGGTATTGAACAATTGTATACATATATGTAGGTACATATAAAGATAGTCAGCAATAGTCAGCATTAAACATGACCGACACAATCGTAAACAAAAAGTAAAAAGAAACCTTATTTTGATGAGATCGGAGTATGATTTAAAACAAATAGAGTCTTACATATAAACAAAGAATAAGGGCCGAATAGTTATTCCGTGTTTAGTCTCTTTTTCTCTAATTTGAAATGACGTTTACATGACAAGAACAAAACACGGAAATTATTCGGACCTTAAGGTAAACGCTGGTAATGTCGACAGTGTCCCAACACTCGTCAGTTTTAAAAAAAGGTTTGATAATATTTTTCTCACAACATATTAATAGACATTTTTTATGGCAACATATTAATGGTAATCTAATGCACAATTAAAATGGCAGCACTTAGTTATAAATGCAATAGCATCCGACAAAAAAAATGTTGAAAAGTTGAGGACACCTAAATTCGTAAATAATCCAAATTCAGCTCCTAAAAGTGTAACCCGGTCGGCTAGTTTGATTTCACTTATTATAAGAAACTATTAGCTGTTTGGTAAGTGTGATTGTTTTGTAAAATAGTTAAGTAATTTTTCTAACGATTATAACCTATAAAAAGTCTTGTAATGTTATGTAGATATTATTATTTGTGTGTGACATTTACTGGTTCTTCATAAACCCTGTTTGACCCAGTACTCGACAAAATACTACTAATTTGACGGTAATTGGGACACGCTTGATAAACTGCACTTAATATCGTCACAGTATTTTTATTATTTGTTCACTATCGTAATTAAATAGGTATAGCTTTTGTCGTAATTCATATTTATAAAAAACATTTTGTTACGTACTAATCATGTTTTGTATTGAACATTAAACGTTAACAGGTCTTGTTTTAAACATAATGGGTGTCGACTGTCGAATACTAGGGTGTCGGGTTTTGGGTCAATATTCATGATTACATTTAGAAGGTGCTGGTACTGATAAATACTTAGATTATTCCAAAAGTGCCAAGGAATTCTGTATGCTCCTTATGGTGCCCAGGCGCACTCTCGCTTCTCTTACATTTACAGTATATTTACTGCATCGCCAAGCAAGCATCGCTCTCTCCATTGCTCGCTGGATGGCCTTGAGCATTCTTATGAGACACATAGTAAAGGACCACGTCTCACTCCCGTATGTAATCATTGGCAACACACATTGGTCAATAACTTTTGTCATGAGACATTGAGGAATTTTGGATGCGAATACGTCACGTAGCTTCCCGAATGCAGCACATCCGAGCTGGATTCGTCAAGAGATCTCTTTCTCGAAGTTGGATTTACCTAATTGGACCGTCTGTCCCAGGTTAACGTAATGGTCAACAACATCGAGTGTAACGTTCCCAACATTAACTGGAGCGGGTGCAACATGATTTTCGTCTTTTCCATGTTCATCTTTGAGAAGCATTACTGAGATCTTCGAGCATTGTGTTCAGGTCTTCCAAGGTCTCAGCCATGAGAACTACATCACCGGCAAATCGAAGGTTTGTGATATACTCGCCATTAATGTTGATGCCGTATCCTTTCCAGTCTAGAAGCTTGAAAATATCCACCAACGCAGCTGTGAACAGTTTCGGAGAATTAACGTCTCCCTGTCTCACACCTCGCTGTAGTTGGATAAGATTAGAGCTTTGGTTCTGTAATCGGACTGACATAGTGGCATTTTGGTATAAGTACCTCAGCACCTCGATGTGCCTGTAGTCTACTTGGCACCTCTGGAGAGACTGCAACACTGCCCAGGTCTCGATCGAATCGAAGGCTTTCTCATAGTCCACGAGCGCCAAGCAAAGTGGCAAGTTATACTCTTCGGTCTTTTGTATAACTTGCCGCAGCGTATGGATGTGGTCTTTGGTACTGTAGTCTTTTCGAAACCCGGCTTGTGCGGGAGATTGGAAGTCGTCGAACCTGCGCGCGAGACGATTTGTAATGACTCTCGAAAACAGCTTGTAGATATGGCTCAGAAGCGAGATGGGTCTGTAGTTATTCAGGAGTCTTATCACCCTTCTTGAAGAACAACATCACCTCGCCTCTGCCCCATGCCTTTGGTGTTCTGCCCTCGAGGATAACAGAATTGAATAGCTTCTGGAGGAATTTAGTATCGGCTTACCGCCTACTCTCAAAAGCTCTGTTGAGATTCCGTCATCACCCACCGCCTTGTTGTTCTTAAGCTGCTTGAAAGCCATTCCAATCTCATACAGGCTGACGTCCGGGATATCTTCGGTATAGTGTCGCTCAGCTTGGCTCTAGGGTCTTTAGCCTTGCTTTCAACAGGTGTTTTTGTGGAGTAAAGCTGGCCATAAAAACTCTCGATCTCTCTCAGGATTTCAGGTGTTGATGAAATGATGCTACCTTCCTCAGGTTTCAGCCTCGTCATTTGACTTTGCCCAATAGACAGATCTCTTGCGAACCCCTTGGAGCCTTTATTGCGCTCAATCGCCGCCTTAATACTTTCGGTATTAAATTGGCAAAGGTCGTTCGTCAAGAACTTAGAAATCGATAACGAAGGGCATCCGCTGAGCCATGTAGCCTTATTTCATGGCTCTGATCCATGAGTAACAGTGTCTGGCTGGAGAGTTTCTTTAATTTAGGACGGCGGGTTTTATAACATTTAGACCCTACCGTACGGGCAGTATCCACCACCATGTTGTACACATCGTCCACGTCGATGGCGTTTTCAAGGGTGTCGAAGTGGTTCTGGAGCTCAAGCTGAAAGCACTCGGGGTATTGTATTTGAGCCGGTATTGGTCGGAACGTAGATTCTATCAGTCGAGATCTTTCGAGCTTGATGTTGATATTCAATGTGCCTCTGACCAATCGGTGATCGCTTCCTGTCTTAACAGCGTTGATCACAACGACATCATTGAATATTTGCTTCCTCGTCGACATGATAAATTCAATCTCATTTTTGACTTTACCGTCCGGACTAATCCAGGTCCATTTGCGGCTTACGGGCTTCCTGAAGAAAGAGTTCATCATATAAAGATTCTCCCTCTCCATGAAGTTTGCTAGCATGTGGCCTCTTGCGTTCCGTTGTCCAAACCTAAATTGCCCCACTGGCCCACTCTCAGCTCATCACCGCAACGTTTCGCTAACTTTGCATTAAAAACCCCCATCACAACATTTACAATAGTAAGTAAATAGTAAATTTATTTAAAAACACTTGTTATAAATTGTTATAAATTGTGACCTGTATTCTCGCAAATAAAGATATTTGATTTGATTTGATTTGACATGTTGAGTGAGTTGAGTTGCGTGAGTATCAGGTACGCTACCCTGCTTGACACACTTCAAGATGGTAACTACGTTGTTGACAAGGGACTTATGGACGATGAACCCGACAACACCAAGGGACAGTTGTTCGCCCTCCCGGTGGTATAGTAAGTTACCAGATTGTAGGATAATCGAGTCCTCTCCCTCTCTCCGGTTTTTTTTTCAGCTTTGTGAGCTTCGCGTCGGTCCCCAATGTGCGCGTACTGTAGGTTGCCAGGTTGAGTCGTTTGTGTTGGTAACCGGATCTTACCCGGAGATCCTTAGCACCCCTTGCCCTGCCGTTACCATAGCCGCTATCGTAGCTATGAATGGCAGGGCCGCCGGGGACTGGGGGCCTATTTGTGCGTTTGTTGTTCATGTTGAGGGGGGGGGGGGGGGGTTGCCATAATCGCCACGCTTAGCCAGCGGGTTGGCGATCGCAGTATGGCCTACTGTTTGAGGGAGGTGCTGCTGCCCGTCTCCTGAAGGCGGTTTTCCTTTTGTCGCCTTCTACAACTCCCACGGCAAGATAAGCGGTAATGCTATTCTAAGCCAGCATCACACGGCAAAAAAAAACTTTTAATTATACATAAAAAAAACAATCAGAAAATGTCTTAATTATTTCATTACTTTAACACTTCTAATACATCCAATAAGAAATAAAATAATTGAAATATTTTAAAATTACATTAATTTATAAGTTTCAAAAATTGGGTTACCTGGGTAAAATTTCATGGGAAGGCAACCCCATCCCGTCATTGCAAAATAATTGTAGTTTATATTTCGGTCTTTATCTAATTGAAGCTACGGCGACAGTATTGTTTTTGCGACTTGCGTAAGTGAGACAGATATACGAATATTTTCAAGTTGTTGTGGTTTCAAAGTAAGCTATGTCGTCGTTTTTAAATAGTGGTTACACTTTTTTTTACGCATTTTTATGAGGTTTGCTGCTTTAGTATATTTAACTCGATGCTAATCTCTTGTTCATTTAATGTTTATAAATTCACAAAGCTTCGAAAAGCACGTATTAACATAGGTTATAAAAAGTACGCTGACCCACTGCTAAAAACTACAAAAAAATTTATGCCATAACTACGTTAAAAAAAATGCTAAAAAAATTATCACTACTGTGACCAAAACTTAATGTAATTGAACCCTGCCTAAAGAATAAGCTTTTCCAGCTTACACCATGTACAAAAATGCTAAGTTGGCAGCAGTGCAGTGCAGAGCAGTCTCTTGGGTACTCTTTTCGCATCAAACTCGACCTTGGACGATGGGGAAAACTCGCCACCAACAATACCGCATTGCGCTTGTTCTATGCCAAACGTTCGGTTTGACGTATTAACATAGGTTATAAAAAGTATGCTGACCCACTGCTAAAAACTACAAAAAAATGTATGCCATAACTACGTTAAAAAAAATGCTAAAAAAATTATCACTACTGTGACCAAAACTTAATGTAATTGAACCCTGCCTAAAGAATAAGCTTTTCCAGCTTACACCATGTACAAAAATGCTAAGTTGGCAGCAGTGCAGTGCAGAGCAGTCTCTTGGGTACTCTTTTCGCATCAAACTCGACCTTGGACGATGGGGAAAACTCGCCACCAACAATACCGCATTGCGCTTGTTCTATGCCAAACGTTCGGTTTGACGTATTAACATAGGTTATAAAAAGTACGCTGACCCACTGATAAAAACTACAAAAAAATTTATGCCATAACTACGTTAAAAAAAATGCTAAAAAAATTATCACTACTGTGACCAAAACTTAATGTAATTGAACCCTGCCTAAAGAATAAGCTTTTCCAGCTTACACCATGTACAAAAATGCTAAGTTGGCAGCAGTGCAGTGCAGAGCAGTCTCTTGGGTACTCTTTTCGCATCAAACTCGACCTTGGACGATGGGGAAAACTCGCCACCAACAATACCGCATTGCGCTTGTTCTATGCCAAACGTTCGGTTCCTGCAAAGGTCAGTTCGTAAGGCTCTTTTTTCCCTTGACATTCATAAGTCGAGTGGGCCTGATGCAGTCCCTCCCATTGTGCTTCGGACGTGTGCTCCTGAGTTGGCGCCGGTTCTAACGCGCCTCTTCCGGCTCTCTTACACGACTGGCGTTGTCCCGAGTTCTTGGAAGACAGCCCTTGTCCACCCGATTCCCAAAAAAGGTGATCGCTCAGATCCGTCCAACTACAGGCCTATAGCCATCACCTCTTTGCTCTCCAAAGTAATGGAGTCCATTACAAACTGTCAGCTCTTGAGGTACCTAGAAGAGAATCAACTACTAAGCGATCGCCAGTACGGTTTTCGCCGCGGTCGTTCGGCTGGTGATCTTTTAGTGTACCTCACTCACCGATGGGCGGAGGCAGTCGAGAGGAAAGGGGAGGCACTGGCAGTTAGCTTGGACATAGCGAAAGCCTTCGACAGGGTATGGCACAGGGCTCTTCTCTCGAAACTTCCATCATACGGGCTCCCTGAGAAATTGTGTGCGTGGGTCGCCAGCTTTCTTTCTGGGCGTAGCATCAAAGTCGTAGTTGACGGATCATGCTCTGACCTGAAGCCCGTGAATGCTGGAGTCCCGCAGGGGTGTGTGCTGTCGCCTACACTGTTTCTTCTGCATATCAATGACATGTTGCATAACAACAGCATTCATTGCTATGCAGACGACAGTACTGGGGATACGCTTTACACCGGACGTACTAATATTTCTCTGGAAAGCATCATCGAGAACCGGAATAAACTTGTGACTGACACTGAGAACATGTTAAGTCATGTCTCCAATTGGGGCCGACTTAATCTAGTCCATTTTAACCCTTCCAAAACACAAGTTTGCGTGTTCACCGCTAAAAAACATCCCTTCGTCTTATCTCTAAACTTTGAAGGAGCTCCCCTTGATACCAAACCGGCCATTGGAATCCTTGGCGTCGATATTTCGAGTGACGTTCAATTTCGCGGTCATTTGGAAGGTAAAGCTAAATTAGCTTCGAAAAAGCTGGGTGTGCTCAATAGAGCGTGACAGTATTTCACGCCGACCTTACAGCTTATCGCTTACAGCTTTACAAAGCACAGGTCAGGCCTCATATGGAATACTGTTCCCATCTTTGGGCTGGAGCGCCCCAGTACCAACTCCTCCCATTTGACCGCATTCAACGCAGAGCTGCTCGAGTTGTCGGCGACGTGGTAACCTCTGGTCGGCTCGATCCACTGGCCCTTCGGAGAGACGTTGCATCTCTCTGTATATTTTATCGCCTTTATCATGGGGAGTGCTCTGAGGAATTGTTCGGTTTGATCCCTGCCGCTGATTTCCTTCACCGCACTACACGCAATCGACTGTCTTTCCATCCACACCATCTTGATGGATGGCGATCTACTACTGTGCGTTTCTCACGTAATTTTTTACCACGAACTACAGTGCTGTGGAACCAGCTCTCAGCGGCGGTATTTCCGGACCAATATGACTTAGGAATCTTCAAGAAACGAGCCTATTCCTTCCTTAAAGGCCGGTAACGCATCTGTGATTCCTCTGGTTTTGCGGGTGTCCATGGGCGGCGGTGATTACTTTCCATCAGGTGACCCGCCTGTTCGTTTGCCTCCTTCTAATATTAAAAAAAAAAAAAAAAAAAAAGTGCGCTTGCCGCATATTCCAATGCTTGCGCAAGAACTTCAGTGAATAAAATTATAGTCTGTATTGCAAGGACAGACTCATACCTAAATAAATCTGCCATATTTTATGTTCAATCTGTTCATAGTTGTGTTTATTTTTATTATCAACTTCTTGGGAACAGGCTGTACCCACATACCTTAACACATACATTAACCAGCTTCCACGATTTGCGCACCACTCCCTGCTTAAGAGAGAGGCGATACAAGCGCGTCAAGATAGGAGACACTTCAGGTGCACAATTCCTCAAAACTCTACCTGGTATTCCATCTGGACCACTGGCCTTATTGACGTCGAGATTTTGGAGTACTCTACGAACCTTTTGACCTTTTTTTGTTGTGAATAGTGATCCCCAACATGTAAGAGTCACGGTGAGGCTATGTGGTGATTTAGAGCCCGAATCAAGACGCTAGTTACTCGCGAAGAGGGATGCTAACAAGTTCGCCTTCTCTAACGCGGTGTGCATCTGGTTTGAGCATGGGAGGAAGATAAGGACGGCAGAAGTTGGTTTCGATCGATTTGGACAGGGATTGAAACTGCTTGCTACCTTATGGGTAGGACACCAACTTGGTCCCAATACGACCAACATGATCGAAACGTGCCTTCCTTAACACCCGTTTGCAGAACTTGGCGGCAGAGTTAAAGGCTCTTGGCTCGTTTGCAACCGCGAGCCTGGGCCCAGGCTTGGTACGCTGCCTCCTTCCGCGCTTCAGCGTGAGTGCAGTCAGCATTGAACCATGGACGGGCCCCTAATGCCTATGGGGACGTCAAAGAATGGGATAAAATATTCAGTCTGTCTGGGTCAGTTGTCAGCAGAAGATCTAGGCAATTGGGTGTGTGGTCATCAACATCAGGTATGTGGGTTGCTTGGTTTACCAGCTGGGAGAGATTTTGCGATAACGCAAACTTGCGTGCCTCTTTTCCAGCATGGTCCGTTTTCTGGAACGGGAATAGCCAATCGCTATAGTGGGCGTTGAAGTCTCCCAGAAAAACCTTCGTTAGGCCAGATCAGGTGCCTCAGTGAGGTGGTCAAACAACCTAAAACCTCGTAGGTAGCTGGTGAGACGTCGACAGCACACGTCATCGCGAACATACGCACATACCCCCAGCTTGCTTCTTAAACTTATGCTCAAGCGAGTAGCCGGGATACTTAAGGTAGGCTATGTCCAACGGTTTCGCTATCTTCGTCTCAGTAAGAAAGAGTGAGTGTGGCTTTTCGGTCTCGAGATGGTACAGTGGACCGGTTGGAGGTTAGAGTGCAGACCTCGGATGTTAGTGAGGTGCACTTTGATTGGGAGGAAGTGCAGCCGTTGTACACACTTACTTTTTAAAACTTTCTGCTTCATATTGAGGTGAGGTGGTTTTGCTGGGGTTTCAAAAGCCAGCGAGGCGCAGTTTGGTTACCAGAAACAGCACTCGTAATCTTCAATGTACTAATGAAAAAACTCATGTGGAGACGGCGGGGACGCCCGTGCTCCCCTGGGAGTTGCCACCGGGCCTTCCAGTCGCCAACTGGCACGGTGGAGCCATTCCAGGATTTTTCGCGAGCTCCCTACTGCCTGCGGTCGGCCAACGGCTGAAACCGTGCCACGGATCCCGCTACCCTCCACGATGAGCTTTCCAGCACAGATTTGATCAGAGTCCGAGACCGGTTATTCTGACGCTACTGCTAGCCATCGAGCCCCCAAAGGCACTGGCTTTCCTACTACGCTACGACGGAATACAGCAAGCTCCTTGACGTCAGACTTATATAGGAAGGTGGTAGCGAGCCAGACGGACCCTTTCGAGCCCTACCACCGCTATAGAAACGCCTCTATTTGACAGTAGAGACGTTGCCCGGGGTGGACCGCTAGAAGGTAAATCTCCAACCACCCCAAATCTAAGACAAAAGTGATGGTGTTCGAGAGAGATGAAGAAATAACGACTGTACGTTAATGATCCCTATCTACTGACCCTGATAGGTAGGGTATGGCAGCTGGAACTACGGGTCCGGCTGTCTTTTCAAGGGTACCACGGGAGTTCCGGATCCTAGGCCCCTTGCCGGTTATGCCTTCGCGGGCGTCTCCGGCAGGCCCCGGACATGGGTTGGACTCGTGGTGGCATTTGGTAAGCTATAGAAGTGAGAATGTTCATCTGCCTGGTTAGTCTGGCCAGGCTTCCATTTCGTGCATAGCGAGCGGGTCTTAGTAGCGGTCCGGTGGGGGCCTGAAGCGAAAAGACCTGCGGGGCACGTGAGTTGCCTTTAGTTGGTTGTGCTGCTCGGTGGTTTTCACTGAGTGGTTACTCCAACATCTCCGGCACTAGTCTGGATAACTAGTAGAGGTGCCCGCTAGATGCAAAAGTCTCCGGTTTAATCAGCCGCGTAGGATTTTGGAATTGATAAGGTGCTTGGATAGGTACCGAAAAGTGAGTGTGCTTACAACTCCGCCACCAAAGAGGGCATTTGGTAGTCGACTTTAGAGTTGACGGCCCGAGCAGTGGTACACTGTGAGTTGTGCTCTTAGTGCAACGAGAAGTGAGCGAGCTTACAGCTCCGGTGACTTATCTGGATATTAGGTAGTGGACTAACGTGTCCACGGGGCAACTACCTCGAGACACTAGTCTTAAAAGTACCGGATGAAGGATGCGTAACTGGCGTGTTCTGATCTGGCGTTATTACCTGACGTAGATGGTACCTTATGCTTGCGTAAGGATGTCTGACACCTACTTTGTAACCGTAAGGTTGGTAGGGGGTGTCAGTATAAACTTTAAAGTAGTGTGTAGCAGAGTGTACGTTAATGATAGGTTACTCCAAATTAAAACATGGTAATAATCCCGCTTTTCGTAATATTTTTAGTAAAATGTAAATTGCATAGTTGAGCGTTGAGCGTGGTGCATGTATTCTCAAAGAAACTCAACAAGCACCCTACGTTTTTCAATTTAGCACATTAATTATTTTGTATTATTTAAGTACTTTTTTTTAAAAACGTGTCTTAGTTCAAACTATTAAGTATTTAAGTGAGAGAAACATTGTAAAAAATATTTATTAAAAAGGAAAAAATATGAACTTTAAGTTCAAAGACAAAGAGTTCAATTTGGTGATGAAAATTGACGAGTTTTAGGTCATAGGTAATTGACGAATATTGGGACAAATCTGTCGACTACTGGTACATATGGCACATTTTTAAATTGATTAAATATCTAATTTTTTGCTGTGTTTCACCGATAATAATGCAATATTATCTTAAATGACGAATAAATTGTTTACCTCCCCATGCAATCAATTTTTTTCTAAGTCAACTGGTTTTTACGTGGGAGGGCTGCAAAGTCAACTTTTTTCAAAACCTGACGAGTAATGGGCCGTTTACCTTATTCTTTGTTTATTTGTAAGGGGCTTACTGTTTAAAACTTTCGAATCAATCTAAACTGACTGAAGTCTTATATGCAACGATTTATTCTATTAACAACTTTTATGTCTATAAATTAAGTGTCAAAGTCGCATTTAATTTTACTTAGCTTTATTTTAATTAACTTAAAATTCGCGCATTTGAAACAAGTGTAAAAAAAAAAAAAAAAACGTACCGTATAAACGTCGGTGTTTTATTTCCATACCAAACCGATTTCGTAATGAGCATCGAAACAATATAGCTGATAACAATAGGGGTATCCTGATCTCTAGATAGAGTGTAAAGGAGGTCTAGGCCAGAACGAGTTCTGAACGGAAATGCCGGGCCCACTCGCGGCGCCCGCGCACCCAAACGACTGGCGTTGCGTCTGCGCTTATGCTATAACGCCTCAGGCCAGGCCATGTGGCAAAGCGCTCAACCCAGGTATCTGCAGATCCTGGGTTCTGTTCCCAACTCGAGTATGTGTTTTGGATGGTATTCGTTGCTTTGTTTATAACACCAAATTGACCCAATACCTATTCATTGTAGCGATCGATAACTTCACCTCAATTATGAAGGTCTTTGCCCCGCAGTATAAAGGCTACTTTCTCGCAATTTATTTATATAAGATATACTTCTAAGGCACCCGTGTCCTCGTCCGCGTAAATATGAGGACATTAAAAATATATTTTTTATTAAATTTAAATATAGCCTATGTCACTCGCAAGGAATGTAGCTTTCTATTAGTAAGAGAATTTTCAGAATTAGATCAGTAGTTCCAGAGATTAACCTCCTCAAACATGTATGTGTTAATAAAATAGATGACTCTTTAAAAAAATAACCACTTCAAAACATCTGTTATTCACACGGAATAGACAAAGTTATTCATAAGTTGTGCATTTTAGTTCGTTTATTGTCCCAAGCTGTGCTGAAACACACTTTGCCCGAACTGGGAACTAAACCCTGGACCTCCGAGAATCGAACCGAGCGCTTGCTACCGAGTCACCGTTAGCATGTTTATAAAAACAAATATTAGCAACCTTTTAATTGCGTACGGATCCCGCAATTACGCACGCACGCGATTTACGCGGTAAACACAACAAAAGGAAATGTAATATCAAAACCTTTTTTGAAATTGCAAATAAATATAAGTAGGATAGGCATTATGTTAACAGAGGATATTTGCTCTGTACCGTTAAAAACACAGGAGGGTACTAATGTTTGTTGAAATTTAATACAATTTTATTTTTTATGAAAGGCTTTTATGCGCATTTACACTCGTCCATATAACATAACTAGCTGTGCTCGCGACTTCGTCCGCGTGGAATAGTGACTTTCGGCAGCATTTTTAATTTTTTAGGCTCTTGTTCCCGTTTTTGCAACATTTTTTACTGATGCTTCGCTCCTATTGGTCGCAGCGTGATGTTATATAGCCTAAAGCCTTCCTCGATAAATGGACTATTCAACACAAAAATAATTTTTCAATTCGAAACAGTAGTTCCTGAGATTAGCGCGTTCAAACAAACAAACTCTTCAGCTTTATAATATTAATATAGATTATAATTTTGTCCGGAACTTTTGACAGTCGTGGTCACAGAGACTTGTAATATAAATGCGAGTAGACCCATAAAAGGTTTTATTTTAATGGCTGACTCGTAACATATATTCGCATGAAGTGTAAAAAAACAATATTTTCTTAGAATATATTGTATTCTAAAGGTGACACGTACAAAACTCGTACTTGTACGTACTTCATTAATTTTACATATTATAACTTTATTGTGACCTGCCGAATCTTTTGCATGATCCATGGTAATAGGAGGAGCTTGATGGCGCAGTGGTTATCGTGCCTGGTCTGCGATTGCTAAGGTTAAGCAACTTTCGCAAAGGCCAGTCAGATGGGTGACCAAAATTTTTTTTATCTCAATCTCCTCCGTGCTTCGGAAGGCACGTAAAGCCGTTGGTCCCGGCTGCATTAACAGTCGTTAACAACCACCATTCCGCACTGGGCCCGCGTGGTGGTTTATGGCCCGTTCTCCCTGTCCATCCATAGGGAAGGCCATGCCCCAGCAGTGGGTACATAAAATGAGCTGATGATGATGATGATGGTCATAGATATGAAGACTCCCTTATCAAAAACATGTTCCATTTGAAAACGATCTCATCTAAGTATTTTATTTTATTTGTATCTTAATGTACCTATTTGTTTTGAACAGGTAAACAAGCCTTGTTACCAACCCAACCTAGAACAATAACACTAAATCCTTGCACCTAACCTACCTACTAGACCCAGAACCATTAACATAATAATATCACACTACTTACTATGATGGGATCTTTAAAACTTTGCTGAGTATTAATATCTCGAGTAAGTATCAACTTAAGATCGTACTAAATTATGAGTGCACTGAAATAACCTATCGCATAGTGCTTAGTCTCGCTGGATGCAGCACAAGAGGCATTTTGTCGGGCACAGCAAAACTGTATCGACCCCTTTCCTACCTAAGTGGGACTTAAGGCTTGTAGCCTCTTGATGCCTTACAATGGAGGAGAATATACTTGAAATGAAACAGCTTAATTGATTTAATATCGGATGGTGAATTTAATATTTGCACTGATTGGACAGAGCCACGCTAGCATAGTTAATAGGGTGCGGGTTCGAATCCCGCTGGTAGAAATACTTCCAATACTTTTTCTAAATTTCTTATTTTCATATGTAATTCTTTCCTTGTCTGTTGTAAACGCTCTCGGCTTTATTTCGTTAACCACTGAAAAACAGGATTCTTACATTTAACCCGTCCGTCCGACGACCTTATGTACGACGGTGCGTACATATGGCGCGCGAGGGCTTAACACGTTAGCTGCCGCGTAGGTCACCGGTGACCTACGAACAATAAATTTTCTATTGTGTCTAATTTTGCGGCAGTCCACCTGTTAATGATCTAACTGACGGAACACAAATAAAATGAAATAATAATAGTTAAAACCTAAATGTATTATTTAATAATAATAATGATGGCCGAGGTGGCTGGCAAGAGTTGGATGAGAGTAGCCGCGGATCGTGCTCCTGGAGAGGCCTATGTCCAGCAGTGGACTTGTATAGGCTGATGATGATGATAATGATGAATGATAGCCATTTGAGCGTCAGTATTTAATAGTCGTAGAAAGCATCCAAACCTGTAAATAATGTTTTTATTTAAGCAAACTAACTCACAGAAGCATTTTTAAATGTATTTAGTTTTAAGTCAAATGTAATATTTTGTATGTTTTTTTATGGGAACAACTAGTTTCTTGCCGGAGATAGAATCATGACTACGACGTGATTCAATCTCCGGTCTGAAGAAGAGCATGGCAAATTTTCAACCACTTTTTTGGGCACTAAACTGTAGTTAAGACCATCGTTCACAAACCCATGTCGTCTCTCGGCAATTTTCGTGTTTTGTTGTCGTCGGACTTCTATCAGTTATAGTGTAGTTATATAGAATAGAATAGAATAGATTTTTTTTATTAACATACATACTTCACAATTTTACAACAATAAAGGAAAAAAGAAAAAACAGATAGACAGAAAAAAAAAGAACAGATGAGAAATAAGAAATAAAATAGGTAGGTAGTGTGTGAAGTTAAAGGGCCCTGTCTCAGCTTATGCTGCTGTGTCATTCATGGACGTTCAGAATGACACAGAAGCGCTGTTATTCTGACAGGGATATAGAGTTGCTACAACTCCTTCCTTATTAAAAATTAATGAGGGAAATACTATTTTGCTATGCTTAATTGATTTACGATTTATAGTTGTACAGCTCTATAAAATCAAAAACAAAACAACAATAAAGTACGTTTTATGAATTCAAATTATTATACCTAAGTAAGTACATGATAAATCTAATAAACAATGGACACGAAAATTTATATTCGCTTGTATATAGAAATGCGATGCACTAAACTTACTAGAACACAGAACCGATTAAAACATCTTAAAGTTTAAAGAAACTGTTCTAGGTATGAAGCTGTCATGGTTCTAGGTCACTTTTATCCATTTACGTTATCTGATAGAAAGTGTCAGCGTTGCGTCGTCGTTGGTTAGAAAAAGTCAGACGTGACAGAACGATAAAGTGGTAATGAATAGAAGAAACGTGCTGGGCAACAGTTATCAAGATCTCTGGCCGGTAAAGTTGAACATTATCAATATCGTTCCTAATGCAGCATGTTAATAAAATAGACTTTATGCTATTATTATATATAAAGGACTTTTTAAAGAAAGGCCAGTTCAAGAGTACCTACTATGTATGAAGTAAATTAGAGTAGATGCAGCTAAAGAGGTATGTAAGTATTGTAACAGGCGGCAAAAAGTGATCTTTACCTACCCCAATGGGAGACGGCGTGACTGAATGTATATTTAAGTCTATATTATAATACGTGAACATAAAACTTTGTACCTCTTTTAAAGAACACAGCGCGCACAGACTGTGCATTGTTAAAGTTTATAGGAGCAGTGCAGAAAGAT
Organism: Eudonia lacustrata; assembly: GCA_947562085.1. Classification (NCBI taxonomy): domain Eukaryota; kingdom Metazoa; phylum Arthropoda; class Insecta; order Lepidoptera; family Crambidae; genus Eudonia; species Eudonia lacustrata. The sequence continues at coordinate 23,711,800 of OX387339.1, read as the reverse complement.
TAAATTTATGCATAATATGTCTAAAATTAGATAATGTAAGTATAAAATAATATACTAACTATCATTCCATAAATTAAAAAAAAAAAATAAAGAAAAGTAAGTGTCGTGTGAAATTATTCTACCTCTGGTTTCCTAGCCGTTACCCACTAACTACATTTTCTCCAATAACTCAGAGGACGTATTGCAACTCAATACAAGTATAGTACATTTTTATTAAAAATACAAAAAAAGATAATTCCGAGAACATACATTTGGAGCTAGCGGTACTAAGCTATAAAATCGCACGACATCAAACATACTTCTTTATCTCCGAATAAGAGCCGAAAGCGGAGCTCCGGTACCTCTCTATCGGGATAGTAATGGGTCATCAACGTAGGAGGTAGTTCAACTCATAGATATTCGTGTACGTACGTAAAGAAGTATTTTACGAGCGACACGCGGCAAGAAAGCGTAGGACCGCGCGCCGCGCCAGCCGCCCACCCCCGTTACAAAACCTAACACCCATGCAACGAATTCCATTCAATAACTGCGCAACTTCGGAAATAAATTCACGGAACGACTTTTGAATTAGGTCTTTGAATAACGTTGAAAATTTGGTAACGTTACCATCGTTATCATTGGTAACGTTATGCTTAGTAACGTTACCTGGGTGCCATTTTACCTGTAGGTAAACTAACTAACCGTTATACGCGGACTGGCATAAGTGCCTTAGGTAACGAAAATTATAACGATACTATATTGGTACGTACAGTGCTTCTATTTTCATGATGTGTCTCGGTAATCACAGCAATTCCGAATGCAAATGAAATTAATAATAAGTAAAAGGAGTAGTAGCAACTCTATATACTCTATAACTGGTAGAAATCCGACGACAGCCGAAACACGAAGTTTGCCGAGAGACATTAAGAAAATAGATGCACCGTTATACTAGATACAGTTACCACTAGCATTAATAACGTTACTTAACGGTACTTATAGTGTGAATTTGGTAACGTTATCAAGACCGATGTGTTGAAACAGCTCGGGTTACTACGAGCGTAAACAAAAGCGAACGTTACCAGAATCAAGTTTTATTATTAGGTTTTCGCGAACTCGAGATCGTTCACGAAATTATTTATCGTTCCGATAACTTCCATTTGGTAACAAACGGTAATGCCCCACTTTCGTGCGATTGATAAGAGCGAGACCGATTTCAATTTGATGTTATCAAAACGTTGTACAGATTTGTACCTACACACCTAATACTATGTATGTACTAGGGAATGCAATCTCGCGAGATTTTGGACCCAGCCGAGATTGGGTAATTTCACTGAAAATTCATGTAAGTAATTTTTTTTTCTGCTGTTTTGATGGGACTTTAGTAGATTTCGACTATGTCAGCTCCATAGTTACTTCTTTATTAGATTAGGTACATCAAAAATGAGTTCCATAGTTTGTTTTTCAGGGCATCAGTTATTCCTAAGAGCAACTAAGAGCCTGAAAAACCTAACCACTTCTCTGAATTGCTCTGAGTTTGGAGCTGTTAATGCCTCGTTAAGGCGCTGACAACTGTGAGATGCGCTTCACTTATGCTTGATTTATAAAGTACATACATAACATATAAGAACATACAACGCCAAAAAAATTATACGTAAGTAGTATAAGGCTATATTTGCAACAATGTTATTTTTTCCAAAACGCAGAATTATGAAATTGCCTCTATAGAAAAAAACAAAATCACCTCTAAACAGTATCTATTTACATGATTGTCTTTTCCATTTAAGCACGTTCATTCTTGTACTTGTCGATAAAATTAAGTACCTATCTTTATTCGTAATATTTACTGGAAAACGCTTTTGTTCTATTTTTATAATTAAGATTTAAAGATTTCATTAATACTTCATATAGATAGCGCTTATTGGATCCATTCAGTGGGTCTCGCACTATTTGCATCCTTTTTTTTGTAAACAGATAGACAGAGAGCGCTGCTGTTTCATGGTTGTTAGCGCCTTAAACGCTAGAAATCGTGTTTCGATCCCCTTATCCACGTGAGACTACTGGCCTGGGTTTACGTTCCTAACAGATGCGTATCAGTTACGTAGATAGGTTAACAAGGCTATCATATAATAATCATTTAATAATCTTTGAAACTAAAGGCTGGTAGGTATGTAAGCACTTAATAAATAACCCCCTTACAAATAAACACTATTTAAGCATTTACTTAGTTAATCATTGTTTTGTCAACGTCACACAAACGTCGTTCTCAATTTGAGAAAAAGAGACAAAACAATGATTAACTAAATAAATGCTTAAATAGTGTTTATTTGTAAGGGGGTATGGTTTACGTTATTATCGAAAATTCAAGTTTTCAAGATAAAATACTACTAGAAAAAATCAACCAGCATCAGGTAGCTCGAGTGGGAATCGAACCCACGACCTTTGGATAACCGATCCAATGCTCTGAGCGCTGAGCTACCGCAGCCCCAGAAGACTCGTTGAGTTTTTCTAGTAGTTTGTGATTTACGCTACAAGTCAGCGGTATAATGTCACTGTGAAGTTACTACTCTCACAGTCGAAAGAACACTTGCAAGTTTCCAAATAATAAAAATATTCAAGATTTCCTTATATTCATGACTCTATATATACAATTATTTTCCGTACACGAAGTACCTGCCTATCTATTTCTAAAGAAAAAATGAGTGTCACCTTTTCTAGAAATTGATAAAGCGAATGTGTTATTTGTATGAGTTCCTAAAAATGACAATACCGATCGTCGAAAAATCTATACCTGTGAAGTAAAAATTTTGTACCCCTTTTACGAAAATTGCGCGGACGGAGGAGTATGAAATTTTCGACACTTATAGTTTATATAGAGAAGGAGTACAGAATGTTAATATATTTTTTAAAGCATATAAAATACATTAAATCAATAAAACAAACATTACACACACTACCATGTATTTGACACACACACACATATACTCGTATTCAAAAAATTACGGTCGAATTTCGACCACTGGGCGACCACTAGTATCAATAATCAGCCATTTCTATTCCTTACATTACCGGGCCTTAGGAGTACCCATTTTGTGGAAATCATAAGCACAAAGTTATAGGAGGTAAGCTTGATACAAACGCGTTCTAGCAACGCACACATAGACTATCAACCTGTCACGGACACGATTCTCGGAACGGCTCGGAACAGTCCGAGCTCAGCTGTTGAGAGATTCCGTGTCCGCGGTATGTATTACGCGACGCATTGGAAATTTACGTGGCGGGGATCTTGATTTTCCCCAACAATTACAAAACATATGAAAGTGATATTTGATGACATGATTTTTCATTTAATTGACTTTATTTTGCTAGTTGCAGAAACACGATTAGTTAACTTTTATAACATAGAAAAAAATATCAAAGTAACCTCTTTTAAATCATAGATATGCATTTTACAGGTAAACCTGACCGATTTAAGCATCAAAATTTTCTTAGTAGTTTAGTCTTATCACACTTCAATATGCTAGTTCATTTTTTATGTAGTTTTAATTGGAAAGAAAGAAAACAGTTTTTCTTATGGTAGGTACGGGGCGCAAACACTCCGTATTAGATTAATTGTTTAGGGATGCGTCGCCTGAAGCTTTCATTCTGTAGGTCTTTTTTTTTGCACAGTGCATTGATCTCACCTGATGTTAAGTGATGATAAGGCCCATGATGGAAGCGCACTTCACCCGGGATCCTCAACTAGTGAGGCACTGGCTATCTTATCTCTTACTGCCGGAACACAACAATGATACAAACATTGATGTTATGGCGACATGTTTAGATAGGATGGTGGTAGCTAGCCAGGCGGACAAACAAGCCCTACCACCAACCAAACCGAGTACACAAACATGTACCCCCCGCTGGGAATCGAACCTGGGACCTCTGGGTCTAAACCGGTGGTCATAGCCACTAGACCACAGAGGCGGTTAAAATTTATCTTCTCTTTATTTTGTTCCATAAGTAAAGTAAGCCAAAATGTTAAGGGTGCGCAGCGCAAAAAATGCTAAAAGTGCAGTCACGGTTAAGTTGATATAATTGAAAATACTATCGTATTACATAAACAAAATATATATTTAGTATCAAAAGGAACGTGTTTACAATTAGTCCGATCTATAAATTCATAACACACTATAGTTTTTTCTACAATATTATTTACAAGCTGTGCCCCGCGGTTACACCCGCGCGTTCTATTAGTCATAGCGTGATGTAATATAGCCTTCCTCAATAAATGGACTATTCAACACAAAAATAATTTTTCAATTCGAACCAGTAGTTTCTGAGATTAGCGCGTTCAACCACACAAACAAACAAACAAACAAACAAACTTTTTAGCTTTATAATATTAGTATAGATAGTTGGGCAAAAATCATGAAAACGAGTGGCGGCGTTTAGGTGATTTCTTATACCTAGTTAATCTAAATTATTCTGATTTTGTCTAAGTTCCCTATACAAAATTAGTATGGCCGCGCGGCATCAAATAAATATGGACAAAGACATCAAATAAAATATATGACACTTGTCACTTACGGACGGCGCACCCTTAAATAAAAGTAAACTAAAATAATCCACGCAGAGGTTAAAATACGGCTAACATTTTTGTACTTTTTTTTTTTTTTTTGGAGAGAGTGCTGATTGCTGAGGGGCATTTTCAGCTTCACCGGGCTTGTTTTAGGGGCGGCGAAGTACGTAAAGGGTACCTCAAGCCGTGTTGAAACGAATCACCTTCGGAGGATTTCTAGCAGGTACGGCATCGCACACTTAAAAGTGCGCGTCCCCGTGCCCTCCCAGAGTCTCCGAAGGGTTCGGATCGGATCGGAGTTTTTGTACCGGTCGCGGACCCGTGTTTGAATTGCAATGTGATTATGTTGTTCGTTACCTGAGTATGTTTCATCGACTTTTGTAATCTGAGTGATAACTCAACGACCGATAGGTCGTCTCGTTGCCGTAAAATACGTAACTTAGGTACTTGAAGTGTGAATGCGATCAAGAAGCAATATTATAAGGAGGCAGGGAGCTCGATGGCGCAGTAGCACGCTGTTGTGGTCCTGATGGTGGGATCCTGCAAGTTAAGCAATTTTCGCAATGACAGTTCACCGGATGAATTATCATCATCATCATCATCATCATCATCGTCATCAACTCAGCCGTAAGACGTCCTGCTGGGATAGATTATTAAATGAAATTATATCGATGTTATTCAGTGCCTAAGCACATTAAGCCGTTGGTTGTTGTAACAAAGCAGTGGTTAATAAGCCACCAACCATAACTGAGCCCAACAGTGTGGGACGATGAAACAAAACAGTGAAATGTCACTTTTTAAATTCTCTCAAGAAGTCGGTCTACGACGTAATACTCTACATGGAACTGTAGAGTATTCTATTCTCTATACATCTGTATATATTATATTATCTATACTACTATATAAATCTGTAGGCTCTGTGTGTACTTGCAATTTTTTTGACAAATTTTGGGATAAATATTCATTTTATGACTCACTGACATCAATTCTACGATTTTTGAAACTTATGTCTGTCAGTCAGTCTGTCTGTTTGTCTGTTTGTCTGTATGTAAGTTTTAGGAGGCCAAAAACTTGATGAAAATTTGTATGCAGTAAAAACATGCGATTGTGCAAATGATAGGCTATATATTATGATGTTGGTAAATCTAACAATTATTTTGATTAGCATTTCATTGATCCATTATATTCGCACAGCGAAGCGGGCGGGTGACGGGTAGTCATCTATAAAGTTAAAAAAAAGGTACAATATCTCCATAGTTTGATACTTTGCTAAAAGTGAAAACTACACCAAGACTTTAAGAAAAATAATCACAGCACAGCATATACTTTGAACTACGCAGCCCACAGAGTACAAACGTGCTGTGAATTAACAAAAATGGATACCTATTACTTACCTATTATTATTAAGTGGCAGATCAAAACACGCGTCGTTCACGATACGACAACCACTTGTTGAATTCTATGCACGATTCCATTTCCTACAGTTCCATGTAGCGTAATGTTTTACAAGGCTTTTATGATTGTGCTCTTTGATTACATGTGTTTAATAAATGTGATAATCATCGTTATGAGCTTACAAACGTCCCACTGGGTGTAGGCCGTCCCAAATGAACAAGAGAACATGGGGAGAACAGACCATAGCCCACTACGCTGGCCTAATGTGGTTATTAGATTTAAAAGTGAATTTTTTTTTAAACCAACTAACAAGAGACTACATTTATGTATCAGCAACAGTGACAAATACCAAGTTTATAATTAAAACATCAATCATAAACAAGTCAGCCTATTAAAATACAATTAAAAAAAAACTTCGCATAGCCTACACTAAAACCTTGTTTGACTGGTGTTACCCGAAGTTTTAAAACCCAACACTGGGAAAATCTGCACTGAAATGCCATTAAAGAATAAACGGTTTTTAAAGTGAAATTAGGTCTGTCGCAAAAGTAATTATCGCTTGCCCCCGGGAACATCATATCGGCCGGGGTTAAAAGCAGACTGTAACACCCTCGTCGGCCCCTCCATCCGACCATCTCTGTGCCAATACCATGCCAACCAATACTGCCTAATCACGTTGACGACCAGTATTGCCAACTATTGTTTTGAAATTCCGCTAAATATTGTCAAAATTCTGACAAAATACCGTCCACATCACATAATAACGAAGTCAAATTGTAAATTTTTTGAAAATAACACCACTTTATATTTTGTGGCAACACTTTTCATTTTTACAGCAAACACTTTCAAACGATTTCATAGCAAGTAGATGGCGCTGTACAAATTTCAGACAAAATCTTCTAAAATATCTTAATAATAGTACCAATTGGACCAACCAATTTGTCCGTTTTACGTCATCCCAATCCGTTAGAATATGACGGGAAATTCGTCAAGTTGGCAACATTACAATCACGCTAACGACTAGGTATCTGTGGGATCGTTTTGACACATCAAGTTCGTTCACGAATCAAGGGACAAAGTAAACAACCACATTTTTACAGGTTTTACTAATTGGGATAACAGATAAAATCTCATATTGACAATAAATTTATACATTACAGGAATTGTTTACTGGCTCTAATTTTTAACCTGTAACGGGCACAAATATGAATATATATGAATATAGTAAGGTAGGTACATAAAAAACATAACCCTCCTTCTGACGCAGTCGGGTAATTAATATTTCGCAAAGTTTGCTGACAACGAAAATAACAAGCCGGAAAAAGGTTTCAACACTTTTCCGACTTGACATTTAAAAGTAAAGTTTATATTTCCCCATATTTCTTAAAGCTTGCCTATTTTTAACTGATCCTTGTACATTTGTAAAAAAAGTTATAAACGGACGGTGATGACGTATTTGTTGACCTCAATTAATAAGGCTTCTTTGGCTTACAAAGTAAGAGTAGTGTTGATAAATTCTTTTCGTTCCTAGTTGGTACAATTCCCCATTGGTACAAATTCCTAGTTTATTCAATTCCTAGTTGGTACAATTCCCCATTGGTACAAATTCCTAGTTCGTACAATTCCCGATTTATATTTGAATCAATTTTCTACAATTAGGTAATAGCTACTAGAGTATTCTAGGAAGATAAACTCAACAAAGAGGATATAACCACTGAAACTCAATAGCGCGAGCTGACACTTTCACACATGTCGGATAGAACCACAATATCAGACACACTGGGTCACAACTCTGACTCTGCACCTTCTGACTCACTGGGTCAAGCATAAGTAGTATCAGGGTTGAAATCCTGCTCGTGGAAATGTTGTTAGATAGGTACCTTTTTTTAAAGAGATTGTTGTTATCCGCCTGTGGCCTGACGTGTGATTGAAACATCCTCAGAGGGTTTCTAAAAAGGATGGCATCACCGGACACCACTCTGTACGTGTAGCATAGTTTTTAATTTATATACGAGTATATTATTTGTATGTATGTTAGTCTGTAAGGTATCTATTTTATGGGCCTCTTTGTGTTCTACCATATTGTAAGTACACTGTTTTGTTGCCTGATATAAATAAATCTATTCTATTCTATCACGCAAAGGTCTCGTTCTCTACTAGTTTCTCCAATCCAATTCGAACGGATTGGATTGAATTTTGTCAACATTTCCTAATTTACCGGATTTATCAGCACGGGACCTTAGCTCTAGCTCGTCAAGGAGCTCGATGGCGCAGTGGTTAACGCGCCCGGTCTGCGAGTGTTGAGGTTAAGCAACTTTCGCAAAGGCTGGTCATCGAATGGGTGACCAAAAAGCTCTGACCTTAACTTATAACCACTAGACAATTATAACCGCTGTGGTTCCAGAAGCTTCTATTAATGTGTCGCTGACTGTACCATCGCTTTATCGTGATGAGCGTACGTACCGAACCCGCGTCGTGCCCGCGCGTCGCTTATTGACATTCCCACAGAAGTTTGCCGAAGCACGCACGCACTCGTACGTCGCCGACCGCCGTATCATCCCAAGTCAATCATAAATAAATTTGAGAACAGAGAGAATATTTTCTGACCTGTACCGGGACACCCATTAAGCCAAAAGCCGTGCATCGTGTAAGGAAAAATATTATAGGGACTCATCGCAATCTCATATTTATCTTACAAGTTTGTATGATTGTTTATCATTTAGAGAGAACGGGGACAAAACTTTATGGCACTTTCTGGGACATCCGCCTAGACATGGTGTACGGAAAAGTATTATGGGACTCATTAAAATCTCAAATTTATCTTCTCAAGTACATTTTTGAGAAAAGAGATTATATTATTATTTTTAGACTTATATTTATCTGGGGAAATGCATTAAACTCACCACTGTCGGGGAGACGCAGATGGTTCAGTGGAATTAAAACCTTCACTAAACCATTTAAAACAACACGTGCCGCCATCAATAGATCTGAAACACATTTTACTCATCCTGGGAATCCTAAATTGACCTTTTGAATCACCTTAAACATTGTTTGTAATCCATTCAGGATGTGTTTTAGCTGTGGCGAAAAATTCGCATTATTCAACCACTAAATTAAAGAAATTTCGATGTGCCCCTACGATCTCGTGTTGTACTTAATTTAAACTTTCTTTATAATATTATCTAAGTAAAAAAAATAAGAATTAATAGTACTTATAATTCTTTTACATAAACCATCTTTTACGGAAAAAAATATCTACTGTTATTTACATCATGGCTAGTCCCTACGAACCCGTGATGTAATCAAAACTTTCTGTAACAACATTATCGGCATGCTGTTTTTTCCAAACAACTCGGCTAGGCCGTATGTGATGCAACACACGCTCCGCGGGGCATCCTTCCGGCGGTGGTTTCGGCGTCGTACAATCGATCGCGACGTGCCCCGACTGTGGTAAATCGCATTTAGCTTTAAGGCGCTGACAACTATAAAATTCACTTAAGCGTGTTTTATAATAAAAAAAAGCATACAAGGTGCAGCGCCAAGAAAAATATATGTTATTATAATAGACTATATTTGCAACAATGTTGTTATTTTTAAAATGTTGAATTATGAAATTACCTCGATAGAAAAAAAAATACAATGTGGGTGTCATTGTAATTTTTTTCTATCGAGGTAATTTCATTTAACTGATTAAACAATATCCATTTCATAAATGTTTATATAATTTTTAACGCAAAATAGCTTGCCTACTTATTAACTGATCTTTAGTATTTGTAAAAATATTATGATCAGATGTTAATGACGGTAGTTGTTAACATTGAATGGGCGCCTTTGGCTTTCAAAGTAAAAAGTAAATAGTGTTGAATAATTTCGGCGGGCTGGTTAGAACCACGATAGCTCAGTTGGAAGAGCACCTGACCCGGTATGTCAGAAGGGTGCAGGTTCAAACCCTGCTAGTGGAAATTTTTTCAACATTTGTGTTTTTGTAATTTGTTCGCAACGAAATTTGCGTTAAAAATTATATAAACATTTATAAATATCTTGCCTACTTCTTAACTGATCTTTAGTATTTGTAAAAATATTATGATCAGATGTTAATGACGGTAGTTGTTAACATTGAATGGGCGCCTTTGGCTTTCAAAGTAAAAAGTAAATAGTGTTGAATAATTTCGGCGGGCTGGTTAGAACCACGATAGCTCAGTTGGAAGAGCACCTGACCCGGTATGTCAGAAGGGTACAGGTTCAAACCCTGCTCGTGGAAATTTTTTCAACATTTGTGTTTTTAGTATCCATTTCGCCAATGACATGAAGTATTTAGCAGAAATACGCTATTGTTTTTTTATAAAACATTTAGATTTAAATAATTTATGTTTTTTTTAAATTTCCTGCCTGGGTTGTTATTTGCTTCCCTTTTAGCTTGTATACAGATTACTTATTACTTGATCGACAGTGACAGTACATTTCGTTTTTTTTGGGAGTTTGCTGATTGCCTCTAACGGCATTGTCAGCTTCGCCGGACTTTTTTGGCAGCGGCGAGAAAATTAAAGGGTTCCTCAAGCCGTGTGAAACGAATCACCTTCGGAGGTTTTCTAGAGGGAACGGCTTTAGGCACTAGTGCGTGTTCCCGTGCCCTACTAGATTCTCCGAGGAGGGGTTCGGATCGGATCAGACCATTTCGTAGTTGTCAGCGCCTTAAGTACGCAGGGTAGGCGTCGCAGATTCGCAACGTGCGGTGTACGGTTACCTGCGACGTACGGGGCGATCACCTCGGTTTAATGTTCCAATTTAGAGGATGGATGTACAAACTCATTTTTTTAGTTAAGTACTTACGCTATCAGATTTCAAAGGTATAACACCTTTTTTAAAGTTAAGGATATTCGATTTCGCAGGCCTTGTTTAAAACCTTTTTCGCTGTATATTGTTTTATTAAGTTTAAGCGAACACTACAATTTGTAATGAAACAACTTATTTATATTACACAATGGTCTCCCTGTGACCACAGACCTTGTGAAGGGTTGGAAACGGAAACAAATAAATAAATTACCATAAAACGTGTAAAATAAAAGCGATTACTTACGTAAAAGGTGATTCACTTCTTGACTGTTCCTTTAGTCAATCTTCGTGGGACTTACGATGTTGGATATTATTGAAAACAAAATATCAATGTCAAAATGCTATATCCAATATTGTTTTAAATAGCTTGTAAATGCTTAGAAAAAATGCAAATATGAAATCATCAAGTTGCCTATCAAGTTGAATAGCTCCGGGGCCTCAAGTCTGCTAATTCAATAAACTTCTATAGTGTTTTTTTTTATATTAGGAGGCAAACGAGCAGGCGGGTCACCTGATGGGAAGCAATCACCGCTGCCGATGGACACCCGCAAAACCAGAGGAATCGCAGATGCGTTGGCCGGCCTTTAAGGAATGAATAGGCTCGTTTCTTGAAGATCCCTAAGTCGTAATGGTTCGTCCGTGTGTAACCTGATTAAAAATTTAAAAAAAAATTTCTTCATTTTAAAATAGCTGAAGTCCGGGGTCACGCACCGGAGGCGTTAGTGCGTATTTTATTGACCATTAGTGTAGGAACATACTATGCCGAAATTACGCGACCGAAGTTCGGCGTTTTCGGCCTCAGAGGTTAAAGGCGTACGCTAGGTATACCGCAACGTAATTTCGGTATTATGTGTCGTCAGTAATTCAAATAGCATTGCAGGCGTAATCATGCCGAACTTCAGTCGCGTAATTTCGGCATAGTATGTTCCTACACTTAGATCACGTTCACGATAATTAGTACGACGACTCCTGTGGCGGTAGCCAAAGTAACATTAAGAAAACGATAGCGAAGTTCGAAAATAATAAAAAGTATGGGATTGACATAAGATTGACCACGTGATTTAGCGCGGCTTATGTCAATCCCATACATTTTATTGTTTTCGAACTTCGCTATCGCTTTCGTAATGTTACTTTGGCTATGTCATCTGGTGCAAATAAGGCCATTGAAAATTTTGCCGTAAGTACTTCGTTTTCGTTAAAACGTGATCGAATGAATCAGGTTGTAAACAAAACGAGCACTAGGCTCTCGGATCGGCGCCGGCGCCGGCGCGCCGGTCGGCCGCGCGACATCTGCGCGTTTTATGTTAATAATACGCCGAGCTCAATTGATCCAACGGGTATCTGTTACAAGGACGCCACCAAATTATTGTACTAGCTTAATTAGTTGCCGCAAGATTCATCAGAACGATACAATTGATTATGACGTTGCACCGCATGACATATTCCTTAAAACAATTGACGACTCTTTTTTGGACATTTAGCTAGTAAGTATTAATGTTAAGGAGATATGGTACAGCTTCGATCAAATTATGTACTAGTAAAGGATCCGGTACAAAAATGCATCTCGAAAGAGGTCCTATTTGGTCATACCTTTGTTATTCGAAATTTAAATGTATACATTTAAATTTCGAATACCAAAATCTGTAAAAACATTGGATACTATGAACCTTCACTCTTAAAAATAAAGATTAAATTAAGGTTGCAAATTATTTGTACATAATATTGATTGTGATCGCCACAAATGTCATTGTGACCCGTGGCCCTTTTAGTCGCCGACCGTTTTTCGAGCGCTCATCGGGTATTACATAATAATAACAATTGATCAAAGTTGTATTGTTATTTTTGTTTAAAATTAGATGATAATGAGTGACAATAGAATTTGATTAATGTTATATGAAATTTCGCCCAACCTTATAAGTAACATACAGATGTGAGACTCTACCTACTGAGATCTTACGCGGATTAAGTACTTGAGAGAATTTGAAAAGTGACGTCACACTGTTTTGCTTTATTTGCTAACACTCATGCACGTTCAATAATCCGCCACATTAATATTGGAGAAAACGCTAATTTAAGAAAATAAAGCATAAGTGCAAACATAACTTCACTTTCCCGTCAAGAAGTCTCAAGACATAGTTCTTGAAACACTAAGTACTTGTTAGACATAACAGGCACTTATGTAGCTATGTGAATACTTTAATAGAATATAATATTCCCTGTAATATGCTAGAATTTTTAAATTAATACAATTTCATAACACAAGATATACACACCCCTGTGTGGTGCCGGGGATAAAGAATTGCACCACCCCCTCTCTTCCCGTGGGTGTCGTAAAAGCCGACTAAGGGACTATTCCAGAGGATGGGCAGCAGCATCTCTCTGAGGTTACCCTCAACCTACTGCGATCGCCAACCCGCCTGCCAAGCGTGGCGATTACGGCAAATACCCCTCATATCCTCAGGGGGCCTTTGTCCAGCAGTGGACGTCTTTTGGCTGAGATGATGATCATCATCATCATCAGCTCATTTTATGTCCCCACTGCTGGGGCACGAGCCTTCCCTATAGATGGATAGGGAGAACGGGCCATAAACCACCACGCGGGCCCAGTGCGGATTGGTGGTTGTTAACGACTGCTAATGCAGCCGGGACCAACGGCTTTACGTGCCTTCCGAAGCACGGAGGAGCTCGAGATGATAAAGTTTTGGTCACCCATCCGATGACCAGCCTTTGCGAAAGTTACTTAACCTTAGCAATCGCAGACCGGGCGCGTTAAGCATTGCGCCATCGAGCTCCTCGAGATGATGATGAACACAAGATATAGATAACTAGGTATATCTTGTGTTATGAAAACAGATAAAAACGTAAGCCATAACAATTCTGTAGTAAAATACATAAGTAAAGCAAAAAAAACAAGATAGCCAAAATTTATCTCATAAAGCTATTTTATTTAACAGAAATCCGAGTATAACAGCTATTAAAGGAAGTCGGTTAAGGAAGATGTTCTTTAAAAATATCATCCAATTCCACCTTGAAATCGGCTTGGAGCAATGAAATTCCCAGTTAGTGTGCAAAATGGAATCATGCGACGACGTTGCGCCCGCTGCAGGGCCAGTCAGTCGGAGACGGCCCGACTCGATTTTCAGCTCTTAAGTTTAGTAGACTTACCTTTTAAAGCCAGACCAGTCTAGGGCTTTCAAAACATCTGAATTTTGTAAAAGGAGACCCAACTCAATTCTTAATTCTCTATTTTTTATTTGCTTACTAAGTGTTAACAAAGCTAAAGGTGTTACATCTATAAAGTACTTACATATTGGCTACTGCTAAAGCATTGCCAAATTAAATTAATAGTTTTACATAATATAAATTACTAAAAGTAAATAGTCGCCCTACAAGTGAAAATAATTATTTATGTTATCTGATTTAACCGAGCTAATACGGTTTTTGCGGCTCCAAGTTAAATGTTATTTAATGTTTTATGTAATTTTTGTTTTTTATAAAGAGTTAAAAATAAAATAGAATTGAGCTTCATGTAAGCGGCTTAGTTTAACAAAGAAATTTAAACGGGGATTAACGCAAACTAATTAGTAAAAGGTTTCATACCTTATATAGCTTGGCTTGGCTTAGTTTAATTAAACACTTTTTAAACTAAAAAACTATTTTAAAATGCGAGTCGTATGATAACCCTCTTTGCTTGAATGTCCTAGCGTATCTGCGTATTTCAACCCTAAAGGAGCGTTGCTCGCTAAAGGCGCGTCCTCACAACACTCCACGACTTTCTGAACTAGAGCCAAGGTTCTAGTTTTTCAAGTTTTCCGTCAACCGATTCAGTCGCCTCAAAGAGTCTAGTAGAGGCCACGTTTTGCGTGACGCCAGCCTTTTTAGGATTGTTCACTATGGCCTGATTAATCATAACTTACGCTTTAAAGACCATAAAAATAATTCCATCAGAAAATCATTCCTAATATTAAGTCATGACCAGAGGCTGTAAAGAGCACTTGTTTCTTTCCCTCCTCCTCCATCAATAAAATCAAACCATCGCTATTTTAATAAAACTACCACACACCTGACAAAAGACTAGAAACTGCAACTTTGCCCGTCCTGGAAATTGAACCGAAGACCTCTGCATGTGGATGACGGCCGGAGCCCTTTGCCACTCAGTCAAAATATAAAAAAACCCGACTGCTTAAACAACTATATAAAAAACAATAATATATTCGTAAAAACTGGACTGACATAAAAAATAACTGCAAAGAGAAAAAACTAAAAAGAAAATAAAACAAGCTCTACGATCCCAGAATTTTATTTGAGCAATGTTGAATGCAATGTGAAATATTTTCTTGTCCGATACCTATACTTAAATAATAAAATCTATAATAAATGAGTATATATAAATTCATTGAATATTGATAGTAGTCGCAGACGGGGACAGTCACCAACAACCAAAGAGAGTGCGGATTTAATTGAGCTAGCCACGGCCGCTTGGTTGATGATTGTCCCCGCCTGCGACAACTATCAATATTCAATTACGTTGCATTCAACATTGCTCAAATGGAATTCTGGGATCGTAAAGCTTGTTTTTTTCTTTTCAGTTATTTTCTCTTTGCAGTTATTTTTTATGTTAGTCCGGTTTTTACGAGTATAATAATGTTTTTTATATATTAGCATTAGTATTAGCAGTCGGGTTTTTCGATTTATTTTAATAATTTGGTTTATTTCAAACTTTTACGTTTTTTAAAAAAAGTATATTCCGGATTATACTTTTCAAAGAGAGCTCAGTGGCATACATATCAATAAAATTAAATAAGATGTCTTTATCTGACATCTTTAGTTCCGAAGTACCTATCCTCGACTCTTGCTACAATGTCGTTCCTGCGTCGCCAAATGATCAACGCTCTTATATTGACTGCATAATGGAATATTTTTTATTGTTTTTAATATTTTTTACTATGTGTTCTATTTTTTACGTAGCATAAGGTAGTGCATAACTCATGCTGTGTATGCTATTTATTGGATTACTGTCTAGTCTTATACATGGCTGTGTATTGACTGTAATCTGTCTGCGTAACTATTGTCTTGGGTCTGGGTGTTTTCTATGTGTAATAAGTATGTATTTAAGTATTGTAAGTATGTTTATCCGTTGTCTAGTAACTATTTAACGAGTTTCTTAACGAAGCTTCTCTTGGGCTAGATAATTGGTGTGAGTGTAGGAAAGTTTATATTTGTATATTTATTTTATTTATTTTAAATAAATTCATAAGCTATTTTAATCGTCTACATACACAAACACAATAAATATTCTTTTCTTCTGGTAGTTTCAGAGGCAGTGTTTACCCATTTAACTAAGCTATTCACAAAGGACATAAGGGAATTGCCACGAAATATTCTCATCTTCAAAATTAAATTTTAAAGGCGTTCAAATTTTTTATCATTAAATTAAATTGAGGTAAAGTGCTGCCTATGTTTTGGGAGGCTTGCGCCGCCTGTCGAGCTGAAGCGAAATGCAATTACGGCGGTAACGAGACGTTGTGCAGGGCGACCCCCGCAACCACCACAAAAGGGTCCCGTACGTAGTTTCGAATGACGTTGTAGCGACAGGTCTTTGTGGCGAAAAACTTTTAGCGTGGTACGCTAGAGCGAAAAGTCTTTGAAGCGACTTCCACCAGGGCGAATGACATTGCAGCGACAAACATTTTATGGCGAAAAATGTTTGTAATTACATATTATGCTACTTTAAAACTAAAAAAACCAGTCAAGTGCGAGTCGGACACGCGCACGAAGGGTTCCGTACCATTATCTATTAAAACGGCAAAAAAATCCTGTCTGTTATATAGGAGCCCCACCTAAATATTTAGAGCCCCCCTTAAATATTAATTTTATTTAAATTTAATTATTTATTTTTGATTTTTTTTAATAAGGAGCTGAAATACTAAGGTCGACTGAATTGAAAAATATTGACTGAACCGATTTCATTACTTTTTTCATTAAAAATTAAAGAAATTTGGTTTAAATAAAGGGTTTGACAGGAACCAGTGATCGTCTTTTTTGTCCTTTCATCATCATCAGTCTATACTAGTCCACTGCTGGACATAGGCCTCTCCAAGTGCACGCCACTGAGCACCATCCGCGGCTACTCTCATGCGGACACGTTGAAAAAATGCACCAACTTTCGTCGAATAGTTTAACGCCCGTTCCCTATATTCTATCTGTCTATTGTTTTGCTTACTGGAGTTAGAAATTTGACATAATTTGTATGGAGCTTATGTCAAATTTGTATCTATAAGTAGTTAGGCAAAACAACAGATAGATAGGTTATTGGGAACGGGCGTAAGACTACTATGACTATATGACTTACTAATCTGAAATGTTGTTAAAGGTAAATTCATGTCTTTATCTTGAATTTGCTAGCTCAAA
Source organism: Eudonia lacustrata (assembly GCA_947562085.1). NCBI lineage: Eukaryota > Metazoa > Arthropoda > Insecta > Lepidoptera > Crambidae > Eudonia > Eudonia lacustrata. The sequence goes on along the minus strand of OX387339.1, from coordinate 23,694,624 downwards.
TACACAATTGTATAATTTTGACTAGATCATAATTATTTTCGAAAACACCACTAAAAAATCACTAGGTATTGTTGAAATTACAACAAAATTACTTAATTTATATGCTTGGAAACCACTCAAATATATTGATAATAATAACATCAATATTCGTAATTTAGTAGCTGCATACAGGTATATTAATAACTAAAATCAATTACTTTTTTTTAAATATTTCTTAGTTTAACTGTTAATTTGCGGTCTATATTGTCGCAGGCGCTACGTATTATCGACCTTATGCCAGCGTCAGTAAGGATCAGCCTTTTTGAATGTTCACAAATCGAGGTGTTGTCTTAATCAGTAAAAAAAAGGGTTCAGCAACGGATTTTAGTCTTTCGTAACAATAATTGTTCACCGACCACTTGCTTCCTAGCTGTAATCCTGTATTATTTTAATGAAAATCTATGTTATTTTTTGGCGGCCAAATCTTTGTCGAACACTGGGCATATCTCTTCTGTGACTGGGTTTTAACTGTGGATCACTGGCGATTACCCTATACTTATTGTATTATGCCTGCAGAGGTCTCAGTAGCACTTCGCCCCATCATCGTCGGGATCTTTTATGCAACCCAAATCCTTCAGTCTTCTTTCTATGTAAAGATAAATGTCAAAAGTTTGGCAACGTCTTTGAGAGCAAAGAGCCAGACCAGAATACTTCAGTCTTCTGGTTTTGGATAGACCGATCCCAGAAGCCACATTCTTTTCCTATAGCTAGAGAGTCGCAGTCGCACAGTAGGTGCTGCAATGACTCCGTTTCCTCTCCACATGCCCTACACAAACTGTTCGCTGATAGATGCATTCTGTATCTATATCTTGTTATATGCCTGCCTGATTGGCTACCATCATCTTACCAGAGTCTGCCGCCATAACTACAATGTTGGGAGCATTGGTTTGGTAGTGGTGGAGTCCGATTTTTGTGCCATTAATATTAAAGTCAAATAAACTCCTCTAAGTATAATAAGCAGAGATCGTTTGCCAGCAAAGGTAAACCCTTTTTCTAATAATCAAAACATTGACGCTGCAAAGACACACAAAAAAACAAAACAAACATAACATTAAAAGACAACTGGACACCGACTTTACCTCAATTTGCACCTTATTTGCACTTGCCCAGTGCCGCAAATTAGGTGCAAACGGTAAAGTCATATTGACGTAAGTTATAACTCGTTTAGGGTCCATATTACGGCTATTATACAGCTGTCTGTTTCCTCTCTCTCGCGTAGATTGTGATAAGCCATGATTGCCAACTCGGCCCGGCTCACTGCTTGATGTAGAGATAAATGTGCGCGATACAATCAGCTCTTTACATGGTTCTGCGGTAATGTGACGTAACGCAGTAAACTAATACGCTCACCGCTAGGCCACGAACCACGAACACTGGCGGTAAGCGGCGCGGCGCGCGATTTCTCGTTACATTGCGTTTTTTATATTACCGTTGACTAAGGGTTGCACCAAAACTCCGAATCATGTTACTGTTAAAGATAGTTTTAATATTGATGATCATCACTAACAGAGACATCTAGCACAATGCGTTGCACCATCAATACTTTGCTAATGTAAAAGTTAAAAGGGTTGCTACAAATGAGAAACAATTTTGTCCCCAAAGCGAGGAAGGGAAATAAGATTTTTTAATTAGCTACGCAATAATTATAAATTTGGTTACAAATACAAATTTCTGATATTTGACTGCTACTTTTACATTAACATTAGATTTAACCAGACATGTGGTGGTTTTGGTTAACGTTAATTGTTACATAGTGCAACAAATTTTTCGATAAATCGTTGATTTGACGGACGATTTGACGATAACGTTGGATGGTGCAACTCACCCTAGTATAACGCGTAATGAACTTAAATTCGTTCGCCGCGTCGACGCGTTCGCGTCGCCGTTCGTAGGTCTCAGGATGTTTGAAGACGAAATAAAATGAAATGAAATGAAATAAAATATTTTTATTTGCTTCAATTTTGGGTACATGGTATGGTGTTCTTAAAAATTACAGATTTCTTCAAAATCTACTTATTATAATTAAGCATGCAAATATTTGTTTAATTATATAATATCAGAGAGCACAAGAACAAGCCAATGCAAAGCAGCCTCTCAATAATTACTGCTTAAATATTCTTGTACGGAGTAAAAGCATTTTTCAGTGAGGAACCTATGTAGTTTTCTCTTGAAAGTTGTGCCATTCAATAATCGTAGATTATCAGGCAGAGCATTAAATATTTTGACGGCCATTGCGCAGGCATTTTTATCGGACAAGCATAGTTTGAATTTCGGCATTTCTAATTTATTTACGGGTATCTGACGAAATTGTTTGTAATTTGGAATTTTCTTTTTAATAAATTGTTCCATATTATCATTAACGAAATTACATAATTGTTTAATGTAGAGACCAGTAAGTGTAAGAATTTTGTATTTCTTGAATAAAGGTCTGCAGGACTCTAAACGATGTGCACCAAACCAAGATCTAACACGAACTTGCCGTTTTAGACCAGTGTGTTGAACTTTCATAACGATTAATTAGCGGTCGCTTCGAGATGATGAGAATCAGAAGTATTTTGTTTGGATACAACATTACCGCGCTACATTTTACATAATTAAAAACGTTGCCTTAACTTCGGTCTGAGTTATTGTGACAAAAGAAGGAAAATGGGATTTAAAGGCAGTTGAGTAAAGCACACTATACTTATTTACACATACGGCTTTTCAGCTTATTCAGCTTTTATTGAGTTTAGTGTACCAATAATAAAAATTTTTTGAATGCAGTACTAAGCACATTGTTTTTAACCGGCTTCAAAAAAGGAGGAATTTACCAATTGGGGAGGTCTATGTCCAGCAGTGGACCAGTATAGGCTGATGATGATGATGATGATGCAAAAATTTGATTTTTTTATGATAGTCTTCTTCTTGTTTATTTTAAAAATACTAAGTTGTCTAATTCTGTTTTATACATACCTAATGTTTTAAAAATATCTTTGAATTATTAAAACACCAATCAAATAAGAGTAGCACTTAAGGTACGTAGGTACCTACTCGATTATTAGATTTATCATGTACCTATAATAATTAGAATTCAGAACAACGTATTTTATTGTTGTTTTGTTTTAATATCCGTGTAAACTATCTTTTGAATAATTGAAACTATAAATCGTTAATCAATTACAAAATAAAAGTAACCTCTCATTTTAAAATAAATATATCAAAAATTAAAAAGGTAGTAGCAACTTCATTATGCTTCTAAGTTTAGGGTGCAAAGAACAACTGAAATTGACAGCCAAACCACGAAGTTTGCCGAGAGACATTAGGCCAGCCGCACTTCGGATGCGTTTTGGAACGAATTTTACTTGTATGTAAACATATGATATTGAACGTACGAATTGTACCCGCACGCGAAAATCCAGTAGTTCAGTGACGTTTGACCGGTGACATAACATTTCCTATAGGTATTCAATGACGTTTATTTGTACGAACCCATAAAAAATCCAAACTAGACAATGGATGCACTGTAACAGCGAGGCTGTACAAGCGAGAATGCGTATGCGCATGAGGTGCTAGCCATTTGTGTTGTAAGCCTGTTCTCCCACTCAGTTTGGCCGGCACTCGGTCCCTTTCACGGGAGCTGTCTTCCCGCTAGTAGCTTCGACAAAATAATGAGACCCCAGAAGGTCAAGTTTATTGACTATAACTAAAAAATGGGTTTTTCAAATCAAAAAATATCATAGAGTATAAAGATTAGATGTTTGATATTTGGATATATTACAAATGCTTGTCAACGGCAAAATATGGTAAATTATCATATACATTATCTCGATAGAATAAAAATCCAAAGTAGCCTCTGCTTCCATTTTAAAACGTGTGTTACATCCTTAACGGTAATGGATAGAAATTTGGGACCTTTTTTAATAAAAATCAACTAATATTTCCTTAGGTATGGTTAAGCTAGAACAGGGGTGGAGAAATAGATTTAGAGACGGGCTACATTAAATAATTATAACATTTCTGCGGTCCAAGGAGAATTTATTCTAAGACAAATAGATAACAACCTTTAATCAAGTACCTACCTATAATGAATTTTATCATTCATCATCAGCTCATTTTATGTCCCCACTGCTGGGACAAGTGCCTTCCCTATGGATGGGTGGGAGAACGGGCCGTAAACCACCAAGCAGGCCCAGTGCGGATTGGTGGTAGTTAATGACTGCTACGGGACCAAAGGCTTTACGTGCCTTCCGAAGCACGGAGTAGCTCGAGATGATACAGCACTCGCAGACCGGCCACGTTAACCACTGCGCTATCGAGTTCCTTTAATAAATTTATTGTTTATTTAGGATAAGATGACGGGTTACAATCGCGGGCCGGACCTGGCCCGCGGGCCGCCATTTCCCCATCCCTGAGCTAGAATTTCAAATAACATAATAGTACTGCCACTATAATAATTATGTTTAAAATGCACACTAGACCCTTTTAAACCCTTTTACCCTTTAAAATAGTGTAGATAGTGTAGACCCTTTTAAAGACACGGAATCTTGGACCGTCTTACATGTGTCTGAGGGAGGTTGTCTATGCGCGTTGCTTGTTTGAGCGCGTTTGTATCAAAGCTTACCTTCTGCATTGTCCTTTGTTTGTGGCTTCGAGTTCAGAGACTCCTACGGTGGGTAATGAATAATGTTAGATCGCTTTACACTGACAAAATATTTTTTTGCAATTTTTTATGTGGACTGGTTAGTATTTAATTGATTAAACAGGGTGCTGACTTTTGATCTTTTGATTTGATCACTTGACGCGAACGAGTATTTTTGTAGCAAAATTGAAATATCGTTTGTAAAACTCGAAATCAGCACACAGGTCGAGATTGTCAAAGGCGTCTCACAAATTTACAGAAATAAGTTTTAATGCGTAAGATTTAAGTCTGATTTGGCTACAATCAAAAAATGTTGTCAAAAATGAAACATCTTTAAGCGCTAAAGTTTCGTTTTCTAATGTTAAAATATTTATGGCCAATTATGTTGCACTATCTAATATCTTTTGTTAGTCTGCAAATTAAAACAAGAAAGTATTATAATCTTAGCGTAACGTGCTAGATCTGCTGTAGTAGTAGGTCCATTATTTTTATTATACATATACCTCATGATGAGAACCTCGTGAAAGCCGAGAAGGACAAGCTCAGCAAGTACCTTGACTGGGCTCGCGAAGTTACCGCCATGTGGGATGTGGATTCAACCATTATTGTACCGATAGTCGTTTCGGCAAACGGTCTATTAACCAAGAGCCTCGATCAACACCTAAAGAGGCTCTCGCTGAAAGGTTGTGTCAATGGTCAGATGCAAAAGGCAGTACTCCTTGACACGGCACGTATTTTCAGGAGGTTCCTCACTCTGCAGCCCTGACCACCGGTAGCTTGGGCCCTGCCCCGCTGCTGGCGGTACTCTAGGATTAGGTTTTTAAAATGTTTTATTGTTTTTATATTAAAATATTTTAAAAATTCTAGTTTTAAGAAAGAAAATAAATAAAGAGAATAATAATAATAAAAGCTCAAGAAGCTCACTAAGTACCTTGACTTGGCTCTCGAGGTGACCGCTATGTGGGATATGGATTCGACGATCATTGTCCCTATAGTCGTATCTGCAAACGGCCTCATAGCGAAGAGTCTCGACCAACATCTCAACAGGCTTTCGCTGGATGGTTAGATCAAGGGACAGATACAGAAGGCAACACTCCCAGGTTTCTTTCTCTGCAGCCTTAAGCGCCGGTAGCTCGAGTCCTGCTCCGCTGCTGGCGGAGGTTTTTATAAAAGTTGTATTATTGTATGATATTTTGTTATATTTTACTTTTTATATAATTTTTATATTTTTAAAAAACCTAAATCTAGGATTTAAAATAAATAAAGAGTATAATAATAATATATCTTTATTTACAGACCATTGATCCATGTTGTTAGTAAACTTAAAGCTATGTTGGTAGAGAGAACTCAAAACAAAAGATAAGTCCCCAAAAATATGTAAATGTATCTTTACTCTTTAGTCTAGCCATTCAGTCAGCCAGTCACGAGACACTTGGGTGTCCAAAAAGTTGAGTACCTATTTAGATCTGAGTTTAAAGCATATACTTTTTAATAATTATATTATGTATATATTAGGCTACACAGTGGTATTTTTAGTATTGATCTAGCTCGTATAATTTTCTTTTGACAAACGTTTTTATAGGAAGAGTTACCGAGGCGATTTCTGAAGCGAGATCTGACACTTGCACCCCGTGACGTTTCTGTGGATTGACAGGTAGTGTCACCTGACGTTCAAATGTCTTTTTTTATAAGGCTTAAAAGCCTGAGTATCGTGCATCCATGGAGCTGTAGATATAAAGCTTCATGATTACATCATTAGATTGATCACCGCTTTCACATCGTCAGCACTCTATTCAGCAATCTGTTTATATTCATAAGTTCAATTAGCAATATGACAAAACAATGTCCTTAGTGTCACACTAAGCCAACCAACCCAATCATTATATAACTGAAACGTAATAGGTACTCAGTTTTGATTTGGCCATTTCTGTTCGCTCATTTAATGGTTTAGTAATTGATAGATTACTTTGTCTCGATCTTGCCGAGTTTTTTTGTAGTTACTCTTCTGTTGTAAGACAAATATATTTAATTAGCTTTCTTATTATTTTTAACCTTTATAAATAAGCATAGTTAGGAGGTTTAAGATTTTTTTGTATGTTGGTTTGTGGATGGAAAAGTCTTTCAGTGCTCGGGAACTTTTTCAAATATTACAGACGCTGTAATAAATGAAAAGAAAGAAAATCAATGCAGTTAGGTACTTTTTAAGTTTTTAAGATTTTGTATTATTACGAAAATTTTATATTATAAAATTTTACTTTTTTTTTAATCAGCCAGTTTTATACCATTGTACCTTACCTCAGCCTTAACTTGCCGCAAGTTGAATTTTCCTTTCCACCTCGTTTGGAACCCCTTTACTTTACTTTATTGCGAAATTACGGCAACATAATTCGGCAACGATCGCCGCTGCGTGTCATATTGGATCAAAGAGTCTCCATGGCGATTCAGCGTAGCAACGCCGCCGCGCCGGTATTCTATTTGATTGAGTTTTTTGGCAAAATATACAGGATGTTTGGTAAAAGGTGTATATTCCCGAAACATAGCCATACAACCAAGTAAAAAGAACACTGTGATAACATGCAAAATCATATTAACGTAGATTTACTATTCCACAAAAACTCAAAGTTATTTTATTATAATGTTTTTGTTCATTCCTGCAACGTTTCGACTTCTGTTTATGTTTGACCATGAAGTTGACGACCAACAGCAACGTATCAGCTGGACCTGGGGTACTGGGGTTGTCACTCTACAGTTTTTCTTAGTAACAAAGAACCTCAATATCGCGGCCATGGGTGCTTTTCGGCTATGTTCATAATTTTCCAGGGTTCTATGAACCTATCTGCCATATTCGGGATTATACATGTATTACCAAACACCCATGATTACCCATACCATGATTATACAAATCAAGTACAAATAAAATTTCATGTCTGAATAAAATGAATAGAATGAATCCTCTTTCTATCTATATATATATATACATATAAATATAATGACTTGTCCTGATTAGTCAGCTGATTCATTATCGCCGAGCCTAAACCGCTGAAGCTAATAAGCTAATTAGATAAAATTTGGACTGTAGGTTAATTGAGTGACGTAACCAGCCATTTATTTTCCTTTACAGAAGTAAAATGGAAAGAAGTTTTTTTGTTGGGGAAATCATTATTTTTTTTTAATAAAGAGAGGAATAATTTAATCGACCTATAGATTCTCCAATTAAAATAAAGAATGACGTGTTTGAGCATTTTTTAAAAACCTCCCTAGACTGGATAAAATAATGGTGGAAAGTTTGTATGGAAATCTGTCATTCCTTAAATTTCGGTATTTGACCTGGTTAGGAATTTAAAGTGTTTCAGGATTTTTGGAAAATGATCCCTAAGTAGGGGATGGCAATCTAAACAAGAGGTTTCAAAACGGTCCAAAATTACTTATACAGAGTGGATGTTTATTACGTTGTTGGGTGTTAGACACTTTTTACTAATTCTAGCTCGCATGGAGGGTTTTTTAATGATAAGAAAAGAAAATCTTAATGTTGAAATGACGTGTCATGTTTAGTTGTCTAAACCTTATTACTTATATCCCTATGATATTTACCTTTAATAAGTTTGTCTCTTATTATGAATAAACACAAGTCGGGTACCCCACGTGAGCAAAACCGGCGAACAAAAGCTAGTCTTTCTATAAAACATTGGCAGTAAACTTCTCGTGACCCACTGGGCCCGTTACGTGCACACTCATTATGACGATTTTTTTTTCAAGTTAAAATAGTGACCATTGCGAAGTATCAAGTCCTGAGATGGAAACAAAGGAGGTGCATTATTTGCATTGTCGAATTAAAACTCTTTACAAATCTAATTAAATTTTTAAAGGCGCACAGTCTTTTTTGTACTCTAAAAAAGTGACATTTGCTTTTTATTGTGTATTTCGAAGTGTCTTTTTATCACAAATGCACGACTAAAACTCCCATGTGTCAATTCCGTATAGTTGATTTTTTTTAATGTTAAAAGTTTTCGTGACCTGTCGGAAACACATCGAAAATTAATTCTATAAAAAAAAGTATAGCCGACTGCTTATATTTTGTGTCGCAGTTATATATAAAGCAGCTTTAGGCGCATATTACTTTATGATACGGGTGTAGATAAACTAATAAAAATTGTATGTCATGCATGTGTTATAATAAAGCGAAAGGTCAAAAACAGCGACAACCCTAACCCAAATTTTCGAAATTCATTTTTAAAAATAAAATTAAAAACTTAAACTGTGAAAGTATTGTTTTTCTGGGTTTATATAAACAATTGATCACCAACTTATGATTTTTCAAAATTCTTTAAATGCAGTAATGCATGCAGCAAAATAAAGGAATGTTTCTTTTTAGTAAAATTTGCCATCATCATTTATTATTATTATTATTTTTCCTCCAACCACGTTCTTTTTTTTAACCCTGTACATGTTCATTTGGATAATACTTAAGCAGTTATTAAGTTTTTAATTCCATCCACTCGATTGTTGGTGAAGAAGCAATTACGAAGAAGCTTTAAGGCAGACGGCAATTTAAATAGATTCTCATTAGCAACGATCAAGCACTCGGCGGAGAGCTCCACACGGGGTTTGGAGTACCGCTCGGCGCTGCGAAGCCTTTGATTGGTTAAACATCAATATACCTAGATACTAACTCAATCAATTGAAGGACCTACACCGCTACCTAATCAGTTTCCGTTTCAGCGATTGAATGGTATGTAGGTAAGTACATGTCGTGGCTGGATCTTAAAATTGATCACTTTATGATGTAATTGACCATTTCATGAAATGGTTGTATTTCATGATATGCCCAGCTTAGACTGATCATATCGTTAAAGCGTCAACGTTTGATGATTTGCCCTTCCACGTTTGGCCATATCATTAATGTAGGAAATCCTTACTGTTGGTAAGGTTAAGTTAATTTTTTTTTCCGAGCGAAGCGCAGCGTATCGAGTCGAGGGCCAGTCACGGAAGGGGGGAGCGGCATAATATTGTACAAATCGATTGTATCGACACAAAAAGTAAACGATATCAGCGCCTCTAACGGTGGGTAATGTAAGTATTTTACGATATGATCACTAAAGTTTGACCATTTCAAGAAGTAGCCGCGCATTTAGTTGCCTATATTTAGAAAAGTCGCCATGAAATGCGACCATTTCATGAAATTCTCGAGCATTTCGTGAAATGAGCAAATCTACGTAATGACTACTTCACATCAACTTACCAAAACTGTCAAATTTCCTCAATAGACTTTAAACTTTATTACTTAGTGATATGTATATACACACACACACACACACAGTATAAACTAATTATTTTCGTTATTGGTTTTCTGTGTGTAGTGTGAGCAATAAAGTGTTATATAATGTTATACGAGTATTTGCATGACGTCATTTCAATTAGTTATAATAAAATAAAGTTATATAGGTTCATTAAAGGTTTTCTAAACGTGGAACATTTTTAAAATCTTTTTACCACCGACACCACTGCCAAGTTTGATGACTTGTTGTATACTCACCACACTGGAAAATTCACCACAGATTTTAACTCCATACATTTCAATATTTATAAAATACAGTGAAAAAATTAAACGCCTACCCGACCCAGCCAGGAATCGAACCTGGGTCTTCCGCTGCACTGACCTCTATGCTACCGGGAAGGCTGACGTAAGCGCTGAATTTAGTCACTGCTTTTTTTTTGAGTGCTAATAGGTACCATGCATTTAGTGAAAATGCATTTGGTGAATCAAACTCACCACACACTAGAAAAAATGTGTGAAATTGAAAATGGAAATTGACCCGACTTTTATGCCGAACTTCTTTTCCTATACAAAACTGACGTAAAACTTTTTATTACCTTTTTTGTTAACTTATACTAATATAAATAGACATGTACAGGAACATGTTAAATCTTGAGTGCTAATAGGTACCATGCATTTAGTGAAAATGCATTTGGTGAATCAAACTCACCACACACTAGAAAAAATGTGTGTAAATTCATCACAGGTATAGTCGACAATGAAATTGCTTTACCACCTTTTAAGTGAATTTTGTTTGCATATAATAAACAACAAGTTCTATTTTTGTATAAAAGACCAAGTGACAGATACGTTATCATAAATGACAATGAGCCTTAGCGAAATTTTATTGTGTTGGAAGTTTTTGTCAAAAGTGATAAAGCAATTTCATGGTCGACTATACCTAAAGCTTGCTCTGTTTGTACAGATAACAGAAAAATGAAACAGAGGATTACGATATAAATAAAACTTTATAAAAATTTTAAGGTCACTTCATAATTAATTTAAAAATTCAACTGTCGCTAAAGACTTAACTTAGTTGCTGACCAACAAGTTTTTGTTTTAGCATGCCTACTGCTTAACTGATCTTTAGTATTTGTAAAAATATCATGATCGGATGGTAATGACGGTAGTTGTTGACATTGAATGGGCGCCTTTGACTTTCAAAGTAAAAAAGTAAATAGTGTTGAATAATTTCGGCGGGCTGGTTAGAACCACGATAGCTCAATTGGGAGAGCACCTGACCCGGTATGTCAGAAGGGTGAAGGGTTTTTTCAACATTTGTGTATTTGTAATTAGTTGCTGACCCCCAATTTTTAATAAGTATTTAAAAGAAAAATGTCGATCAATGATTCCTGCCGAACACTGGAGCCACTACCCTAAATAATAACTTTTTGCACTTTGCTCTTAAGAGCGTTTACGCCGCACACTAGCGTTATGACATGACATGTTATGGTTTAGTTAAATATGGCGTTATAGTTAAAAGTGGCCGTAACGTCCTATTTAACTAAACCATAACATGTGAGGTGTTCATTAGGTGACGTAAAAATGCTAAATGACTTCATTCAAATAGTTTGTTGAGCATAATTTGATTTTCTATCTCTAATTACTAGATATGTTTTTTTTTCATTAGTGGCGCTAGTGTGCGGCGTAAACGTTCTTAATAAATGTGCTGCTAGTCCAAAACAGGTCACAATATAAAATGAATTTGACTCCTAGCTAGGTTTTATCACCAAGCCAACTGCCAATCGGAAAGAGCTATTACTCTATAGTTTTATGATTTATGGAAACAAACGGCTGGTGATATCTTACTCCGTGCACATAGTTATTGGCTATTACGCGCTGATAAGGCGACTGCAGTTCAGAAGGCGGGGACATTTGCGACCACAGGCATAGTCAGCGTGAGGAGCAAATATTTTAATGCGTTTTATTATGTACTATTATTGATCAAAGGGTTTAAGTATAAAGATATTACAATGTAATGTAAATAGCCTATAATTGTCCCACTGGTGGGCAAAGGCCTCCATCATTGAAAACAAGGCATCAACTACATTGATGGGTAATGAATGACTTTAAAAAAACCGAAACAATGCGGAATTGGGAATTGAAGCCGGGATCTTCGGGTATCGGGCAGAGCGCTATACAATCAACCACCGAAGCAAGATAAAGATTTTGTTAAGTAGCCTATATATGTGTCCCACTGCTGGGCAAAGGCCTCTGCGTCTCCACTCGTCTCTATCCTGGGCCACCTCGGAAAAAAAGTATTTAGTCAAAATATTTTATTGCTACAATATTATTAGTGTAACAAATGAGATACAAACAAGCAAGGAGCGATTTCATGTTGGGTAAGAGATTTTACATTTTTATGACGAGTAGATGATGGAAGTGCAGTTTACCCATAATCCCCAACTACTGAGGAACTGGTTATCTTATCTCTGTTGGAAGTCAAACTTAGATAAGTAATATGGTGGTAGTAAGCCAGGCGTGAAAAAGCTTTACTTCCAATAAACCGAGTACCTACAGTAATATAAAACCGCTGCTGGGAATTGAACCCGGCTTCTAACTTATACAAACTGCGGAGCTGTCATATCACTAAAATATTTCAAATGTTAGTTTTCTATTTCGTCTGTGTTTATTATTAATTTAAAAATCTAGTCTCGTAGAGATCGCTTTTAGTGATAACGCCGCCCTTTGTACGTGTACTTTTTGTGCATTATCGTATGTCAAAATGTCATAATTGCTGTACAATAAAGTGTATTTATCTTATCTTATCTAGTCCCAAAAACACAAATGTTGAAAAAATTTCCACGAGGAGGAAAACAATTTTTTTCTTTTTTCAACATTTGTGTTTTTGTAATTTGTTCGCAACAATTTGCGTTAAAAATTATTTAAACATTTTATCTACTCCCTTAAAAATATATGTAAAAAATTTTACTTGGTTTTAAGGGATATGAAGGCTAAATTCTAGAGGTAGGCGACTACTCAAATATTGTAGGATAAGAGCGTTTCTTTTCCGCCTCCGCTCGGTACATGAGACATCCCTTAGCTGTTATCGCGGTAAGTCCAAGCGAATGGCCCAGCTCGGTCGACGCCCTTGGATAACGTGGGCAAACTAGCTTATCTCCCCAGCTATAGGCGCATTATGTAACGCTTAGGCGATTCACACACGATGACGGATGTCGTTGCGGCAAGCGTCAATGCGACTTTTACATCGCATGGAGTTTTGTGAAACCACGCGTAGAATCAACAATATGGCACACGGAAATCTCAGTGACACGCGGCTTTTGTGAATGAAGGAACGTTGGTCGTACGGAATAAGAGTTTGTGCCATATAGCATGTCAATAGAGGAAATTGACCCGTTAACAAAAAACTGTCGTAAAACTTTTTTTGTTAACATATACTAATATAAATAAACATGAACAGGAACATGTTAAATCTTGATGGGGTAGTCTACAGTGGTACTTAACAACAAAAAAATTAATATATTAAATTTTTTTTTCCGAAGATGAGCTGCGTTGTAAAATATGATATACTAGTGGGTAGGCAACGACGCCTCACCGATAACGGCAAGTCTTAGTGTAGGAACATACTATGCCGAAATTACGCGACCGTAGTTCGACGTTTTCGGCCTCAGAGGTTAAAGGCTGCTATAACGCAACGTAATTTCGGTATTATGTGTCGTCAGTAATTCAAATAGCATTGCAGGCGTAATCATGCCGAACTTCAGTCGCGTACCTTCGGCATAGTGTGCTTTTACACTTACTGACGCACGCTACTAAGAGAGTCGCATTGACAGCATGTCGCTGCAACATCCGTCATCGTGTGTGAAAAGCCTTACACATCGGACTTATTAGATATACTAGATGTCTAGCTAGCACGCATCAGTGCTGAAGATTGCGTAACTGGCATGTACATGGCTTCAATTGACTTATGTGTTTGGTACAGTGCGCTGTACATGTGAGGTGTTATTGTGGCCTATTCAGATAACTAGCGATGTATTCTGTTGATACGATAATTACCCTACTGATGATCTTAAATCTTGATGTCTTTAAAAAAAGTCGGAAGGATATTTTGTTTAATTATACCTATCACGTTTTTGAGACGGCAGAACAAATTTTGTATTGGTTTAATGTTGTACGTACGTAGGTACTATAGTAATGCCTAAAGTGTTTAGAAACTATTTATTTCATTTAAGACATTTTTCATTGGTCTTATTAATTAATATCCGCGGTTAGTCAAGTTGTCAAATTGTAATCATTCTAAAAACAGACTTGACAAGTATAGGTATTCGATATTGTTTTCAAAATTTTACGTGAACACTCACATTTGAAATGAAACTAGTTTTATGGATCTACTCGCGTTTATTTTACACATTAAGTAGGTACTAAGTAAGTATACTTACTGACTTACATTAATTCTATGTTAATGTTTATCCTGAACCCTTTGCATAGCAGGATACATTTATAGAAAAAGGAGAGCTAAATTAGGTGCATTTTTAGTAGGTTACGCCCGCCGGCAAAATTAGTAACGCGAACTTTTTGTAAACAATAAAAAAAGTTCGCGTTAGGTACTAATTTTGCCTACGTAACCTACTAAAAATGCACCTAATTTAAAAATAAAAATAATATTTACATTGAAAATTAATCTTCACCAACTAAACATCCATTTTACACTAACAATAATAAACTAATCGCCTATACAGGTAAAGGCGGGCATTTCACAGCAGAAAGCGCTGCGCGAGCGCAGCGCAGCCGCGCCTTTCTATAAATAGTGGCGCGTAAAAATAGATCACGTTCTACGAACTTCCGTTTAGAGCTAAGGGAAACGGCCATGTACGAAGTTTTTGCATGCCAGCGTCTATATTTTTAACGCGCGCGTGCGCCGGACTCGCACGCCGCATTCCCTTTTATACTTTTGGAGAGTTTGCCGATTGCCTCAGCGGTATTTTCAGCGTTACCGGACTTGTCTCTTTCATACAGGACGTTTGGTAATAGGTGTGTAACCCCGAAACTAACCATGCAACCAAGTATAAAGAGTACCTTGATAATATGCAAAATCATATTATCGTAGATTAACTTTGTCATGCAAAACTCAAATTTATTTCATTACCTACATTATTTTGGTTCAACTCTGACATAATTATGACTTCTTTTTGGACCATGAGGTTGACGACCAAGAACAATGTATTAGCTGGACGTAGGGTTGTCACTTTGCATTTTACCTATTGTCAAACAATCTCATTATCACAGCATATGGTTCTGTTCAAGTATGTTTCATATTTTCAGGGGTTCTATGCATGATAACTTATCTACCCATATAAGTGATTATACAGTTATTACCAAACACCCAGTCCATTCAAACTGTACCCTTTGAAATGGACATGGACCCGGCGGACTTCGTACCGCTTTGACAGTTTCCATCAAGTGATTAAATTCTATTTGGTTTCCATGACAACGAAACAAACAAATCATTTTGTATTGGAAAATTAAATTGTCGTTTTTAGTATATTTATAGTGTGATTCCCGTGGGAATATCAGGATAAAAACTATCCTATGTGTTAATCCAGGTTATAAACTATCTGTATGCCGAATATCATCGAAATCCATCCATCCGTTGAAGCGTGAAGAAGGAACAAATATACAGACATACACACAAACTTTCGCATTTATAATATTAGTGTGACAGATAGACTAGCAACCGCGATGTCGTCCACGTGAACTATTGTCTCTCATGATCCGAGGACTCGATTTGATCCGAAAGCCTCTGAGAATCTAGTTGGAGACGGGGACTCATTTGCGTGATGCCACCCCTTCTAGAAACCCTCTATTTTTTTAAATTAAATGGCTTGGAGAACCCCTTAAGTTTTTCGCCACCCACGGAAATTATGTTACGCTGTAAAGAACGTAGGAGGAGATATCCGAAGAAATTACGGATATACGCGTCTTGCCTTCGTCGTGTTATAAAAGGGATCTGTCTGCTTTCCAGCGTTGTAGGTCAAGCGGTTTTGTCTATGCGACGGTGATTGTTCTTCAGTCAGCCAGTTAGTCAGGACTTTTTTTTTACCATAAATAGAGCACAACCTGAAAGCAGTTGATTAAGAATAAGTTACTGAATCATAGTCTTCGTAATTTTCATCTAAGCTTGACGATTCGAACCGCTATGATGATTGCGAATCTTTAAACGGTAGCCCCATTTGTTTTGACATTTCCTGGCTTCGACCGCAAAATCGCATGATTTAATTTAAAAATTTGTCATTTTTTTTCTACTAGTGCTATTGTATTTATTTTTAATTTTCTTTAAAGATAAAGAAATGAAGAATTAATTTGCGATTCTTTAACTGTGAGTTATCATAGTAGAAAAAATAATTAAAAATTCACAAAATTCACGTAACTAATAAAATTAAAAAAAATTAGTAGATAATTATTTTTAATTAAAAATCTAAATCGATAACATATCGTTTATTGTTATTTAATTTAAAGTAAACGAAATAAGCTTTAATTTGATACAAAAAACTTATTAGTTTCTAATTTAAATGCAGCGTAAAAAAATATTTTAATTTCGGTATAAATCTCGTTATATACTTATCTTGCCGCAAATTAATGAGTCAGGTTTATGATTTATTTAAGAATAATTTACGCAATGAAGTACCAAAATATAGTCATAAAAAAGACGAGACACTAATAATCTTTAAATAGGATGCATATTTGTTGGAATATAATAATATTTTAATAATATATAATATAATAATAATATATTCGTAAAATAGCGAACTCGTGAAAAAACTAATGATCTTTGGATTCAAAGTGGGATTTGTTGTTCATAAATATTAAATAGGACTTAAATATAGTTTCAATCTGATAGATTAACAAACACTGAGTATTTTGAGGTATAATACTAGTAGAAATACATCAATTTGAATACTTACGGCATTTTAAAAACACTTAGCGGAATTTCGCGCACTAACTTTTGAAACACTTCGCAATAAATGCAAAAAAAAAATATTTCTGTTGTGTCTAGACTGCTGAAACTTTTTTTAGATGTTGTCAGGTTGGTATTCTGTATTTTGCACACAGATTATATCAGATCTATGCAACCATCTACAGATTAAAAATCAAAAATTACATACACTCATTTTGGTAACCACAGTTACCACAAGCAGTTTAGAGGTGCGCAAAGTTGGTAGGTCTAGTTACCAAAGTCATTTTAGTGGAAGCACGCAAGTTCTACGCCGGGTCTCGACGTTTGATATCCGATCAGCCTTACCTAACACCTAGCATGGAGCGGTTCAACGTACCCGATTCGATCCGAACCCCTCGGAGAATCTAGAACGGAACGGGGACACGCAATAAAGCGTAATGTCACTCCGTATGGCGGTGTTTCGATCACATCACGGCCTGAGGAAGCGTTTAACTTTCTCGCCGCCTTCATTAGCCTGTGGCAATTAACAAACGCTAACCAAAAAGAGGTTTAGTGTATACATTATCATCGGCCTATATTAGTCCACAGCTGGACATAGGCCTCCCCTAATGAGCGCCATAGCGCCCTGTCCTCGGCTTGACGCATCCAGCTAGTTGGTTAGTGGAGACCACGACTCGGTAAACGTAGTGTAGGTCGCCCTCCGGCCAGGTGGGATGATGACATGCGAAAGACTGCAGGCAGTGTATACGTTTTCCTGCAATTCAAAACTGAAATGATTCTCTATATCAACATAATTGTGAGTGTTATTTCGACGTTTCCCACACACACACAACCTCACACACGAAAGTTGAGATAGCCACAAGCGAAACGGCTTGCTATTTACAGTTTTAATCGTGTTACATTGGGAACGTAATCGGATATTGGTTAGTTAATGGTTCCACGTATTGTTTGATGCATGGGAAAGCAGGGTTTTGTACATTTATTAATAAGCTACTGTAGGTACTGTAATTGCGAGCTGATGGTGCTGATCAATCTGAATTTACAAAATTAATATATTATGCTTTGAATTTTCGCCTCGTTAGAAAGATTTTAGGATAGCTTGATAACTATAGACATTTGTTATAATTCTATGAGTGTAAAGAAATGAGGAAATATCGCAAATACAGAAATAGGTATAGATAGCCTAGGGCTAGGTTTTAAGTCATGTTTGTACAGCGAAAACCAATAAGAATTTAATTTAATAATTAATTAATTAAAGACGTAAATGTTGTAATGACGGCTGATCCAGGAGAATGGAAGGAGAAAATAAATGTCTAAATAAGATAAAGAACAAGCCAGGCAAATAATGATGATGGATTAAGTGAGTGTAAAAATAACAATAAACATTCAAAAAGTAAGTTTGTGTATAGACACAGGTATTAACATAGGTTTATTTTGAAAACGACTGTAAAATACTCGTAAAATAAATAAATTGTTTTACTATATCCATTTAAATTTTTTTTTTTAGTTTTATTTAATGAGGCTTAGTGTTGAAAATGCTTGACCAATAAATATTTTTTCTTTCTTTTTTTGTTAATTAAAGTTATGTTTCTTTTTCAAAACTATTTACTTACCACTATATGTACCATTATAATTATGTACTTACCTGCACGTAATATTTCTTTTTTTAAATGTCTTTCACCCGAATGCAGCGGATTTACAACCAACTCTTTTCAGGGTGTGCATGAATCACATAACATGATGTCAAGACACCATACGTTGCTTCACAAATACGGCAGGAGCCATCAACGGAGCACCGGATGCCCTTCCGGCATCGAACGCGGCGGTAATAACATTTCGTGTCTGCCGTACCCACATGGCTTTCCTACACAGCCTGCGAAAATATGCTGGCCAATATGGCCGATCGTGTTGGCGAAAATGGTATTTTGTATGGCAAAATTTGAACTCCCCTCGGTTGGCACCATAGTTGATACTATAATTGAATATATTGTTTTATATGCCATCTTAAACACGTTAACGAAAACCAATGTACCTATTGCAAGTTATGTTTGTCGTTCGATTACGTTATCGATAATTTGTACTTGATGCATAATTTTAACTCTTTTCTTGTGTCGACATTTTTATTTCTTAGTCCCCACACTATGCGAGTGATATTCGTGTGCTTCGTGGAATAGAAAATTAATTATTTTAAAATTTTATTTGAAGCACACCTATTGGTGTGCTTCATGGAATACTTTAGGTGTGCTTCGTCTGGGTGTGCTTCGTGGAATACCTCCTCCTTGTTTGTCACCATAGTTAGTATTTAATATATTTAATTAAGTACGTTAAAATGTTTATATAATTTTTAACGCAAATTTTGTTGCGAACAAATTGAACAAAAACACAAATGTTGAAAAAATTTCCACGAGCAGGGTTTGAACCCGCACCCTTCTGACATACCGGGTCAATTGGGAGAGCACCTGACCCGGTATGTCAGAAGGGTGCGGGCTCAAATCCTGCTCGTGGAATTTTTTTCAACATTTGTGTAAGTACGTTAAGTTTTGTTTGCCATTCGATCAAACATTTAATTGTACAGAGGCCATATTACCTATTAGGTATGGTATATTATCGAGGTGTTATTATCATAACCAAAAAGGTAATAAACGCTGTATGGAGAATGAAATGAGATACCTGCAGGTAGTTCGCTGACAGGAAATTAAAAGAGGCTCGAACAAATTCGCAGCGTGATAGTCAATGAAGCTTATAAAAGGCGTGATAAAAGGTATTTTAAAATATGAACTGGTTGAATAATGTTGGTTGGTTATTTACTAAAATTGCTGCATGCCTTGTTAATCGGACTTGTAAGACTTTTAAATAAAATTTCTAGTGCTAAAATTATTCTTCGTATTCATCACTAGCTTATTATATGTCCCCACTGCTGGGGCACGAGCCTTCCCTATGAATGGATAGGGAGAACGGGCTATGAACCACCACACGGGCCCAGCGCGGTTTGGCGGTTGTTGTCGACTGCTAAAATGCAGAGACCAACGGCTTTACGTGCCTTCTGAAGCACGGGGAGCCCAAGATGATCCTTTTTTGATCACACATCCGATGAACGGCCTTTGCAAACAGTTACTTAACCTTAGCAATCGCAGAGCATTATTGTAATACATAAAAAGGTTTTGTTACGTAATTGTTATTATGTCACGCGCGCGGGGACCGTCGTTCCTGTTTGCAGGAATTTAAATATGTCTTGATGTCTTACTATGAAACCTAAAATGTTACAAGTAAGATTTCGAAAAAAAAATTGTTATTTAAAAATAAAATCGACTGTAACACTTTTAAAGCTGACAAACGAAAACGAAAACGAGAATTTGTATAGCAAAATTTAAAAGTCGCTCTTTTCGGACTAAAAGGACGACTAAAACCAACTAAATATTCTATTGTAAAGATGAAAAACCTATGCTAGTGAGTGACCTTTGATAACAATAGTAGCTAATGATTGTTATGATTTGTATTTTACATAGGTAACACATTTTAATGTTGTTGTATAGTTAAAGTAAATAGCCTTTAAGTAACTGTCTCTGCCGCCACGCTTGCCAAATGCGGGTTGGTGATCACAAACCCGGGCTATGCACCGAATAAATCCGAAACACACTTTGCCCGACCTGGGAATTGAACCCGGGACCTTCGGGTATCGGGGCGAGCGCTCTGCCACTCGGCCACCGAGGCGTTGTATAGTAAAGCTTTTAAATGGATACGAATGATGCGTTGTATAGTCGACAACGAAATTGCTTCACCACCTTATAAGTGAATTTTGTTTGCTTTTAATAAAACAACAAGTTCTATTTCAAAATTATCTGTTAGTTTTTCTTTTTGTTTTTCGATTCAAACTATGTACAAATTAATAATAAATGTAATTTGCTACACTAATATGTTCTAGTGGTGTCTAGTTACGATAACTAAGCTAAGGAAGAGTGGCTTTCTCTGACACAGGCGCTTTTGTACCCAACAGAGAAGTTAACACCTATTTTTGTAAATCAAAATTGTAAACGTAAATAAACATTTTTTTTTGTTTTTTTATTCCCCTGTGTGGTGCCGGGGATAAAGAATTGCACCACCCCATCTCTTCCCGTGGGTGTCGTAAAAGCCAACTAAGGGACCATTCCAGAGGATGGGCAGCAATATCTCTCTGAGGTTACCCCCAACCTACTGCGATCGCCAACCCGCCTGCCAAGCGTGGCGATTACGGAAAATACCCCTCATATCCTTGGGGGAGGTCTTTGTCCAGCAGTGGACGTCTTTTGGCTGAGATGATGATGATGATGATTTTTGTTTAAAAAACCAAGTGACAGATAAATACGTTGTCATTATTGACAATGAGCCTTAGTGAAATTTTATTGTAATGAAAGTTTTTGTCGAAAGTGATAAAGCAATTTCATTGCCGACTATACCTAACCTATGGCTGCTTTGGTTTTTATCATAAAAAGCAATACCTATTTTGTAGCCAGAGTTTTGCCACAAGTGCCAATTGTAGCCTTCAAATGTATTAAGGGATGCGGTTAGTATTTCAATGACGTCCGTCCGCAGAACAAATCAATGCTGAGTGGAGCGGCGCACTCGACACTAAGTGCAAGATCACTTCTTCGAACTATCATCAACTAATAGAGATGCTCTAGTTACGAAGCAAACTGCACTTAGGCCGCATCACGAGGTTGGCAGGTAGGGTTGCCAACCATACTTTAAAATAACGTATCGCGAAAAATACTCAAAGGCACGAGATAAGGAGACTGCAGAAAAAAAAGAAAATACATTAAGGCGACGCATTGGAAATTTACGTGGCGGGGATGTTGATTTTTTCCAACAATTACAAAACATATGAAAATGATATTTGATGATGAACACGATTTGTCAACTTTTATAACAGAGAAAAAAATATCAAAGTAGCCTCTTTTAAAACATAGATTTGCATTTTACAGGCTAACCAGACCGATTTAAGCATCTAAATTTTCTTAGTAGATTAGTCTTAACACACACTTCAATATTGTAGTTAATTTTTTTTAAATACTTAATTTGTAGTTTTAATTTTAAAGAAAAAAAACAGTTTTCTTATGGTACGGGGCGCAAACGCTCGTATCAAAACGTATAAGATTTATTGTTTAGCTGTGCGTCGCCATAAGAAGGTAGTTCAACAAGCAACGCGCACATAGACAACCTTTGACCATAGACAACCACAACAGCTTGAGGCTGCGCTCGGACGGTTCCGAGCTGTTTCGAGATCGGTTACCGTGGGAGGGTCTATGTGTATGTATTCCTTATTAACTCACCTGATAATTTGTGTCAATGGTTAGGACCTCAACTATCAACTTCGATAACAACCTGCAATGAGACCTAGTTGTTTGAAAACCTCACAAACAAAACGTAAAACTGTATAATTGTATCACCGTTCCAATAACAAAGGAAGTTACGAGGTGTTCAAGGAGTTATTTGTTTTCTTTTTACAACACCGCATCGCTTCCGTCGTCGAACGATTCGTACTTACGCGCAAAACACCAGTTCCGAGTTCGATGGTGTGTCTAAACAAATATTGTTAGGGAAATGGAATTCGTATCGTTCTGTGAGCCGAACAAATGGGGGTGTCAAACGGCGAATTGATGCCGTCTGTTCAATTTAATTTGTGTCACAAAATAATAAGGAGACTGATGCAGACTTCTTGGTGGGAAAGTGAAGAGTCCGCCTGCGGTTTTGTTTATTTTCTAAAATTTGTGTTATGTCGAATATTAATGTGAAATAATGGTGGATTATTAACCGTTAAGTGTTCGTGAGTGTGCATGAGTGTTAACAAATGAAACAAAACAGTCCAACGTGACGTTGCCAACGTCACTTTTCAAATTATCTCAAGAAGTACGCCCGAGGACTTAGTAAAGCCCATCTTTACCGAGATACTCGAGGGGTTGGGGTTGGGGGGTATATCATTACTTACTTCTCATTTCTATTATCATTCATCATCATCAAACAGGAAGGAAATATTGTTTATTTATGTATTACTTGCAAGAAAAAATACTTTGACACTGGCTAAATGTGCTGATCGCACGAAGCCATCAACAAAAAGAAAAAAAGGAGACTGCAGATGGAGCTTTTACAAACGAGCTCGAGCTGCACTCACGTCTCGATCCGATCCGGACCCTTCGGAGAATCTAGTAGGGCACGGGGACACGCACTTAAGTGCATGATGCCGTTCCCTCTAGAAAACCTCCGAAGGTGATTCGTTTCACACGGCTTAAGGAACCCTTTATGTTTTGCGCCACCCCCCTGTTCCTAGCTGTTCCGAGATTCCGTGTCCGTGAGAGGGTGAGGGTACGTGGTAGGTCACTATGGGCCTCATAAAAAGGCTCAAGGTCACTCAAAGAGCAATGGAGAGGGCTATGCTCGGGGTTTCTCTGCGTGATCGAATCAGAAATGAGGAGATCCGCAGAAGAACAAATGTAACCGACATAGCCCGAAGAGTTGCTAAGCTCAAGTGGCAGTGGGCAGGGCACATCGCTCGCAGAACTGATGGCCGCTGAGGCGGGATAGTCCTTGAGTGGTGACCGCGTAGGTACCGGAAGGCGCAGTGTGGGCAGGCCTCCAACAAGGTGGACCGACGATCTGACGAAGGTCGCGGGAAGCTGCTGGATGCGAGCAGCATAAAACCGGTCGTTGTGGAGATCCTTGGGGGAGGCCTTTGTCCAGCAGTGGACGTCTTTTGGCTGAGATGATGATAATGATGAAGAGAGGGTATAATGTGTACTCACACATTATGCTCGAGTGCGGCATGCACTCCTCGATCCGATCCGAACCCTTCGGAGAATCTAGTAGGGCACGGGGACACGCACTTATAAATGGGTGATGCCGTTACCTCTAGAAAACCTCTGAAGGTGATTCGTTTCACACGGCTTGAGGTACCCTTTACGTACCTCGCCGCCCCCAAAAAAGCCCGGTGACGCTGAAAATGCAGTTTGAGGCAATCAGCAATCTCTCTCAAAAAAAAGCGGTATGCAGCTTACTTTCTGGGTCTTCTTATGTGCCGAGTGCCGAGTACTTACTGCCGAGCGCGAGCCGAGTTGTGGCTTCTGCTACGACTTTGCACTACACGCGCGCCGGGTGGTCGCAAATGTTTTGTTTTAAAATTAGTAATTTAGTGGCTTTTTTTTAATTACTAATGAAGTGCTTGTCCTTCATCTCCCCTAATGTTAAGTGACGATAAGGCCGAAGGTGGAAGCGAACTTCACCTGGAATCCTCAACTTCTGAGGCACTGGCTATCTTATCTCTAACTGTCGGAACAAAACAAGCCACTAACATAGTTATGGCGATATATTACCGATAGATATTGGATGTTAGTTAGCCAGCCTTACTTTACTTAGAACAAACCCGAACACCAGAAAAAAATGTGTAGAAACAATCACGCTTCGACGGGCATCGAACACGGGACTGGGTTTGAGACAGAGTTAGTTGAGAAGAATGATTCGTAGATTTTGCCAGTTGCTCTTTGAAGAACAATCTTCGAACAGCAAATACGTTAGAGTACAGTCATGAGCAAAAATATTGAAACAGTTGTAATGCGACTATGTTATTCATACTAGAAAACAGTCTCACCCAACACCGAAATGAAATGCTTTTACCTAAACATATGTGCAAACGTTCACCGTTCACTCATACGCATTATAACGCGACACAAGTGCGGAAATTAGCTATTCGCGAATATAGGTAGTGTCGCGAGTAGAGACGCGACAAGCACGTCGCGTCGGGCGCGCGGCGATCAATCAAGCATGGCTGACGTTTAACGCACGTTTAATGTGCCATTTCCGGCGCTGCGTTGTGCCCAGACGTATTGCAGCAGATTGCCGATACGCGGGTCGCCGGTCGACCTCTCATTGTTCAGTTATCGATAAGCCAGGCGCCACTCGTGACGTGACCCATCACTAACGTATTGTTGTGACGCTGACAGTTTGAGTGCGAATCGGTACTTAATTTTGCGACGAAGCGACGTCGCTTTCGAGATGTTACCATTACTTACCACGCATGTCTGTTGTAGAGTCTAGTCGATGGAACTACTATTGGCAACCTTGTTGTCAGTAAAATAGTTTTTGACTTGGTCTTTTGTTTTTAGTGTAATTAATTATGGAGGGAGTTTGTTGTTGGCCACAGTGGCTTTTACTGCCTCACAGGACATTTAGGGTTAGGCGAGAACTTTTAAGTTTGTGAGACACGATTGTGGACGTGGATCGTAGATGTTAATCAATGTTAAAGTTTTAGAAATCAAGCCTTGTAAAGAAAATAAATAAATATCAGATAGTTAGGAAGATGGTTAAGTCCAAGTAAAACAGTAGACGGCGTCACCCAACCGTATAGATAGTATAAAAGATGATGAATGACAAAGAGAATAAGGAATGAAAGTGCGAGAGCAATAAATGATAGAACTGGAATGAAAGAGAAAATTAGAATATAATGCCTCCCATCCTGTGGGAGAAGATGGTTAGCAGAATAGGAAAAAAAAATCAGTGTTAAAGCAAACACCGTACGTAATAGTAATGAGTGTGAGATTCATTTGCTATTCGAATTTATTTGATCCCGTTATTGAAAACGAGGAGAGCAACAGACCTAACAAGGTTTATGTATGTAGAGAAGAGGACTTGCGATTGCGATTGCGGTGCGATTTTTGAACCGATGGCTAACTCTCACGCTATGATATCAATTACTATTTTTATGTAATTATTTTTTGTTTGTAAGTACTTCCCATTCGGTAAACTTCCCATTTCGTAAACCTCAGACTTTACCTACTAAAAAGTTGCGTTTGGTAAACATTTTATACTTCATACTAACATTTAGTTCCATTTCGCAAACATTTGAGTAATCACATGTGTTGTATCCCATTTGGTAAACTTTCAGTTGAAATGAGTACAGTCATGTAAAAAAAGAAAACACAAAAATCGATAATATTGATAAACTCGTATATTTTTAATCACAGGGATAATAATCGAATTAGACAAATACTTGTTGTTAGGCAGATTTGCCTATGATCTAAATACTTAAGAAAAATCACAGTAGGTACTATTTGACTATGTATTTCTTCTTCTTTTTCACTTATTCCAAGTCATTGGTAACTTATTTTAAATGTCGAAAATTCTCGAACGGTATGTAATAAATAAGTATCTTATTACTACTCATATTGTAAATAATGCACAAATTATTATATTTCATATCACTTTTAATTTCGAGATTACCGGTGAGATTAAAAAATCGGCCCCAATAGAGTAGTAGTCCCAGTGTTGCACCGGAACCAGCGATCGTTTTTTTTTTCGTTTATGCATTAAAAAAGGCTCAGCAACAAATTTTAGTCTTCAGTAACAATTGAATACGACCACGCTTCTTAGCTGACATTCCGTTCAATAACAACGAAAGTAAGTATTTCGAACTTAGGTATTATATCGAATTATGTTACTATACTAGCTGTCCTGGCAGACCTTGTTCTGCCCTAGCTATTCTCTGAAGTTACATTGATTTTTTAATGTTAATAGCTGCCTCGACAGATTTCGTTCTGTCAAAAGTTATTGGCCTGTCGCAGTTTAATAGAAATAAAATAACATTGAAAGACTTTAGTAATATCTAATGTGGTGATATTTTTATTGTAATGCTTTAAGGTACACGATATTTTTTGTTTGATTACTTGGCGCGTAAATAAATAAATCTTGACTTCTAATCAACTTGAAGGCATACCAAAGATAATCCTAACGCGCCTTTGTTTTGTTTTGATTGACGTCAAATGTTTGACAGCTGGGGACAGAGTGGTTTGTATGGGAAAAGAAAATTGTTGTTTTTACTATTTTCCTCGTATTTTTTACGTTTTTCTCTCCATAAGAACCTTCCTCAGACTTCATCAAACATAATAATTTATATAGATTACTGTATGATAGTGATATGTATACATAAGTGCAACTCAGGTATCGAACGCACGAACCACTACCCTACCATGTTTCTGAAATTTGTCCCACCCAGTCCAAATGTCTAAAGTAGGCCATCGAGACACGACTGACTGTGACCGTTTAAAATATAATAGCAGAATCTAAAGCCAGTTCCGAAGACATTTTGTCCTGGCATCGTCGGCGGCGTCCGGACGGAAGCGGGCGGCCCCTCCGCTCCCCTCCTCCCCGCCCGTCCAATCCCATCTCCCCCCGAGGTGAATGAACGTCTTAAACAGTAGATTTCTATTACGCATATTGGGCATAGATAACGTAAATGTGAGCTAAGCAGGCACGTGCTGGCTTTTTAAGAGCTGCTCGGATACCTTTTTTACATATACGAGTAGAATACCCATTCTAGTGGCAGTGGTAGTTCGACACTTTAATGAAAAAGGTTTATATCATCAACAAACAGCTATAAGTTCTTAGAACAAATTTTATTTAATTATTCTATGTTCCTATAAAGACGCTAGTCCCGGTTTGTTGGCGACCGACTGGTTAGCAAACACAAACCCGCATTGGGCCCGCGTTTTGGTTACTCATCCGATTAGCGGCCTTCGCGAAAGTTTGTTAACTTTAGCGATTGCAGTCGCAGTAGCAGCAGCAGATTCCCAGCGGGGGGTTCATGTTTGTGTAATCGGTTTGGTTGGTAGGGCTTGTCAGTCCGCCTGGCTAGCTACCACCATCTTATCTAAATATGTCGCCATAACATCAATGTTTGTAGCATTGTTGTGTTCCGGCAGCTAGAGATAAGATAACCAGTGCCTCACTAGTTGAGGTTCCCGGGTGAAGTGCGCTTCCATCATTGGCCTTATCATCACTTTACATCGGGTGAGATCAAGGCACTGTGCTTACCCGTAAAATATTAAAAAACTAAAAATTAAAAAAAAAACGCTCTATGATCGCTCGCTTAGTGCATTTGCGAATAAAATGTATCAGTTTACATACATTGTGCGTAAAACCAATGTTTAAACAGACTCCTACTAGGGCAGCTTCGTTGCAATTTATTGTACACACGCCTGCACATCGACCTACCACAAACTGTCAAATTTCCTCAATAGACTTTGAACTTAATAATTAAGGCATATGGTTGAAAATGTATAAAAAAAATGAGAGTTTTGAATAGGTTGAAGTGCAGGCGTCTGTACAATTATCAACTGGTTGCTTTTTTCGGTAATAAATAAGCCTGCGGGCGCATCAACCACTGCGCCATCGAAATCAGCAAGAGCTATTTCAAATAATATTGTTTTATTTTTCTAACTTCACATGTTTTTATCAGTAGGTACTTTTGTATATTTATCTAGAGCGGTCCGCTCTGGCTTAGCACGGGTGTACTTTTTTTTTAAATAGCCTATGTTACTGAGTGCTAATGTAGCATTCTAATGGTGAAATATTTTTTAAATCGGTCCAGTAGCTTTTGAGTTTATTCGTTGCAAACAAACATACATACATACATACATACAAAGCTTTCCTCTTTATAATATTAGTATAGATAGTATGTTACTTTATACTGTTATGCTGTACTGTTAGCACAATCTAATATTACCGAAATTACTTAAGATTTTCTGCCCGACTGAACTCCCCTGCCGCTCCCCAATAATGCAGGGGGTACGCCGCGCCGCCGCCGCCGGTGACTCATCCGAATGTCAGCTGTAATAAATTCTTTTTCTGACGAATCATTCGCGTGCCCTATGCACCCCTGTTCGCAGCCCCCTGTATACACGGTGTATATATCGCAGGAACATCGATGGAAGCCATGAATGCAATGTCACTGAGGAAATTGTTAACAAGCTATGGAAAGTTGATAGCGGTTTTTCAAATGTGTATTTTTTTATAGAGATAAACATTTAAAAAAATTATGATTTAAATAAACGCGAGTAGTTATGTAAAAGTAGTTTTATATCTATGTTTGTTCGCGTAAACTTTAGAAAAAGAAATGAGGTTCTTTGTGCTTTATTTGGTTACACCCGTTTTTGGTCTCAGTTGTTTTTTGTAAAATGGCAGCCATTAAAACATGTGTCAATCAACCCGCAATGGGCAGTTCATTTATCGAATTTAATTAGAATAAAAGAAAACCGAAACGGGCCAGTGTTGTTGTTAGGTATGGGCCCAAACCTCCCCTCATTGTACTGTTGTACATGTAGCAAGGCCTGAGCCCAGCATTGGAACGTTTATAGACTTAGGACAATGATTTATTATTCTTTTCTTTTTTTTTTAATATTGCGATGACATTGCACGACTCACTTTATAACCGATACGTTGGTGGGGGGTGTCAGTATAAACTTTAAAGTAGTGTGTAGCGGGGTGACTCCTTGCAGGGGCCGTACCACGCCTTACCAAGTTCTTAAAGCAGTAATTATTGCAGTTGTAAAAACGAGACGTGCATATACGCCACTAACGTAACCGAATCGTGTATTAAACTTGCGCTCAGCAGTCTGCCACTAAATAATATACGGAACTACTACCTTCAGGGTCACCTTGGTTAGTGACTCTGCTCACCCAATTGCTCGATTGCCACCTTATAAAAAAATCCCGATAGACGGAGCCTTATAAAGGGTTAATTAGCTGTAGGGTATAACTG
Organism: Eudonia lacustrata; assembly: GCA_947562085.1. NCBI lineage: Eukaryota > Metazoa > Arthropoda > Insecta > Lepidoptera > Crambidae > Eudonia > Eudonia lacustrata. The sequence goes on along the minus strand of OX387339.1, from coordinate 23,665,178 downwards.
CCGTACTTTTATAGACGTCATTTATATTTGATTATTACTTAACACCTAAAACTGTCTATTATAAAATAGACAATAAATATAATCACACTAATATTATAAATGCGAAAGTTTGTGTGTAAGTATGTATGTGTGTATATTTGTTGCTTCTTCACGCTGCAACGGATGGATGGATGTGGATGAAATTCGGCATACAGATACACACACTCTGCTATACACTACTTTAAAGTTTATACTGAAACCCCACACCAACCTCACGGTTATAAAGTTAGGTGTCAGACATCCTTATGCAAGCACAAGGGACCATCTACGTCAGGTCATAACGCCCAGATCAGAACACGCCGGTTCCGCATCCTTCATCCGGTACTTTTAAGACTAGTGTCTCAAGCTAGTTGCCCCGTGGACACGTATAGTCCACTACCTAATATCCAAATAGGTCACCGGAGCTGTAAGCTCGTTCACTTCTCGTTGCACTAAGAGCACAACTCGCAGTGTATCACTGCTCGGGCCGTCAACTCTAAAGTCGACTACCAAATGTACTCTTTGGTGGCGGAGTTGTAAGCACACTCACTTCTCGGTACCCATCCAGGCACCTGATCAATTCCAAATTCCTACGCGGCTGATTAAACCGGAGGCCTTTGCCTCTAGCGGGCACCTCTACTAGTTCTCCAGACTAGTGCCGGAGATGTTGGAGTAACTATTCAATGAAAACCACCGAGCAGCACAACCAACTAAGGGTAACTCACGTACCCCGCAGGTCTCTTCGCTTCAGGCCCCCACCGGACCACTACTATGACCCGCTCGCTATGCACGAAATGGAAGCCTGGCCAGACCAACCAGGCAGACGAACATTCCCACTTCTATAGCTAACTACATGCCACCACGAGTCCAACCCATGTCCGGGGCCTGCCGGAGACGCCCGCGAAGGCATAACCGGCAAGGGGCCTAGGATCCGGAACTCCCGTGGTACCCTTGAAAAGACAGCCGGACCCGTAGTTCCAACTGCCATACCCTACCTATCAGGGTACTGACTCTATCTACTAACTAGATTCTCAGAGGCTTTCGGATCAGATCGAGTCCTCGGATCATGGGAGACAATAGTTCACGTGGACGACATCGCGGTTGCTAGTCTATCTGTCACACTAATATTATAAATGTTAAAGTTTGTGTATGTCTGTATATTTGTTCCTTCTTCACGCTGCAACGGATGGATGGATTTCGATGATATTTGGCATACAGATAGTTTATAACCTGGATTAAAACATAGGATACTTTCTATCCCGATTATATTCCCACGGGAACGGGAACCGCACGGGTGAAACCGCGAGCAGCCGCTAGTATAATATAATTTTAACAGTGATGTTATAAGTAAGCACATTTTTGACTCAACAATTGAGGGTGCTAGTTAATCTTTAATGATAATTGACGTCGAGTGCAGTTAGTGCATTAGCGAATACTAAGCAGCTATCCAGTGGTGCCCGGCGCAGTCGCGGTCGCGGTCAGCGCGCCTGCCACCGGCGATCGGGTTGCAGATCGCGTTTCATACAGCTTTTTACGGACATTATAGATGCACTGTTTAAAAGGGGGATTAATATGAACCCTTTAGTATAGATATCGTTTACGCTATCGTATGTCGATATGAAATAGGTAGGCGGCCGCCCGCCACCGGCACCGCCACCGGCACCGCCACCGGCACCGCCATTTACGTGTACGGAAAATTTGTTATACCGTGGCGTTATACTGCGTTTGATTATTTTGGGCCTTATAAATGAACTGAGAAGTAGCGATTAGTAAATCAGTTCAAATTAGAGTAAAAGTTGTCTTTTTTAAACGGTAAAGGAACGCGAAGGGTTGTTACACATTTGTGGTAATAACTCTTCACACCTAGAAACAGAGAAAAGAGATTTTTCATCACACTTTATATAGATAAAGCACTTTATATAGTTTAGCAATCATTAAATGAATCTAATGTATTTTAGCTGTTTGGATGGGACCCATCCTGATTTAAGTTGGCTTGTTGGTGGGTAAAACCCCTCCCCGTACCATCTTGGGGGAGCGGGAATCCCACATATACGCCGTGTATTCCATATGCAAAAATCTAAAAATTTTCAGGAAATAGAAAATGGTGGTTTGTCACTAAGTAACAAGGAACTAAGAACATAAGTCTTTATCAAAAAAATTAAATGCGAATGTTCTCTAAACGGTGAATGCACCATAACTTTTTAGCCGATAGATATTTATATTGAAATGCATAGGTGGCAGGAAATTGCGTGGCTGTTATTGGCAATTAAATGGGCTGTTGAGCTGTTTAGATCAAAGCGACATGGGCGCAACAACCAAGCAATGAATATAAGGCCGCGGACACAGCAGCAGCGATACAGCGGTAGCGACGAAGGCTACTGTTGATTAGAACCATTACAAAATAGTAAGTAAAAAAGTAAAAGTAATGCCTTCGACTGTCTAACTGCTGGGCGAAGGCCTCCATCATTGAAATGGAGTCATCACTACAATTGATAGCTAATGGCCTAATCACCACGCTTTCCATATGTGATTTAAACACAAAATTTGGCTATGCAACGGAAAATCCGAAACACACTTTGCCCGACCTGGGAATTGAACCCGGGACCTTCGGGTATCGGGCCGAGAGCTTTGCATATCACTCACCCACCGATTTTTTAAAATTTCTTTTTCCCATTTAGAATCCAACAAACGTCACGTTGGCAATAGTGTTTTATCGAGCGATCATGTGAGACTTTTAATAGCAAATGTTTGGATGTAGGTTATGTATCAAAATTAAATGAAAAACATTAAAACGGACCTATGAAAGGCTTGAAAGAATTTAATTGCAATATTATTTTTTAGCCTTGTGTGTTTATCATAAATTAGTTAATTATGAAAACTGAAGGAAACTAAGACACGTGATAGAACTATGATGCACTACGGTATATTGATTGTTTATTTCTGAAATAAATAAATATATAAAATAAATTGCTCATAGAGCCTGCTGACAGTTTCGTTTCCGCTTACCGCTCCGCTCTACAGTCTAGCCGAAGCCTAAAAGGTCTGTGGGCGATCTTTGATGCAAGCAAAGGTAGATTGAAAACATAAGCTTGGCAGCTCTCCGTTGGGGATAGTATGGTCACGACAAACGATAAACTTGAAAGCGCCATATTCAAGTGTCTAACCTATAAGTACCTACTTGAAATAATGTTATATAATTTTAGAAAAGCCTATTTTTTAAAGTAGAATAGAATAATTATTAACGGGATTCTTATCATGTTTATTATTTGTGAGTATCCGATATTTCGGTACAGTTACATGCGCCATGATCACTGAATCACTGAAGTTAACGCGGGGTTTAAATAGTTATGTAGAATAGATTAGTAGTAGTCAAAGTTATGCATTGCCCGCATTGATAATTTTGACGTAGGTATTTATGGTATTTAGTTTAAGTCACAACAATGAATTTTTATTTAATTTGGAGTCACTGGACAACCAACCAAGTTATTAAAACATAGTTTTTAAATTAAAGTTAATAAATTCACAACCAAAAAATGAAAATGATAATTTGTTTTTTTTTCTTTATTTTTTTTATTATTTTGTCCAACTAACCAACATATGTTTAGAATAATACGCAATAAAATATATATTATACCCTTATTATGCCTTTATACCTTTTTTTTTGAGTTAATTTATACTTGAAGGTTAGCTCCACTAAAATTTATATCAATATTTTTTTATAGTTATCTCGTCCTAATTTAATAGAAGAAAAATAAACACAGTTTTGTTGTTTATAGAATATAAATATTTAGTAGGTAGTTAGTCGTTAGAGGATGTTTGGTGTCAAAATAGTCACCTCCAACTTCGAAAATTAGTTGTACAGAACACTTGTAACGTACCTACATGATAGTCTGTGGTTTATTGTCACTGGCTCAATAAAAGCACCACAAACTTGGCTGGTATTCGCTTTATGTGGCATATTGCAGAACACTAGAAATTGTTTATTGGAACTAGTAGGTACATTTTTTTTTTCTATGCTCCTCCAACATTATCGGAGACTTTTGTATTTCTATTCTCTTTCATACTATTTCTCGCATTTATTCCTCTCGCACTTTCATACTTCATACTAGTAGGTACACATTCATACTAGTAGGTACATTGTAGAATGCCACAAGTGTATAAGGTTTAATAATGTGGTTCAATAGTTCGTAGTTGATATTGAACGTAGCTTTACAATTGGTCGTGGCGCGACCGCTCGTTGCGAACGAATGTAGGGTGACCACCTTCCCTATTTCTTGGTCAGAAAACTATTTTAATATAGGTGTCAATTTTAAGTCTTTGTTTAGCCTTAAGCAGGTGTGTAAATACGAATGAATGGTCTGATACAAAAAGTTGTTTCTATTCATCATGAGTACTACTATCAAATGTCTAAAGCAAAACAATGAGTTAAAATTCACGATGTTTTTTTATATTTCAAAAGCTTTTGTAAGATTTTGTGATATACCTAGTTAGAAATAAGCAGTGCTACTTATCAAAAAAAAATTGGTATGTTGATTTCTATTACTTATCTATCTCAATTTTTTATTTTGTTTTATTTTAAACTCACATCAATACAATAGAGATAAAGATATATAGATAAAGATAAAGATACAGTAAAAAAAATTACATATTTTTAATTTATTAAAACGTTTTTGTAGCTAACTGTACATACTACGTCAGGTTTTCACGAACGAGCGAGTTGTCGACAAAAAATATAGGTAAAATCGGAAGGTGCCAACTCGCACGCACTTGCCACTTCCACACATGCCAGTTGACGAATAAATCAATTTTAAAGGTGATTGACTTGTATTTTGTTATGCTAGTAAGGACACTAAGCGCAGGTAGTGAGTGTAATAAAGATTTATCTATTTAATAACGAACATTTTATTCTCTAATAGTTCCTACCCGCTGCTTCTCGTGATTGCAGTTCTATCGAACTATAATTAATGAACTAATAATTGAGGGAAGATTACCCTTCTTATATACGTCTTCAGTAACGTGTGTTTTCAATTTACAATAAAGGAATCATATACATGTCTTTCAAAGTGCCGACCAAATCATATCGTCCTAACTTATCAATAAAATCATGGCCACCCCACTTCTCTAGCAGTATACTGATTGCGCCATAGAGGTTATACAGCTGTTTCATTCACAGCCGTTCTGTATATCGGGAAAATAAACCGCGACACTGGTGCATGCACATAGTTCCTTGCATAATCAATGCAAGCAACTAGACGTACGTAGGTACATAACTACATATTATATGTTTCTGTACTATAGTACGACCTCCTTGGTCGAGTGGCTTGCACACCGGTTTTCATGGTGTCGCCATCTCTGAGGTCCCGGGTTCGATCCCCGGTCGGATCAATTTAGAAATACCTGTTTTTCTAAATTGTTTCGGGTCTGGGTGTTTAGTATGTATAATAAGTATGTATTTAAGTATATTAAGTATGTTTATCCGTTGTCTAGTTAACCATTTTCAACAATTTTCTTAAGGAAGCTTTTCTTGGGGCTAGATAATTGGTGTGAGTGTGGGAAACATTTATTTATTTATTTATTTATAGTTTGTTCTGTAACATGTTTTTTTTCTATATTGGACTTGTAGGTACTAATGTTTCATTTGGCTTTTTTTTAAGTAGGTAAATAAAATTTAGGTATTTTTACCATCAGATCTTTCATGTCCGCACTGCTGGGGCTCAAGCCTCCTATGGATGTTCAGGTAGAACGGGCCATAAGTCACCACGCGGGCCCAGTGCGGGTTGGTGGTTTTTCTACTCGCAATATTTTAAATAAACATGATTTTCTTTGTTAGATGATAATCGATGATAATAAAAATTAGTAGTAAAATATGATTTTTCCCTCCTACCCCTTGAGTCAGTAAATAGGTATGTGGGGTTTTACTGATACCTCGCGCAAACTTCATAAGAGAATAAGAATAAGTAACGTGGCACTGTTTTGTTTCATTTGCTAACACTCAGCCACGTTCAAGAACACTTACTATTATTTCACATTATTATTCGACAAAACACGAAATTTATAAAGTAAAACAAAACCGCATACATGACTCCTTATTTTCTCGACAAGGAGTCCTCTTTCTTTCTTCATAACTTTTTTGTAAGTGACAGGTTGTGAAACCTGCTTATGTGTCACTGTTTACATTTTTTATTTGTCCGTCTACGCTACGCAAACTAATTATTGATGTCATTTAAACACGTTAATTTACGTAGTACGTACAGTCACGAACATTAACATGTAATCAATCTCACTCCAGTGCGAGGAGCTCGATGGCGCAGTGGTTAACGCGCCCGGTCTGCGAGTGCTGAGGCTAAGCAATTTTTGCAAACGCCGGTCATCGGATGTGTGACCAAAAATTTATCATCTCAAGCTCCTCCGTGCTTCGGAAGGCGCGTAAAGCCTATGGTCCCGGCTGCATTATCAGTCGTTAACAATCACCAATCCGCACTGGGCCCGCGTGGCGTGTATGGCTCTTTCTCCCTATCCATCCATAGGGAAGGCTCATGCCCCAGCAGTGGGGACATAAAATGAGCTGATGATGATGATAACGTCACTCTTATTAATACAATAGAATAAGAGTCAAAACTAGTCTAAAGTGTATGCATGTTAATGCCCGTAACTGTACATCAATTTATCACGTTAATGCTTGTGTCTATAATATACCTATGTTAATAGCTTTCATATGTTTAATACTCAGAATAATAAATTTAAGTTATTATTTTGAGGTTTAATAAGAATCATACATATTGGTAACATACTGTTATAGGTACCTATTCTATCAGTTTGACATAAAGATGGTGATTGTGTTACCTATAGAAAGTTCTCAAGTAGTTGATAATTTAGGGAAAAGTACGCTTTCATCTACTGCCTTATCGTCACTTAGAAAGGACACATGGCTTAAGTTATGAAAATGAAATGAAATAAAAATATTATTTATTGTACACCATACAAAAACAGCTCTAAAAAGCAAGAAATAAGATTGAAATCATATTATTAATTACGTAGATACGCATATTAGTTTTAAAAAATGCCTATTGAAGTCGGGTAGGGCTTTTACAGTAGTAAAGTGGAAATAATGGAACAACTACATAAAAAAGTTTAAATGAAACAATTTTTTTTGTGTACTTACTTATTTTTCAGTTTCCTTTTTTAAGTCGGTTTTTTTGATAAAAAATATTTTTAGTGATGGGTAGACCTAACAAGGATGCTTCTCGGATGAGGAAACGACGGCCTAGTAGGTATTCCTATGTAAAACTTCAATCTTAATTAGGTATTATTTTTGTACGAACTGAACATTTTGAACCGTATGAAGTAAGCTCAACAAAAGATAAATGGTCTCCATCATCAGACCTGCAATAGCACTTATAACCCATATAGGTGCAAAGTTCTCATCAATAGAAATGAATTAAGTCCAAACACAAGGTAGCTACTGTAAAACGTTGAGGAGTTTCCTTGACTGACCTTCGTCTTCATCATCAGACCCCTAATGACAGTCACAACCCTAGGTGTAAACACAACAATAGGTGTAAAGTTCTCATCAATACAAATTAATGAAGCCCAAACACCAGGGTGTTGCTGTAAATAGTTGAGGAGTTCCCTCGACTGTCTTTCAGCTTCATCATCAGATCGACTCTAGACCTTCATTAAAGTAGTGCTTTAAAATACTTATGAAAAAAATTAACAAACGCATTAGTCGCCGCTACGATTTTCGAAGGTCCCTCTCGGTTTCTTTGGGATGCCATCATCAGATCCTAGTTTCCTTATCATGGTACACCCCTTGGGATATCTCCTTTCCATCAAAAAAGAATCATCAAAATCAGTCCATAAACAACGAAGTTATCCGCAAACACACATACATAAAAAAATATATGTATACTTAGTACCTACGGTCGAATTCAGAAACCTCCTCTTTTTTTTAAGTCGGTTAAAAATACTTGTAAGTACAGGGGGAATACAAGTAGTAGTCAAAGTCAAAGTAATTTTTTTTTATTCAAATAAATTTACGAAAAGTGCTTTTGAATCGTCCAATACAATAAACTTTTTTTTAATAGTATATTTTAAACTTATTTAAATAAAAATTGATGAAACGTTCTAACTTCTCCAAGTTAAGGTCGGGTTACACCGGACTTGGTCACGACATTACTAAATTAATTATGTCTAAAGGGTTACTCCCTTTTTTTTGAGAGTTTGCTGATGGAATGATAAGGCATTTTCAGGTTCACCGGGCTTTTTTGGGGGCGGCGAGAAACTTAAAGGGTTCCTCAAGCGCCGTGTGAAATGAATCACCTACGGAGGTTTTTTAGAGGGAACGTCATCATGCACTAATAGTGCGTGTCCTCGTGCCCTACTAGATTCTCCGAAGGGTTCGGATCGGATCGAAGGTTCGGATCGGATCGAAGGAGTACCTACGCAAAGTAATAACGCTTCAAGACCCGTTTACACAAGTCTCAAACGAAGAACATGGCCACGCGGTTCCAGGCTAGCCAAACACAATATGTTGAAACATATTGTGTTTGGCTAGCCTGGAACCGTGGCAATTTCAGCATATTGTGAACAATATGCTGAAATTGGAGAAAGGAAACGTTATAAAGTTACAATTTTTTAGTATAGGAAGTATCGTAAGCATTTTAGCTAACAGCTGGCTTACTTACCACCTTAATGGTAAACCAACAACCCCATGATAATAAAACTAGGAGTATTAAGTTTCGATAACACTGGGTTCACATGATTAGGCCAATACCGATCAGTTGTAGTGATGACTGTTGACTATTTGAATGATGGAGGCCTTCAATCACTAATATGGAGGAGGGAGACGGAGGGACATGCTTGTCTTTCGAGACAAGACAAAAGCTTATTCACTCTAGCTTTCAAGAGGCTTTGGCTTTATACATTTAAAAGTTCCATTGTTTGTTTTGTATTTGTATCAATAAATGGTTACTGTTGTATCAGTCGATACGACAAACTGAAATCTTTCATGACTAGGAAGTTTAGTTTACTGAAGTTGGTTTCCGCGTGAAGGTTTAATTACAGGGATTGATACTTGGGATTTCATTGAAAATTATAAGTTCCTATGTACTGAATATTATATTTTTATTGTTTTCCTCAATCACAACATCTCGCTACTGTGGTTTGGTAAAAGTTTTTCTATTTACGTCTCTTACTGACTTTTTATGTGTCGTTCTAAATATAGTAACATTAAATAACAAAGGTTTTATTGTCTAAAAATTGTGTTTTGTCGAATATAAAACGTTTAAGTGTTAATTAAAAAACTGGAAACGATGAAAATGATGACTATTAAAGCAAACTCTCTTTTAATTACAAATGTATTACGAGTATGTTCATTTCTATAATACAATTAAAAAGCATACCTAATATTAAAAAATAAGCGCTACAATCAATACACTAATAAACTATTTTCATAACCCCTAAGTTTTGAGTTACCCATATGCCTGCCACGGCTTATGACTTAGGATGGTTTTACTCCAACATGTGCCACCTAAAATGGCCCATAGGAACTAGATAAAAGGTTCTGAGTTGCTTGACATGCGCGAAGGTATTTGACATGTCCTGTCAAATTTCCCGTCTTTTTTTTTCTTTTATTGATGTGTAACATCTTTCCGCTCGCCTTTATGTATCGTACCTACAATAAAATTTGTGGAAGTGATTTCGTGAAATGTGACGGAAGTTGGACGTAACAGTGTGACAGGAAGTCGGGAAGCGCGCAAGCGCGTGCCATTTTGTAAAGGAGAGTGGGCGCATTTGGACCAAATGTTAAAATAAAAAAAAGTATGCGGCCACTTCGGAATCTTATTTTAAACAAAAGCTATGAATATGTGCACCATTTATTCTTATGAGCACAATTCTCAGATGTGGATAGATATGAAGAAAATGTCCTTTTTATTGTTTTAATTATTAATATTTTTTTCGTTAATGTGAAGTGAAAGCGTTTGTGACGCTTAAAAACAAGAAAACAGTGATAACAAAGAACAATATGGCAGATTCCTGTATTAAAGAACACTAACGCTATTTTCGTAACAATATTAAAATATTTTTATCTACACTAATGTTGTAACATTCTACTTATGTTTCCAATACTTGACTTATAATTACTACTGTTATAGCGCAGACAACAAAACACTCAATTTAAGCAATTTCACATGATGGTATAATATCCATATCGATATCGTAAAATCTCATTATAACATCAATAAAACGCGACCAATTAACCTGGCGAGCCTTATGTCAAAATCCTCATACAAGTTGTATAAAATTTTGATATTAGGCTGGCTTTTGAAAACAGTTGGGTTATACGTGAAAACTTCGTCGAAACTACTAAACTTACATACACAAAACTCTTTGGTAAGATCTTGTGCCAATTAACAAAAAAAAGAACAGCGCGCGCTCGCTCCTGATTGGCCCTGCGCGCGCAGCTGCGCTCTCATTGGTTAGATTTTAATGGCGGCAAGTTCACTGTGACAATACACGTACGCGTGAATTTAATGTTTCGCAATGTGTTTTGTTTTTAAAATACAAATTAAAAGTTAAAAATGGACAGCGACGATGATATTTGTACGCCTCCGGATATTCTAGAATTGGCAACAAAAGTAACTCACAATCTTTTGCCAGAAAAATCTAGAAAATTATATGAAAAAGAATATAATAACTTTTTGGCATGGAAGATCGAAAAGAAAACTACATCATTTTCTGAAAATGTCATTCTTGTGTATCTCAAAGACCTCTCCGACAAATTCAAGCCATCTTCTATGTGGGCTAAATATTCTATGCTCAAGTCCACACTGAGTATCTACAACAATATTGATATCACGAAGTATTCAAAAGTCATAGCGTTCCTGAAACGCAGTTCAGAAGGACACAAGGAAAAAAAGTCCTTGACGTTTACATCAGGTCAAATAAAGATGTTCCTGAAAGATTCACCAGATATTTTGTATCTTTTTGAAAAGGTAAGTATATTTTAGTTCTGTTATTTAATCTACCTAGTACTTACGTACTATACACGCAAGTTATCTAGACACTCCGTTTAAGCGCTTTGTGTATAAATTAGGTAGTAGGTACCTACACTTTACTACTTCATAAATCATAGTTTTTGCCTTGGCTATGTACCTCAAGCTTATTATATCGTTTATTGTTACAGGTTGCACTAATCTTCGGCATAATGGGGGCATGCCGAAGGCAAGAGCTATACAACATCCAGTTCGATGAAGTCTCTAACATAGACGACAGTACAATCATGGTGAAAGTTTCGAAAACAAAAACGAAAATAGATCGTTCTTTCGTAGTGACGGGCAACTGCTATGCCGTATGTAAAAAATACATGGAACTTCGACCCACCCCCTGTCGAAACCCTGCCTTTTTCTTGAGCTATAGATCGGGGAAGTGCGTCGATCAAAGAACTGGTATTAATAAATTTGGTGCTCTGGGAAAAACTATCGCAAGTTTTTTGAATCTGCCTAACCCAGCGTTGTACACGGGGCATTGGGGCGACCCTTCTCATAGATAGCGGTGATGATTTGAACGCACTGAAACGACACGGGGGGTGGAAGTCTTCTACTGTGGCTGAAAGCTACATTGATGAGTCTTTAATGAATAAAATTCAAGTCTCAAATACGATCTTGAACAGTATAGAAAACAAGACGAATGAAGTAATTATAAATATTCCAACTCCGTCTACGAGCTCTACTGCTTGCCCCGCGGCCGCTACAGCTGCTGGATCAATAATTAACATTAACTTTCAAAATTGTACCATCCAAAATTTGAACAATTATTATAAATAAACTATTGTCAGCTTTCTTGTTGTTTGACTAATTGCATTAGTGAAGATAAAGTAGTGTATGCAACTGCATATAACACGGGTATTAAAACACTCGTTACTATTATGAAACTCGCTGCGCTCGTTTCATAAACTCACACTCGTGTTTTAATACCCTTCATTATATGACAGTTGCATAAACTACTATTATATTATTCGAAGCGCCAAACATTTCCCATCACATCAGTACCGAACAGTTTTATGATATTATGCGAGGATAATGAAGACAGCTGCTTTGACCAACACCCAATTAGATTTTTAATACATACTCAAGTTGGACTGACCCACCATCAATTCAACTAAATACTGTTGGTAACACCTTTCCTTCAAAACAAGAGAAATCATAATACGATAATACATAGAATATTGTCAATATATTTATGAAATTGCGTACTGGTGAATCAAACGAGCGCTTGGCCAAGCTATTCAACACAAGTCGCCGCAGTTTGGAAAGGAAGATAGGTGTAGCTCGAGAGTGCCTGACAAGAGATTTTGTTCCACAACAAATAATTTGCCTACTTATTATTAAAAGTAACCCGAAAGATGTAGTAACGTAACGTAACGTAATTCAAAAGTGACGGAACTGCATTTCGTACAGCTTTTGAGTACCTATCTTGTCTTCAGTTGTCTTCGTGTCTGTCGTTTATAAGTTTGTCTTATACGAAACAACAAATGTCGCAAAACGTTTCAAACAAGTACGTGCGCGATACCTTATTGCAGTTTCGTCACTTTTCTGCATCACTTCAATAATGCTGTATATTCTAGACTCTTGCAAGAAACTATATCACTTCAATGATGCTGCATATTCATGACTCTTGCAAGGAAACTACTTAATGCAGTTTGAAAGAAAAATATTGCAAAAAAACAGTCATTTAATGTTTTATTATTTCATCTTTCAAGAAAACTTTATCAAGAGTTACTAGAGTCCACTTATGGATAGACACGAATAAAAATTTGTTAAAACACTGTTTTTCTGCCTTTTTTTAAATGTATTTTTAGTGAAACTCAAGATATTTTAATATCATAAATCTTAAACAATCCATGACAGCGAAGTATAGTTTTATTAAATTATTAAATAAAGGCTACTTCCAGAAGTGCCGCTCCATAAATTTTTGCCCACTTTCCTTTAATATTATTAATATTATTAAAGGAAAGATAACAAAACATTTATTTAACAAGACTTATTATTATTTTAAGTGACATATTGTGTCATTTGTCAAATGTCTTCTAATAAGTATTTACTGCATTCTCTTTATGATTTGTAAAAAAATATACGTAATTGTTAAGAGTGCGCCGTCCATAAGTGACAAGTGTCATATGTTTTATTTGAAATGTCGTCGTCCATATTTATTTGATGCCGCGCGGCCATACTAATTTTGTATGGGGAATTTAAGGTGCTTTATAAAAAATAATTATTTAAATAACCACTTGATGAATCGAAAATGTAGTCTAGCAATTTTTAGTTTATTCATTGATGATTGTTTAGACAAAATCAGAGGTACAATAATTTAGATAAACTATAAGAAATCTACTAAACGCCGCCACTCGTTTTCATGATTTTTGCCCAACTTTAAATGATATTGTAGAAAAAACTATAGCGTGTTATGAATTTATGGTTCTGACAAATTGTAAACACGTTCCCTATGATACTAAATATATATGATGATAATAAGTCTCAATAAAGTGCAGATCATTGATAAAAAAGTAAGTATTATTAAATAAATTATTCGGATAAAGTATTTCGGTATATAGCTTTTTTAAATATTGAGGTTAATTTCTGTCACTGCTGAAGGAAAAGTTTCCGTATTTTATGTTACACATCATATGCGACTATAATGTAAGGCTCGCTCGTTTTTTTTTTGATATCTTCGTGCGGTTAGCCCATTTAGCCAATGTCAAAGTAATTTTCTTACAAGTTATTTAAATAAATAAAATATATTTTGTTAGCATAATTTTTATCCCAAAATTTACACACACAGCCAGATTTATACAGTAGTATTATATATGTGATGATGACGATCAATGATACTATAATAGGTAGGTAGGTAATGAGAAGTGAGAAATGATATACCCCCCAACCCATCGAGTATCTCAGTAAAGATGTTGGGCTTTACTGAGAGACCTCACGCGGACTTCTTGAGAGAATTTGAAAAGTGACGTTGCACTGTTTTGTTTAATTTGCCAACACTCATGCACGTTCCGGTTAATAATCCACCATTACTTCACATTAACATTAGACAAAACAAAAAAAATGAAAATTAAACAAAACCGCAGGAGTGAACACTAGACTAACTAAATAGATGTAAGTGTGGGAAATAAATAAATAAATTAGGTAGGTCACGGAATGAACGATATAACGGATCCCGTTACTGGACATCAAATCAGTTCAGGGAACTATACTATTACGTAATCAATTCTAAGAGATTATGTTTGTACCTCCTATGTCCGAAATGGATAAAACTGTTGATATTACTTATCTCTTGTGTGTAATACCTAGGTACTTAACTATATTTATTACACTTCGTAGCGTAGGTAGGTAATACAAACATTTCAATTAATAAGTAGGTATAATTAAGTAGATCATTATTACGGCTGCACAACCTGATTGCCTTAATCATCATCATCATCATCCAAACAAAGAAACGTAAAAAATAACATTGTAAGTAGGTAGGTAGATTGTACGATAACATGTGATTTTAATTTGTTCGCCCTCTAAAGTTTTTTGATGATGTTCTTATGTCAGTTGTTACGATTTTTCGCACTCACACTCTTTTATTAGACTTACAGCAGTTTTGTTCTTGTATCCAGTTGGTTTCATTAGAGGATCCATTTTACTTTACTCTTTTCTGCCTTTTCTTTCCTGTTGATTTTGACGTATTGTTCTGACAGCCTGAAATTATGGCTTAGTTTCGTTTCGGCACCCTTGAGGTGCTGAATTGGGAAGCTGCGATAAATTCCCATTTCGGCACCCAGTTTAATATATTGTTGTTTCTTTAATTCAGTGTCTTTTCCAAGCAGTAGGTTTAGTTAGTTTAGTTTTCTTTTCCTATTTCAATCGGAAATGCGGAGCTCGATAGCGCAGTGGTTAAAGCGCCCGGTCTGCGAGTGCTGAGGTTATGCAACTTTCGCAAAGGCCGGCCATCGGATGGGTGACCATTATTTTTCATCTCGAGCTCCTCAGGGCTTCGGAAGGCACGTAAAGCCGTTGGTCCTGGCTGCATCATTAGTTGTAAATAACCACCAACCCGCACTGGGCCCGTGTGGTGGTTTATGGCCCGTTTTCCATATCCATCCATAGGGAAGGCCCCAGCAATGGGGACATAAAATGAGCTGATGATGATGATGATTATTATTTCAATCGAACTTGCAATTCCTACACAATCCAAATACAGCCCACTAGATCGAGCGATAACGAATACTGCTTCAAATGGCCCTGAAGCAGATATCCAGCTCTTGCTCGAGCTCCCCAGTACCATCTCCTCCCAATTACCGAATTCAACGCAGTGCTGCAGTAAAAAAAGAACCTTGTCCAAAAAAAAAATTATTTTTTGTTTAATTTATTTTGCTTTTTAAACTTTTACATACCTACCTACGTAGTAGGTAATTATTCATTATAGCTTTCAACTTGTGTAGAGCGATTACAATAAAATATACTTAATACCTACATTATCTGGGAAGTAAATACATATTAGGTGTATACCTAAGTATAGGTAATTATATTTTGTACCTACTTCATATCGAGTTTAATAGACAGGTTCAATTAAGTAGGTAAATAGGCCGATAAGGGCATGATAAGATGACCAGTTGGTAGGATACTGACCTGGTAAATGGATAGGTAGGTAGGTACCTATAATGATTCACAATATTAATATAAGTATTAATTTTAAGTTGCGAGACGTACACAAGTTGTAGGTAATTAGGAATCAGGGTGTACCTATTCTTCAAATCTAACGCATTATTTAACTAAGCTAAATAGGTATTATACCTACCAAGGCACCTACTAAAAAAAAGTACCTAAAGGTACCTACTTACTACCTATTTAGGTACGCAAAGAATCAGTAAGTTGAATGATTACCTAGGTATGTATTGGTAGGAAGGAACTACCTATCTACCAAAATATGGGAACCAATTTATCTGATAAAGGTACACACCAACTAATCTAACAGTCAATTAAATAATTTATTTCGGAATAAAACAAAAAGTTTCATTTCGTCAACCACGGTCACTTACCTACACACGCCGGCCGTCTCGCCGCGCGGAGTTCGTCAACCAATCTTTCAAAATAATCAGTTCTTACACACCTCGAAAATCATAACTGAACTAAAAATCGTATTCGAAATGCCAAATTGCACTGCAATGTCTAAAGCGGTGGTTATCGGAAGCAGCCGACGCACATTCCGTCGACAGTCCTAAACCAAAACACTGCACATAGCCCGCCCCGACGACGAGCTATGTCAAACTCAGAACTGAGTATACTGCAGCAGGCCGCACGTAGTTCGAACGCGTTCGCACCGTGGCCGACCGATGCCGATATTGTACCGCACGCCTTTTACTACCTACCTAAACTTATGTTGAACATGTAGGCGGGTTCAGTAGGTATAGCTGCGCTTCTATTCCGTCGCTGTTAGAAAAGCTGGTAGCGCCATCTAGCGACACGCCGTCGAAACACATGAGCACTACTGCTTTTGATGTGCTTTTTCAATGAAAGGAACTGGTTAGCGTTTTTACTTTTAACGCGTTTATCGCAAATCTTTAGTTGGATTATGATATTTTAGACGATTCCCTATTCCGACGCAATTCGTATGTAACTACAGGACCACTAGAAAGCGAGATATAAGCCTTTGAAAAATTCAAAACGGTAGCGCCATCTGCCAGTGAACGCGAATATGTTTATACAAATTACACGGAAAAGCATGACAAAGACTTTTTAATGATGTATATTAGTCGTACGAGCTTAAGATAGATGGCAGGTCTTGTTTGTAGAAAACTCAAAAGTTATAATAACGTGTATAGTCGAATGCCAAGTGCCATTTAATTCAAATTCGATCATTTTAAGGAAATTGTCTATTAATAAACTCTCCTTCTGACGCAGTTGGGTAAAAACTATCTAGATTCGAAGCTAAGGGACTGTTTAACCTCAATACGAATTACATGGAAAAGCATGACAAAGACTTCTTTTTGATGTCTATTAGTCGTACAAGCTTGTAAATAGATGGCAGTACTGTCTTGTTTGTAGAAAACTCAAATTTAGAATAACGTGTTTAATCGAATGCCAGGTGCCATTTAATTCCCATTCGATCATTTTAAGGAAATTTACTATTAATAACCCTCCTTCTGACGCAGTCGTGTAAAAATTATCTAGATTCGAGGCTAATTAGGTTGTTTAGGCACAAAAGAAAGACATTGTTTAAAGGCTTTTAGCCTTCTTGACGTTCAAAAAAAAAAGCCTAAAAAAAGGGCTAACAGACAGTATTTGGGAACACTAGCAGATATCATCAAGAGACAACTACTCTCGTTTTTGTAAACATGATCGATTATTGAATAAAACTCGCACTTGGCGGTTGGGTCTGATGCAACGGGTTCATAGCGGGTGGGTGTAGCTAGCTTAATACTAAGGTCTCCATATTGCGCCTTGAAACTATTACAGGTATTCTTTTGCTGATATTATATTTAATTTTAATTGCTTTTTTATCTGAGAACAGTAACAAGGCTTTATTTTTGACATGAATCAACTTGAAATAATATTAGGTATATAAAAAAAATCGGAGCACATAAGAAATATTAAGACATTTTACAATTTTATAGACCTACTAGCCGTCACCCGTCCGTTCGCTGTGCAAAAATTTGTAAATAAAATTGAATTTTTTTTATAGCCTATCATTTGCACAATCTCATTTTCTAACTACATACAAATTTTCATCAAGATCGGTCAAGCCGTTCTTGAGTTATAAAAGGACATACAGACAACCAGACAGAAAAAAAATTAAAAAATCGTAGAATAGGTGTTAGTAAGTCATAAACCGAATATTTATCCTAAAATTTGTCAGAAAAATTGCATGTACAGACAGAGCCTAGATTTATATAGTAGTAAGTACATATATACTATATATCTATTACCCATCTGGGTAGGGGCACCAGTGTTCGACTGAAACCAGTGATTGGCAATGGAACCAGCAACTGATTTATTTATTTATTTATTTAAGGACGGCTAGCAAGAACATACACCAAAACAATGCATTGATACACTTCAAAGTACAAGCTATAGTGTTGTCTTACTTATAGCTGCCACGACATGTATTACTATGCAACCAGAAACCAATTAACTAAGTTCCGAGTGAAACAAGTTCAACAAGATTATAAATCTAAATTCACAAAATATAAGTTTACAGGCTTTAAAAATGCTAATAACAGGCACAGAGTGAACCAACTAATATACTTATCAACCCGTACAAAGTGAAATAATTTAACAAGTATTAACGAAATTAATAGAAAGTTAGTTAACAAGGAACTCCACAACGACCGGTTTTGTGCTGCTCGCACCCAGCGGCTTTCCGCGATCTTCACCAGATCGTCGGTTCACCTTGTCAACAAACAACTAAAAACTAAAGTTATCAAGTACGGAGCAAAACAAATCTTGACAAGTTCAGAGTGAAACAAATTCAACAAGGTTATAAGCCTAAATATCACAAAACCGGTCGTTGTGGAGATCCTTGGGGGAGGCCTTTGTCCAGCAGTGGGCGTCTTTTGGCTGAGATGATGATGATAAGCCTGAATTCACAAAACATAAGTTTAAAAGCTTTAAAAATGTTAATAATAACAGGCATAGAGTGAACCAACTAATATAATAACTTGTACAGAGTGAATTAATTTAATTTAATAAGCACTTACCAACTAAATTCACAGAAAGCTAGTTAACAAGCAACTAAAACCAAAGTTATCAAGTACGGAGCAAAACAAATCTTGATAAGTACAAAGTGAAACAAGCTTTAACATGTACAGAGTGAAATAAACTATACCAGTAGGTATTAAACGAAGTTAACAGCAGGTTTGTTTACAAGCAATTAAAACGTTAATTAACAAGTACAAAAGTATTAAAGTAAGATAAGAAAAAAAAAAACTTAACCTATACTAATCGTCATAGACAGTAGGCAAGTTACACAACAATGCTTATAAATGCACATAAACAGTTGTAATATATTTAAGAGCTTGAGCTTAACTTATATATATAAATATAAACTAGGTAACTAAGGCTACGACAACTATTTCATATTTAAGTTTTTAATTAAAATAGATTTGAAAGTTACAAATTTAGAATTAATATCTAACTCAGATTCTTTAGCGAGAGAGTTGAACTGAGACTGAATTCTATTCATAGGAGAAAAATGACCCAGGTTGCTTTTGAAAGATTTTTGGGAAAACAATTTAAATCGTGAGCTCCTAGCAAGCTTCATGGGAGCATTAAAATTGATTTGTTTGAGGAGAAAAGGACAATCTAAGGCACCACTAATAACCTTGTGCAAAAATAATTGATCTAGAAGTTGTCTTCTTTTTTGTAAATCGAGTAAATTGAAATAAGACAAACGTTCTCTGTAAGAAGGTAATTTTTTGGCCATTTTGTGTTGAAAAGCCAGATGCCAAAGAAAACGTTTCTGAATGGATTATATACGCTTAACATGAATGTCATAACGAGGAGTCCAAATAACACTACAATATTCCAAAGACGATCGTATCAAAGCATTATAAATGAGGATTTTACTGTTAGGACATTTAAACGTTTTTGTCTTTCTTATTACAATTCCAAGAGTTTTGAATCCTTTTTTGACCGTTATTTCTAAATGCCTGTTAAAATTTAACTTATTATCAAAATGGACACCCAGATCACGAATCTCATTAACATTGCACAAATTCTGATTTTTTATTTGAAAGTGTAAGGAATACATGTTCTTTTCCGAATAAAATGAATGAAATTACATTTGTTTATATTTAACGACATGCGATTTCGGTCGCACCAGTCGACAAATCTATTTAGGTCATTCTGCAGAAGTATGCAATCCGATTTATCCTCTACATGTCTAACAATTTTTAAATCGTCCGCATATAGATAAAATGAACTGAACCTGAAACACTGTGCCACGTCATTGACAAATAGATTAAAAAATAGGGGACCCAAATGGGAGCCCTGCGGTACGCCGGAGAATGCATCCAAAGTATCGGAAGATTGACCATTAATGACTACCTTAAATTTACGATTACACACACCAATTTACACACCATTTTAGAAGACTACCATGAAAGTCAAATTGAGACGACAGTTTTGAAATTAGGACACCATGATGGACTTTGTCAAAAGCTTTGCTGAAGTCAGTATATATGACATCAGCAGAGGCTCGTGAGTCAACTGCGGCTACTAAGTCAGAAACAAAACCAGATAAGTTAGTACATGTGGATCGACCGCTAATAAAACCATGTTGTACCGGTATTAGTTTTTATTTGACATGCCAGTAAATGATGGGATACACCAGAGACTCCAGAACCTTTCCGAAAACAGGAAGGATAGAGATGGGTCTATAGTTACTAATGTTTGACTTATCACACAAACAAAATCTTCAGCTTTATAATATTAGTAAGTATACAGATTTAAGGCGACACACTGAAAAATGCACCAACTTTCGTCGAACAGTTTAAGACTATGTTATTCAAGATCACTATTTTTGAAATTACAACAAAATTACTAGGTACTTGATAACATCAATATTCGTAATTTAGTATCTGCATATTTTGATAACTAAAACCAAAATATAGACTTTTTAAAATATCTTTGTTAATTTGCGGTCTATTTTGTCTCGGGCGCAACGTATTTTCGACCTTATGACAGCGTCAGTAAGGATTAGCCTTTTTGAGTGTTTACAAATCGAGGTGTCGTCTTAATACAGACACCTGCACAAAACAAGGAGAGCCACAGAAGCTAAGGTCAGTCATACAGCGCTATCGAGCAACGCTCACCTCGCCGCGCCCGTTCCCAATATCCTATCTATCACCGTCACATTTAGCATACCGGAGATAGAAAAAAATATCTATCTCTGTTTTATCTCCGTTCCTATCTCCGTTCCAATAACCTATCGGGAAGTGAGGAATCTTATCCGCCCACGCTACCTATCGTTGGGAGCACAGATTAACATAAGAAAGGTTGGGAGGGTCTGTCACATCCCGCAGATAGAAATTGCGTCCCTTTACCATTTTGACAACAATCTGTCAGTAAATTTACTCAAAGATAATACCTAGATTTGATAATCCGCCGAATTTCAGGGATATAGAATACGTTTGGATAGGCATTTTTTACGGATATTTTATAAAAATCTATTCGTGTATTTAAGTTTTTTGGCATTCAAAATTGTCTAATTCAAGTGAAAGTGACTTAGAACTGCTAATGGAAATAAATAAACCTCAAAGAAAGTAATCATTCATACAATATAATTGTCACAAGTGCCAATGTCAAACATCAAGAAGACAGACTGACGCGCCAAGACACGCAGCTGACTTGCGTTTCGTTTCAAGTGACTAAAATAGTTCACATAATTTTGGCTCCAATTAGCCAAAACCTTTGATTATAATATAGTCAAAGGCCAAAACATACTATTTTGCTTTAGATTCAGTTATATTCAATACAGTTTTTAATAAATTACAACGAAAAAATACAACTTGCATCAATATTTTTTTTGATACATTGTAGTAATGGAACACACAAGAGAACCGGATAGTGAACTCTGTCTATGGATTTCGATAGATAGACAGCCCTTACTGATGTTTTTGGGACGTAATTCGAAGATAGATAGTAATATACTATTTTCCATCGATAGCAATCTATCAATAACTGAAGATATGTTATTGGGAACGGCCGTTTGACCCTCTGAGTCTCACGGACTCGGAATCTCGGAACAGCCAGTGAGCTCGGAATGGTCCGAGCTGTTCCATAGACCATGAGAGGTTGTTTAAGTGTGCGTTGCACGAGGGCGTTTGCATGGAGCTTACCTTCTATGCTAGCTGTTTTATTCTTCAAATTCTATATTATTTTCTGCCGACGAAAACTGTTGTCGTTCATTTGTGCTACTACAATACGACGACGACCATTTAGCTTGCATAGGCAAGCCAAATGGTCGCCAATCAGCTGATGCCATGACATTGACATGCCATGGCGCTGGTTCCCCGACTTCCTGTCACACTGTTACACCTACTTCCGTCACATTTCACGAAATCATAGAAAGCGAACGGAAAGATGTTACACATCAAAAATGCCGATCACTGGTTCCTGAGGAAAAGTGGTGCCAGTACCTTAATTAAATTCTTTATAAAAATTGTATGTTTACTTCTGCACAGGAACGTTATGAAGATACAAGAACGAGGAAGGAAGACACCATATAGGAAGTTGATAGCTAAATAAAAATACACATCTTTGACCGGCGGCGCCGCCGGCGCAAGTTTGATAATATAGCTAACCGGTGCGGTGCCGGGTAACCTCTGCATATCAAATTACATTTTTGTTGTCATTATGTAGCTGTAATGGATACTTTCTCAAAACATAACGACAACGTTACTTAATATATTCATTTAATTTATATTCGGAAGACCAACCAGCTATTAGTTATACTTCATTCAACATATAACAATAAACAATAATAGCTACGGAATGTACGCTTTTTTTTTTTTGGAGAGAGACTGCTGATTGCCGAGGGGCATTTTCAGCTTCACCGGGCTTGTTTTAGGGGCGGTGAGGTACGTAAAGGGTACCTCAAGCCGTGTTGAAACGAATCACCTTCGGAGGATTTCTAGAGGGGTACGGCATCGCACACTTAAAACTGCGCGTCCCCGTGCCCTTCCAGAGTCTCCGAAGGGTTCGGATCGGATCGGGGAATGTACGCTACATTTACGCTTGGAATAAAGAAATATTATTATTATCGTCATCATCACCAGCTTATTTCATGTCCCCACTGCTGGGCACGAGCCTACCTTATAGATGAATTGGGAGAAGGGGCCATAAATCACCACGTGGGCCCATTGCGGTGCGGTGGTTAATAAGACGACTCCTCGATTTGTGAACATTCGAAAAGGCTGATCCTAACTGACGCTGGCATAAGGTCGATAATACGTAGCGCCTGCGACAATATAGACCGCAAATAGTTAACCTAAAAAATATTTGAAAAAAATATTGATTTTAGTTATCAAAATATGCAGCAACTAAATTACGAATATTGATGTCATCAATATATTTGAGTGGTTTTTGGAATTGTTTTGAATTTGTTTGTGGAATTTCAACACTAGTGATTTTTCAGTGGTGTTTTCGAAAATAATTATGATCGAGTCAAAATTATACAATCGTGTATTTGAGCAAGCAAATTCAAGATAAAGACATGAATTACCTAAAAAACAACAACAACAACAACATCAACACATGTTTATATCAACATTTCAGATTCTAAAGCCATCATCATCATCATCGGTCATAGAAACGGCTCTCAAGCCTAACAAAGCACAGAGGAGCTCGAGATGATAATTTTTTGATCATCCCATCCGATGACCGGCTTTTGGCATTCGCCGACCGAACGCGCTTACCACAGTGCCCTACCCACCGAGGTCCTCGACTCGACTCAGTGACTCAGGTTGTAGCATTACATTTTACCTATTAGTAGTAATTTCAGTCCTCCATCCTGCTCCATTGTTATTTATAGATAAACGTCTAACTCACGATTGACCATTTTAGTTTTCACATGCAAGCTGCATTGCAAATTCCAAGAGCATAAGCGAGAAGATGTTTACAATGTCTTTGAGACAATTGTCTTTGAATACCAATTGCTCTCATGTACTCAGTTGCTTCCGGATGGGGTTTCTAACGATTTCTTTAGTACGTAGATAAAGTAGATGTACTCTGCTGAGGGTTATATGAGCCCCTTCACAGTGGAGTATCTCCACATACCCACTGTCAACGTTAGTCTGATAATGAGAGTGGAATACTTTCCGTCCAATGTTCGACACTGTCGAAAGCTTTTCATACTTTGTGAAAGCGAACAATAGCGCATAATTTATTTTTAAGTTCAAGCATCAGTCTGTTGTTTGCCAAGATTTATTTTACACCCGAAACACTTTTGACTCACTATTGATTCTAATGGTTTCTACGATAAATCGAGAATTGTATTTTCTAAAATCAAATAGCCCTAATGTCCATTTATCTCTATGTAAAAAACAAAACTTTATATAGGTAATTACAATCAGGTTAACAACTTATCTTTCACTGACCCTACAAAAATTAAAGCCTTGATTACCTACATACAGAGTGTTCAGTTATATTTGTTGCTGACTGTACTTAGTAAGGCAACCCTGGAGAGTGATGGATGCCACTGAGCGCATCCTATAACGGAAGTGTTGGTGATTGATCGGTCTATGCACGGAATAGATAATTTAACTGTTCTGTGGTTCTATGAGTATTGCTTTTTGCCTTTGTTATGACAATGGCCTAATTAATATGCATTTATTTTTATAGTTTGGACGACACGGCAAATGAGCAATAAGCCTCAGTCACCCTACCTCCCCCACACCTCGTTTGAAGGACCCCATACCAAAGGAAACAGAGAAAACGTGTGCTGATAGACTATTCCATCTTTTGGAAGATCACCAAACTCTTTGCGCGCTGGAATGTTAAGCTTGGGCAGTAAATAAGTTTTACACATTTTGAGCTCCCAAAACACGAGCACAGTCAATCACCTTTTCTGACTAGTGCGTGTATTATTCGCCATTAGTTCACAAGAGTTTGTTTACCAAACTTTTAACCCTGTTTCTCACCAAGATTGAGAGATTTTGCCGATGGCCTACTGAGGCCACCGCCGAATGCGGCGTTACCAGACTTTTATTGAGGCGGCGAGAAACTTAAATGGTTCCTCAAGCGGTGTGCTTGTAACACCGTCAGGGGTTTTCTAAAGGGAATGGCAATGAAAATTGCACGGAAGTTATGTCAAACTCACGTGTTGTACCCACTCCTCTGAAGGTTGGGGACTCTGCCCTTGAAGTTGTGGACGATTATGTTTACCTGGGACAAACGGTAGAGCTACGTAGGTCCAACTTCAGCAAAGAGGTCAATCGTCGAATCCAAATAGGCTGGGCAGCGTTCGGTAAGCTACGAAATATCTTTACGTCCAATATACCGCAGTGTCTCAAGACGAAAGTCTTTGACCAGTGTGTGTTGTCAGTGATAACATACGAGAATGAGACGTGGTCACTCACTATAGGCCTCCTAAAATGGCTCAAGGTCACTCAAAGAGCAATGGAGAGGGCTATGCTCGGAGTTTCTCTGCGTGATCGAATCAGAAATGAGGAGATCCGCAGAAGAACAAAGGTAACCGACATAGCCCGATGAGTTGCTAAGCTCAAGTGGCAGTGGGCAGGGCACATTTCTCGTAGGACTGATGGCCGCTGGGGCGGAATAATCCTTGAGTGGCGACCGTGTACCGGAAAGCGCAGCGTGGGCAGGCCTCCAACAAGGTGGACCGACGATCTGACGAAGGTCGCGGGAAGCCGCTGGATGCAAGCAGCACAAAACCGGTCGTTGTGGAGATCCTTGGCAGAGGCCTTTGTCCAGCAGTGGACGTCTTACGTCTCACGCACTAGTGCGCGTCCTTTTTTCCTACTAGATCCTCCGAGGGGCTCGAATCGGATCGTGAGCGGAACAAACCTCGGCTCGGGTCGACCTGTGCCCTGATTCTCGTAACAAGAACCGCAACGATGTCGCAGCGACTTGTTCGAACGAAGTTCCTAGTACCAACCGTATTCTGGGTGCCTAGTGTGAGTTTTCTTCGCCATTCGATCACGTTAACGAAAACTAGTATTTGTATGGAAAAAATGTAATGACTTTGACTTTGACTTTGACTTTGATATTGACTTTGACTTTGACTTTGACTTTGACTTTGACTTTGACTTTGACTTTGACTTTGACTTTGACTTTGACTTTAACTTTGACTGTGATACCCGAGGGTCCCGGGTTCAATTCCCAGGTCGGGCAAAAGGTATTTTCGGATTTTCGATGCATAGCCCGGGTTTGTGATCACCAACCCGCATTTGGCAAGCGTGGTGATTAAGCCATTACCCATCAATTGTAGCGATGACTTGATTTCAATGATGGAGGCTTTTGCCCAGCAGTGGGATAATTATAGGCAGTTTACTTACTTATTTTACTATATTATTTTTGGTTTTCGTAAACGTAATCGATCGAATACGGATAGTAAACACAAGTCACACTATACGGATAGTTGGAGCTTCGTTCGAACGACTTTAAAATCGGATGTTAGTTTAAAAATAGTTTTAACGTCAGTCGCTTCGATATCGTTCGGTTTTTGTTAAGGGAATTGGTGGGCTGGTGGGTCGGGAGAGTTGTCTGTCACCAGGACGCGCTGCTTCAATGTCTTATCTTAGTGGGGCCTGCCGAGGTTTTCCTCAAGCAGTAACACTTCGATCCATCGGGATCTTTTGTGCAATTTCTCATTTTCGTTTACGTGATCGAATTGTGAATAAACTTGCACTAGACTCTCTATTCACGTAGGTACAAATAACTTGACACAACACAATTACCATTAAATTCTTGACACGTGTTATATAAATAGAACGATAATTATAATTATTCACCATTATCGACGCATTCCTTAGTTTATCTTGTATTCATAACTGTCCATTCATAGTGTTCGTCTCGTTTTCATTTGTTCGGTGATTGATAAAATAACAGACTACGCCACTAATTAAAAAAAAAAAAATAACAGACTGAAGTTCTTGTTATATGTATATAAAATACGGTTTTCATCTCGGAACCATGTTTACAAAAACCTAATATTGCCAAACACAAATTTTCGTATAATATTATATATCTACAGGATGTTTAGTAATACCTGTATAATCCCGAATATTGCAGATAGGGTACAGGGCATAGAACCCCAGAAATTATTAACATACCCTGATAGATAAAAAGCACCATATGGTCGAGATATTAGGGTTGTCTGTTACTAAGCAAAATCGCAGAGTGACAACTCTAATCCAGCTGTTAAACATTGTTCTTGTTCGTCAACCTCATGGTCCAAACGAAACAGAAGTCAAAACATGTCATCGCATGGTTAATTAAAAATTATGTAAAAGGTTTTTGTTTTGTTTATGTTTACAATGTTATTTTTAGTTTATACGAAACCTGAAAACTGTTTGTTCAGAATCAGTAATAGAATCGATTCCAATATTTTTTATACCATGTTACATTTTGACCAAATAATATTTACAAAATCTCAATCATAGTATACCCTACTAAAACACACAACGGGATAGCACAAAAAGCTTATAACTTCGTGAGTTTTCAAGATATTATTTTAATTTTTTTTTACTGATTCTTAAAACGAAAATATTTGACCCGTGTTTCGGTTTTTGTATAAACTAAAAATAAGGTTGTATAATTTTAACGCAAATTTTGTTGCGAACAAATTACACAAACACAAATGTTGAAAAAATTTCCACAAGCAGGATTTGAACCTGCTCCCTTCTGACATACCGGGTCAGGTGCTCTCCCAATAAAGCTATCGTGGTTCTAACCAGCCCGTCAAAATTATTCAACTTTTTTTTAAATTATGTAATAAAATTAATTTGATTTTTTTTGTATGGAAAAGTAAATCTTTATAAATATGAATTTGTATTTTATCACGGTGTTATTATTGCTATAGTTGCATGGCTATGTTTCGGGATTATACATATATTACCGAACATCCTGTATGTACAGATATGTGAAAATATGTGTACAGGACAACCCTGGTATTGAATCAAATGTGATAAAATTGAGTGTTAAAATTAAGACAAATTAAAAAAATCATTGGAAAGACATAAACAGTAGTCATCATTATCATCATCATCAGGCCATCATCATTCCACTGCTATATGCTTATAGGCTATATGCTTATAGCACGATCCGCGGCTACTCTCATCCAGCTCTTGCCAGCCACCTTGCGAAGATCTTCGCATTTTCGCTCCTGCTAGTCTGTGTAGTACCAAGTGTATAAGCTATGTATAGTCTGATGTTTTCCGTATTTCGTTTACTTCTCGAATATAATTTAATTTTGACACATTTTTTTATTCAAATTTTTACCTTTATTATCTTTTTTTATACAAATATTCTACCTTGGTATAGCATACAAACAATTAAAAAATTAAAAATACGACTGCCATGACAAAAGAAGGCAAAAATATAACTAAAAGGCAAAAAACAAGATGTCATAATGTATTTATTTATCTGTATTTATAAAAGTGAAATGTCACTCATTCACTCACTGACTACATATAAAAAATCAAAACTGCTTGATTAATAAAACTGAAATTTTCATCGCAGTCGGGGGACCGATTTGCGGAATACTTTCTTATTTATAAGGTGATAATTTCAGTTTTATTAATCAAACAGTTTTGATTTTTTATATAATACAATGTTATTTTTAGTTTATACGAAACCTGAAAACTGTTTGTTCAGTATCAGTAATAGAATCGATTTCAATATTTTTTATACCATGTTACATTTTGATCAAATAATATTTTAAAGTATTAAGTACCCTACTAAAAAACACAACGGGACAGCACAAAAAGCTTGTAACTTCTTGAGTTTTCAAGATATTATTTTAATTTTTTTTGTACTGATTCTATTAATGAAAATATTTAACCCGTGTTTTGATTTTCGTATAAACTAAAAATGAGGTTATATAGTCAGTGAGTGAATGAGTTACATTTCAGTTTTATAAATACATGAGACATCTTGTGTTTTGCCTTTTAGTTCTTTTTTTTGCCTTTTTTTGTCATGGCAGTCGTGTTTTTAATTTTTTTTTCATTAAATACCTTTTAGTGATAAGTTTAATTGTAATAAAATATGTCATGCTAGGTAATTTAATTTGTAAGCATTTTTATACAAGAAGAAACAAAAATTAACCTCTACAGATATCATGCAAAACATCAAGTTCTACTCTCTCACTCCAATAATCCCCTATTTTACCTACATACGGGTTGAATTTCCAAATTTTTAATAGTTTATATTAGTCGTAACAATGCAAGGATTGTAACGATACCTCACATATCTAAATCGGTTCAGGCGTTTAGAAGTTATGGTGGAATAAAGAAACATCACATATATACATAGATGAACCCTGAAAACATAACACTCCTTTTTTTGGCAGTCGTGTAATAAGAAAATGATTCTTAAATACCGGCCGTTTACCAAGTAACTACTTAGTGTTGAATCCCGTTAAAACATATTATTTTTAATGGAAAGCAAATGTTTAAAATTATATAAAAACAGCACGACAATAGAATTATTTACTACTACAAGAACTACCTACTATATTTCTCAGACTATACTTTGTTGGATTGATACAAACATTACTCGGTTAGATACGGTAGCAAATAGGGTAAATTTATACAAGAACTTACTGAATGGTATCACTGGCGCTATGTAGTTACTGATCTGAATCTAGCAAAGACCTATACATACAGAAGTAGACACACTACACATGTACTACTGTACTTCTATATGACCGCGTAAAATATTTATCTACGCACAATTTGGAAATTAGAAATAGAACTAGAAGTATAAAAAATCTCTATGTGATACAATCCATCACACTACAAGGTGAAAATAATACCTAGGTAGAAAAAAAAAGATTAGCATTTAGAATGTCACTTCCACCAGGTTTGAACTATTCAATTTTATATATATATAAATCTTCTATGCGTGTGTATATTATTGAACTCCTTCTAAACGGCTGGACCGATTTGGATGAAATTTTCTGTGTGTGTTCGAGTGTATTCGAGAATGGTTTAGATTTACAATTGGACCCGGTAGGTGGCGCTGCCGCGCTGCTATAGGGGTCCATCATGGGATACGGGTGTTCTTAAGCGGACTAATGATTTGTTTGTTTTGTTGGCATGGAAACTGTCAAAGCGGTACGAAGTCCGCCGGTCAGCTAATATCTTTATATATATATATAAAAATTCTGTGCGTGTGTTTGTAATTGAACTCCTTCTAAGCCGCTGGACCGATTTTGATGAAATTTTTTGTGGGTTCAAGTGGATTCGAGAATTGTTTAGAGTTACAATTGGACCCGGAAGGTGGTGCTGCAATAGGGGTCCATCCAGAGATACGGTTGTTCTTAAGCGGACGAAGTCGCGAGCGGGCCACTACTTTTCGTATAAAAATCAATGTAGGCACAAAGTTGAATGTCGAACCAACGGGCTTGCTAGATCTTAGATTAGTATACATATTATACATATAATCACTAAATAAAAAGACTCAGAAACTAAGCATAATATACACCGAGACATTTGAGTGGTTGTTTTCCCGCAGGTGGGTAGATCAGACCATGCAACTGAACAACTTTCCCCAAAAACATAGGTCAAAAAACGAGATAATTTTTTCACTGTTCTATACAAAGCCTCTATTGACCGAGCATGGTTTGTATGGGAAAGTTAAAAAATTATCTCGTTTTTCGACTTATGTTCCTTGGGGGAAGTTGTTTAGTTGCATGGTCTGATCTACCCACCTGCGGGAAAACAACCACTCAAATGTCTCGGTGTATACTGCACTCAAGAATACATATATCTTCTCATGTGCATAGACCGTCTCACACACACAGATCTTGGAACAGCTCGGAACAGTCCGAGAGCAGCTGTTGTGAGATTCCCTGTCTTGAGAGGTTGTATGTGTGCGTAGCTCAGGCTAATTTGTAATGCATGGTCGTGCTGAGAGCTGCGTACGCTGCGGCGCAGGCAGTTGCGAGTGATGAAAGGACTCGAGGTTTTTAAACCTTTTCAATCAAAACTCGCCTCAATTTTTAGGACTCGACTCTAAACATACGACTTGAGGCTGAAATAAAACGACTCGAGTCTTTTAATAACAGTTATAACGACTTAACCACAAGCCTTTTAGTAAAGAACTCGAGTCGTTTATGATGAGCTGTTTAACATGAGATTATAAAATAATAAACTTCAGTGCTTGGTCATTGCATTTTTATTGAGTTTTCTAGTTTTGCATCACTAAATATTTTTATTATTACAATTTAAAGATAATTATCGTAATTATAAATTATTACAAAATATTTTTGAAAAGAAATTTAAAAATGAAAACGCCGACGAGTTTTTAATTTTTATTAAAATTAAAAATGACAATTTAAAATCCAAAAATAAATATGCCTCTTTTACTTGTTATAATTAGCGTGTGAATACGACACCGAGTCGTTTTAAAAGGGTTCGAACCTTTTCGTTGAGTCGTTTAAAAGTCCGAGTCATTTCAAAATGACTCAAGTCTTAAAATAGACCTCGAGTCCCAGTCTTGGACTCAAATAAGCTTGGGGTTCAGGGTTTAAAGACTCATTGAGTTGTTAACCATATGACTTGAGTCGAGTTCCTTTTAAAGAGCTTAAAAACCTCAAGTCCTTTCATCGGTTGCGTGCGACGCAGACAGTGTTAGCCCTGCCCTGCGCCTCGTTGTAGTGTCGGCACAGATTTCTGCGTGACGCGTGCGTGTCGACACTTGATTTTTTACCATTTTATTATAATTTTGTAATAATGACAGAACAATTAACAGAACTCTCTCGATAGTACAAATTATCCATTAGTAGAACTCCTGTAAAGTAACAACAATTCACATTATCAGACTCTGACATTGACATTGACAACTCATGTGTCCGTGCTGTGTCACTTACCTGCGTCGCAGCATGCGTTCGCGGCCTATGTCTGCCCCAACTGCCCAGCCCCGCAAAATCTGCACTGTGCTATCATCTGCGTCTCAGCATACGCTTAGCTTTAAGTGCGTTTCTCTTCAGCCTTTTGCCATCCACTGCTGAACGTAAACCTCTCCTAAAAAGCGCCAACCATCCCGGTCCTGCGCAGTCCGCATCCATCCACCACCCGCCATCCTTTTCAAGTCGTCGGTCCACCGCGCAGCAGGGCGCCCTACACTGAGTTTGCCTAAGCGCGGTCTCCACTCTAGGACATGTCTGCTCCAACGATCATCGGTCCTTCACTTCAAGGTGCCAATTCTGTAAGCTATGTCGGTGACCTTAGTTCTCTGTCGAATAACTTCGTTGCGGATTCTATCCGCCAGAGAAACCTCAAGCATCGCTCGCTCCATCGCACGCTGAGCGACTTTGAACTGGTAGACCAGCCCTATCGAGAGTGTCCACGTTTCTGCCCCGTAGGTCATTACAGGCAGGACGCACTGATTGAAAAGTTTCGTTAACCGCGTTTGTATGAAGGTTACTTTCTGCAGTCTTCATATTTGGTGGTATAACGGTCCGGGAGTGTTCGATGGCTGACCTTACAAACTGGAATAGCAGCTTTGACTATAACATGTAAAGTTTTTTGACCCCTTTGTATTTGTTTATTGGTGAGCATGCGAGATTTCAAAAGTATTTTATTAAACTGTTGTTGCGCAGGAGTATATATATTTAAATTGTGTATACATTAAAAAAAAGGATTCATCCTTTAAGAATCGCGTATTATGAGACAGTTAAAATATTTTGATTCACATTTAGGTATGTACCGAATAGCTATTGGGAAAAAACAATGGAACAATATGAATAAACCTATTACTATTTTGCATTTACACTAATAATATTTATCTATTTTAAGAAACAAGAGTAATTTTACTAAAATCCGGCATTATTTTTAATTCGGGGCTCTTGAATTTTTTAAAATGTAAATGTATTTTGAAATATAATATTATATGTATATGATTTGGTAACAAAATGTTGCTTTGCAGTTTTTTGTATTCATAATTTTATTTTATTTTTTATTTTATTTTCTCTTTAATTTTTTTACAAGTTAACTAAATGAATATCGACGAGATAAATAATATCTGAAGTGCTTATCTAATACCTACCTTTAAACGAGCAATTCTTGTGTATATCTATACTACTATATAAATCTGTAGGCTACTGTCTGTAAATGCAATTTTTCTGACAAATTTTGGGATAAAATTAAATGTTCGTTTTATGACTCACTGACACCAATTATACGAGTTTTGATATTTTTGTCTGTATGTCTGCCTGTCTGTGCCCTCTTATAACTCAAGAACGGCATGACCGATCTTGATGAAAATTTGTATGTAGTAAGAACATGAGATTGTGCAAATGATAGGCTATAAATTTAAAAAAAAACATTGAAATTCTATACACAAATTTTCGCATAGCGAAGCGGGCGGGTGACGGCTAGTGTACATGAATCACTAATTGCAAAAGGCACTTGTCCAGGAGTGTAAACTTTTCAGAACCTATAAAATATTTAATATCTTTTTATTTAATATTTTTTTTATTGTCATTTTGTTTTCCAATGGATTTATGTGTTTTAAAAGAAACAGCTCTCAGCGGCGGTATTTCCGGACCAATATGACTTAGGAATCTTCAAGAAACGAGCCTATTCCTTCCTTAAAGGCCGGCAACGCATCTGTGATTCCTCTGGTTTTGCGGGTGTCCATGGGCGGCGGTGATTGCTTTCCATCAGGTGACCCGCCTGCTCGTTTGCTTCCTTCTAATATAAAAAAAAAACCTTTTGACACAAATAAAGGTCTCTATTACAATCTACTTGATTGGCTGTCATGTTTTATTTTATGGACTTGTGTCCATTTTGCAAGAAACTGCTGACATGAGCCCTTTTTACACTTTTATGAAAGAAGTAATCATATTTAATATATTTCTTAATGGTAACAGTACAAAAACTTAAAATTATGAATTATGTACTCATTCATCTCGCTGAACTCTCGCTTATGTCGGCCACCCGCATATTTTGTATTGTAAATTTGAGCAAAAAGGGCACGTGAGCAATGTTTACGTGCCCTTTTTGCGATAAACAGTGTAGACGGCACTCATATAACACGAAAAATATACAGAGTCGATATGCCTTTTTTGCAGAGAATGTAGGTAAAACCTTGGGGAGCATACTAATGTCAAAAACCATTTTTGGGTGAAAGTATGAAAAGTGCCCTTTTTGCAATTAGTGATTCACATATAATCTGAATCTCGGAAACGGCTCCAATGATTTTCATGTAATTTAGTGAAATTTGGTTTTGGGGGCGATAAAAAAAATAACGAGCAAATCTTGGTCATGCAGGTTGTACTAATTACATTAAATCGTAAATAAAATGTAACCAATGTGTTGAACGTATTAAGATGCAGATGTTTCTAGTTCACATAAATTAGCTCGTGTCACGTACCTATTGGAGAGCTTTTCTAAAAAGTAGGAATAAGAATGAGGAGCTCGATGGCGCAGTGGTTAACGCGGCCAGTCTGCGAGTGAGATTTCCCCGTTGAGCATATAATAAAATGGTTGATATATAAAATGGCTGCTAAACATAGTTTAAGGCGCTCCGCAGAGAGAGAAACTTTGGTTGCAGGAACTATCAAATAAGTTGAAGAAACTGGCAATTTTTGAAAGGATTTTGTCAAAGGTAGGTAGGTATACGGATGCCGCAATTCTAAATAAACTTTCGCCTGACCCGACATGTCATAGGGTGCGGGTTCACATCCCACTCGTGGAATTTTTTTCGTAAGCGAAAATTAAAACTCAATGGAATATATTGTTTTCTTAAATTTGCTTAAAATTATATTAATATTCGATGATTACATAGTTAGTCTAGAGAAATTAGGTATAGTCTATGTACAAAAAATGAGAAATAACTTCAAAAAAGTAGATTGTGAGCAATTTAAAACATATTTCCAGTATCCCACTCTAGACTCAGGTCGGCAACACAAAAGCAAGATCGCTGATCTTGCTCTGATGTTGCTGATGTCCATGGGCGGCGGTGACCGCCATCAGACCCGCCTGCTCGTTTGCAGATTGTTCATAAAAAATAAAATAAAAGTTACAATAAATATTTAAATCACATAGGTATGTGTAGGTATCGTAACTCCCTATAAAAAGCGAAAGTGTCATTTTCATTTCATTTTCATTTTAAATTTTTAACTAAATACTTATTCCAATATAACATTATAAATTAATTTTTAATCAATGGTTAATTATGATACAAATAAATATGATATAATCATAATTAAAATTATAATGATCTCTCTTGCTCTCTTCTGCTAAAGCTGTGCTGTGCCCGACAGGGTCCATAATTATTGATCCATTGTAAAAACCTACCATCTTATTGTGTAAACATTATGGAATGCAATAAAGTATTGAGTATTGAGGTACTTATATACAGGGTGTCCCAAAAATGGCACGCCAGGCTGACACTGGAGATAGCTTAGCTATACACCTATTAGATAAAAAAAAAACAAAAAAAAATAAAAAAAAATAAAAAAAATAAAAAATAAAAACAAACTAAAAGTGGAGTTTTTAGAAAAGAAAAAAGTGTCATTTTCTCCAAAACTATGAGACTTTTACTAGAGTCATGTTATTTTTATCTGATAGGTTTATAGCTAAGCTATCTTCAGTGTCAGCCTGGCGTGCCATTTTTGGGACACCTAGTATAGTAAGTAAGTACCTACATACTTCTAAGTAATTTTTCGATGCATAATCCGGGTTAGTGATCATCAACCCGCATTTGGCAAGAGTGGTGATTAAGCCAATACCCATCAATTGTAGCGATGACTTGATTTCAATGATGGAGGCCTTTGCCCAGCAGTGGGACAGTTATAAGCTGTGTACTCACTTACTTACTTAGTTAATGTATCGTCTGTAACTTTACAGATGGAAATAGAGAGTTATGTACAAGTAAATGTTAATTTTGCTTTTCATAAGTTCACGCAAAACACGTTGAAACGACAAGGATTTAAAATTAATCAATGAATTTAAACAATTCACAATTATTATCGCACGCACAAATCTATTAGGTAACGCGCGTTGTTTTGTCTAATTGTTCTCATATTACCTCACTGTTATTTGTCTCGCCATAACACACCTACTATACAGAAACAAACATTTATACCTTTAGGCAACATAGAACACAATATGTGAAATCGTAGATAATTGTTGTGTCTCCGGTTGGTACATGGTATCTACAAGATTCCGTTTAAGCTGTCCCAAGCGTTTCGAAAGGACCTATGGTGTCAGATAAAAGGTTTCCACACGACTGCACGCGACCAACTGTGATGAATGACAAGTACAGTACAGTGGACAATAATAATTGACTGAGTTCTACTTTCGCGACAGACACCCTGTCACAATGGGGGGTTACTAAGTGTGAAGTGTCACGCTTCGGATGATGTCCACTGTAATAGCCGTTGGTTGTATAAGATAAGGTTTTTCAGGCGCTAGATGATTATCAAATTTAGCTACGCTAAATGACACAACAGCAGATGTTGGTAAGAGGTGTGTAGTAAAAAATTTGCTCTAACATACAAATTAGAGTACAATATTGCTCTATAGCTGTCTTCGTATCTAGACTCCGCTTCTGCTCAATATCAGTTGAACGGAGTTATAATATGAAAGAGTTGATATCTTATAAAAAAATCACAGTTTTCGTGCCTTACATGACTATCGAGCACATTGGAAATGAATCTACGGAATTCAAAAAATCAATCGTCATTTGAAAAATGTCGTTCTGACTTTTTGGCCTTTTTTTCAAAAAGGTTAGGCTACAGGGCAAACCCTTAACCCGATCATCTTTGTTTTAGGCTAAAATTGTAGCTGACTAAATTGCCCAAATCTAGGAGATATTCTCAAATTTTTGATATCATTCTTCGTTTTCAAAATATCGAGCGCCAAAATCAAAAATTCGGAAAAAATGTTTTTTTTTCACTATTTCACCCATAACTTTTTTCGTTTTTGACTTTCTCGAATAACTCTTTTTGCACCTTACAGCTCTCGTGAATACGCGTTTTTTGAGCCTTTTTTAAATATTCATCATCATCATCATCAGCTCATTTTATGCCCCCACTGCTGGGGCACGAGCCTTCCCTATAGATGGATAGGGAGAACGGGCCATAAACCACCACGCGGGCCCAGTGCGGATTGGTGGTTGTTAACGACTGCTAATGCAGCCGGGACCAACGGCTTTACGTGCCTTCCGAAGCACGGAGGAGCTCGAGATGATAAAGTTTTGGTCACCCATCCGATGACCAGCCTTTGCGAAAGTTACTTAACCTTAGCAATCGCAGACCGGGCGCGTTAAGCATTGCGCCATCGAGCTCCTCAAATATTATATTTTTACAACTCTCCGAGATATAAGGGGATCGCACTTTTTTGTGAAATCGGAGCCTATACTGGAGCGAACGAAAAGACATTTCCAATGTCAAAAATGTACGGCTCAAAAGGTTTCTGCCCAATGTGAAGTTGCTGTAAATTAATATAGAAAGCTGCATTTTGATTATAATAGTACGTTTTTTGAGAAGCTCAATGGCGCAGTGGTTAACGCGCTTGGTCTGCGAGTGCTTAACCTTAGCAACTTTCGCAAAGGCCGGTCATCGGATGGGTGACCAAAAATATATCATCTCGAGCTCCTCCGTGCTTCGGAAGGCGCGTTAAGCCGTTGGTGCCGGCTGCATTAGCGTCGTTAACAACCACCAATCCGCACTGGACCCGCTGCGTGGTGGTTTATGGCCCGTTCTCCCTATCCATCCAGGAAAGACTCGTGCCCCAGCAGTGGGGACATAAATGAGCTGATGATGATGAGTACGTTTTTTTATGTTACCACGATGGGAATGGGATGGGGTATAGGTACAGAAAAGTGCGAAAATACTAAAAAAAATTAAATAGGTAGGTACTCATTTCGTGTCTTATCTTATCGAACGATCTCAAACCGCCTCTGTGGTGAAGTGGTTAAGTCCACCGGTTTAGACCCAGAGGTCCCGGGTTTGGTTGGTGGTAAGGCTTGTCTGTCCCTACGTTCAGCTCCCGGTTATGCCGGGTCACCGAGCCAGAACTGCTAGCTACCACCGTCTTATCTAAATATGTCGCCATAACGTAAATGTTTGCGTTCCGGCAGCTAAAGATAAGATAGCCAGTGCACTTCACATCTTCACTGTGCTTACCTGTAAAATATATTTTTAAAAAAACTTTGATACTCCTCACAGATTATATAAATTATTTACAATGGTAAGTGCGATGTTAAAAAAGTAGTACTTTTCATTTTTAAACAACCGCAATAAATTATTTAAAAGAATAGCGTAATCAAAGCAATTAGAACAAAAATACTGCTTTTGTTTGTTAACGGCGTTTTTTTAAAGAACATCTATTTTAATAATAATCAATCGCCGCACCTTATGTCAGAGCACCAATTGAGAACGACTCGACCAGAGTGAACGAGAGTGCGGCAACTTCACACAAGCGCTCCGAAACGCACGCACACAAGCTCGTAGTTTACCTACATTAGCACACGGAAAAAAGCATGGGAAAGGAGTACCCGATGACGCGGCTGTCATCGCAAACGCGGATCGGGCAGCGTATGTTGCTGTAGTAACGGAGAATAACAAGTATGTCACTGAGCGCTGCCGATCTTATTTAAACCTTGTTTCTTTATTGGAAATAGAAAAATTTATTACATATTCAAAACTAGCCAAAACTATTTTTGATAATATGTCCGACCTTAAATATGTACCTCCATGTAAATGCTTTCCAATAATATATTTAAAAAAAAATATACATTCGCATGCGGATATATTACGTTATTACATTTAATAACGCAGCTTTCAAAACTGGCCGAGCGAGGCGTAAATATTTTGCTGTGTCCAATTTGTAAATTAATATTTGATAACGATTGTACTTTATAATGATGTAAGTATTTTATTGTGTACACCTAAATTGTGTGTTTCATTTATAATATATAAGACACCCAAATTCACACAATAATAAATTAACTATGTGTGGCTCACTCAACCCTAGCCGGTAGCTACAGCTCGTACGTCAATTCAAGATCACGGCACTGTTGCCGCACTCTCGTTCACTCTGACTCGACCGATTTGGCTGAATTATATTTTGTTGTGTAATTGTCAGGATAAGATTTATTATATTACAAAAAAATAAAATTATAGGTTTATGAGCTGGTTAACTGTCTACTACTACTGTAATCATTAGTCTAATACTCTAAACATTTCTTGGCCAACATCCAAAAATATAACAATTGCTTTCCAATGACGTCGTTTAGCGCAACGCATATTGTACCTACAAGAAAATTTCATGCCCACTTTCAAGGTAGTATACCATAATTATTGTTTTTGATAAATTATTAATTTCCCACCCCAGAAACTAATGAGCCTAATGGATGTGGTGGTGGGACCAATTTTGGCAATTTTATTTTACCACCAGCACAACATAATCCAGTAGATTCACCGCTGTATTTTAACGCTTTAAAATATTGACAAATGGTTGTCATTTCCCTAATTGTTACGGCACAATAATCTATTTCCGGGTCGTAGTGGAATGCTACTCTTTCCAGGTTTACAGGAACACTGCGTCTGCGAAATCGCTCTATTTCATTGTGTCGTTCTCGATGTTGTTGTTTGGTGTGCCCGAACTCGTTCCATTCTAAGCCTATCTAAGTACTTCATTATTATTCAACAACTGTGGAACGCAATTCTGCCATACAAACGAATGTTATCATTATCTGTCTCTCGCTGGTCGTCAGTGCGGTTTGCACGTGAGTTAGCTCGTCGCACATTAAATTTGATTGACTTCGACGACCTAAGTCAGGTCCTCTTCTCTTTGGCATTTTAAAACAATAACAGTAAACAAAGTTTTCGCGCACTGACAAACTGATGACAGATTTTAATAATCGTCTCGAAATTTATTTATTTATTTTCTTTTTACGACAACTAACTGACACTTTTACACATTTTTTATTCCTGAAACAGAAATGTTTTGTATTCCAACAAAACAAACCAAAGAGATCGGACCTCATACTACAGCTATGAAACATACACAATACACAATTATAAATATTTGACAACCAACCAAGTACAAAAGACATCAAAATGTTTCACAGCTAGGAACATTTTGTTGTACAGTCGGCGGCAGATCAACCTACCCAAATCTGTCAAATTTCTCCAATGAATATTGATCCTCATAACCAAACAATAAAGTTCAAAATTGGTTGTAGAAAATTGACAGTTTTGGGTAGGTTGATCTGCCGCCGTGTGTACGTACCGCTTTGACAGTTTCCATGACAACGAAACAAACAAATAATTTTGTGTAAGAAAATTAAATTCTCGTTTTTAGTATTTTCCGTTACTTATTATGTATGTTTCTCACCGCTTAAACCTTTCCTGAACTTCCACAAATATTTCAAAATCAAAATTAGCCAAATCGGTCCACCATTGTCGAGTTTTAGCGAGACAAACGGACAGCAATTGATTTTTATATATATAGACTAGCTGACCCGGCGGACTTCGTACCGCTTTGACAGCTTCCATGACAACAAAACAAACAATTTATGTTTCTCACCGTTTAAACCTTCTCTGAACTTCCACAAATATTTCAAAATCAAAATTAGCCAAATCGGTCCAGCCATTCTTGAGTTTTAGCGACTTAAACGAACAGCAATTGATTTTTATATTTAAAGAAGATTGAATATGTATACGTATTACTCTATCTTTATCTATCTATCTATATATATGTATATTTTTATACATAATGTGGGAAGCCCCAGACACACGCGAATAATGCGCAAGATGCTATGACCTACGTGCGCCATTACGGTCGCGACCAGATTTATTTATTACTTTCACGTGCAACCCAAAATGGATAGAAATCACTAATCTGTTGTTATCCGGTCAATCATCCAGCGATCGTCATAACATAACAGCACGAGTGTTCAAGCAGAACCTCAAAGCGCTTACGAACTTCATTGTAAAATATCATGTCTTCGGAGACGTACGATGTTGGATGTACTCTGTAGAGTGGCAGAAGAGAGGACTGCCTCAAGCGCATATTCTTCTGTGGATGGTCGAAAAAATAAGACCAGATGAAATTGACTCAAGAACATGATTCATGAACCGTGTTGTGAGCTCGACTTGCATTACGCGTACGCCAACCGCTATTTAGACGTCTCAAAGGTGGCATTTAACCGACTTCAAAAAAGGAGGAGGAACGAAACGGAAGAAACACCGATATTACTTTTGCAAAAGAAGCGGTAATAATGACGTCATTAGGTATATACGTCATAGGTAAGTACGTACTTACTTACTTAGAGTCCGTTGGAAGTTGTCAAATGCTGGCTGAAGAACTGTACGTCATTCTGTCACATTCACTCACTCACTTTTCATAACATGATAGTTAAAAAAAACATAGGTATTTTAGTAAAAAGATCTTTTTTTCTTTTAATTTTCTTCTCTACAAATCTTGTCCTGACAATAACAAACTCAATAAAAAGAGAATTATCCAATGTGCAGTCGATCGGAAGTTATGCGCGTACATACATTTCGGTGATTCATTTTTATTTATATAGATAGATAGATAGATATCAGCTGTAGCTGTCCAACTCCTGGGCAAAGGCCTCCCCATACTTTTTCCACACCTTTACATATAAAAATGGGATTTTGTAACCGGTACTATTACTTATTCTGTGCCGGTACTGACAACTGACTCATTTGTCTGTTTCCTTTTCCGAGAGCGGCTGAGTGAGGCAAAAACGCATTGTTTTGTACTTCCACATTTATCGACTTTGTGGGGGTGAACCCTGCTTCTTTCTTCTTTTATTTTTTTAAATAATATCATGAAAACTCACGAAGTTACAAGCTTTTTATGCTGCCCCGTTGTTTAGTTGTTGGTTGTTTTAGTAGGGTATAATTTATTTGAGATTTTGTAAATATTACTTATTTGGTCAAAATGTAACATGGTATAAAAAATATTGAAATCGAATCTATTACTGATTCTGAGTTTTGTATAAACTAAAAATAACATTGTATATTACAGTACTTAGGCTAGTAAATTTGTATGTAATTTAAGGGAGAAAACTCATTGCTAAATTAACAGAATCTAGCTTAGCAATGGTAGCTGCAGTGATTGGTCGCTAAATAGCAAATCTTAGTTTTTGTTTATTTTATTGATAAGTAGTCTGTCAGTTTGGGATCGTCAACAATACGAACTGCCCGGCGTTGGATGGAAGTCAAGTGGGAAAAGTTAGTACTAGCCAGTTTTAAGAAAGTTCAATATCTAAAGTCCATGGGTAAAAGCTGTCCCAGTTTGACTCGTGGAGGCTATATGGTTAGCTATGGGAATGTTCATTTGTCTGGTTGAGATCTGGCCAGGCTTCCATCTTGTGCGCAGCGAGCGGGTCCAAGTAGCAGTCTCGGTGGGACCGAACCGAAAGGATCTGCGGGGCACGTTTGTTGTCCTTAGTTAGTGGTT
Organism: Eudonia lacustrata; assembly: GCA_947562085.1. Classification (NCBI taxonomy): domain Eukaryota; kingdom Metazoa; phylum Arthropoda; class Insecta; order Lepidoptera; family Crambidae; genus Eudonia; species Eudonia lacustrata. The sequence continues at coordinate 23,622,976 of OX387339.1, read as the reverse complement.
CTGCTCGGTGGTTTTCATTGAGTAAGCTCCCAACATCTCCGGTACTCGTATGGAGAACTAGTAGCAGCGCCCGCCAGATGCAATGCCTCCGGCTAAGCCAGCCGCGTAGGATTGTGGAACTGGTTAGGTACCTGGATGGGTATTGAGAATAAGTGAGCTTACAACTCCGCCACCAAAAAGAGGACACTTGGTATATAATCGGCCTTAAAGTTGGCGACCCGAGCAGTGGAAGCTGCGAGTTCTACTCTCAGCGCAACGAGAGGTTCTCCGGTAACCTATGTGGATTATAGGTAGTGGAATATACGTGTCCACGGGGCAACTCGCTTGAGACAATTAGCCTTAAAGTTCTGGATGAAGAATGCGCATTGGCGCGTCCTGATCTACGGTTGTGATGTGGATGGTCTCTTGTGCGAATTAGTTTTAGTTAGTTAGTTAAGTAGTTTAGTTAGTAAGGTTGTTAACGCCTTTTCGTGTAACCTGATTGCTAGAGGGTGTCAACTGTCAGTATGGATTTTATAGTCGTGTTTAGCGGGGTTGTTCCGTTAGTGAAGCATGCAGCGGGGCCTTTGTAGGCACCATTAACTTTGCTCTAATACGAAGTGATCGATGCATAAAGATGCACTCTTCACGTAATGCCAGATTATTGCCACATGAGTAGATATTAGATATATGTATGAATACATATATTATTATCAACTCATGTGCTTCCACTAGGGAATGGCTAAGTAGAGGCACCCCAAACATCTGTTGTATCGATGTTTAAGCATCATCGTATCGTATTTGTTACTTACATAAGTATTGTTTTTATGGAAAATAATCTCATTTAAGCTAAAATGTCATTTTGATCTTTAAATACAGACAAATATTTTTTTTAAATATTGAAAACTAGTAATTGCCGTAAATAATAGTTGTGTTAAGTGCGAGTTTTGTGCACCGCTCGACCACTCTGTTTTAATATGGAACAATGTCATTCTTCTGGGATGGAACGCAGTCCAACCGTGCGGCCGCGGCCGTCGTCAGAAATTAAAAGAGCCCTACAACTCGCTCTCTCTCTAGGCACCCAGCATACTGTATCGACATTTCCACACATCTTCTGTGCGTCCCTAAGGCGCAGTGTATATCGTGAAGGTGTAATAAATGAATTGTTCCTCCTGTTTGAACTTGGCCTCCTGCCCATGAGATTATGTTAATGTAATACTAGAACGAAGGCGAAGGATGCGTATTCGCTGTAAATATGTACAACATTTACATTCTGTATACGAACACAAATTAAGGAGACTGAGAAGGTAAGCTTCATAGCACGTTAACTCTGTAACTATTTTATTTCCTTACAAGATAATTAAGGACTGTACTTTAGAAGTACGAAATTCTTAGTGAATTATGACTGGGTGCCGAAATGAGAATTTATCGCACTTAAAATTCCTATTTCGGCACCTTCCCAATTCGACACCCGAAGGTGCCGAAACGAAACTAAGCCATACAAACGAGCCTGAGCAACACATACCTATACCCACGCACGGACACGAAATCTTGCAACAGCTGTGCGCTCGGACTGTCCCAAGCTGATTCTGTGTTCGTGAGAAGGAGTGCCCGTGCCCTACCAGAGTCTCCGAGGGGTTTGGATCGGATCGGGGAGCGGAACCACCCGAGGGCGCCTCTAGAGACACGGACCTCGGCTCGGGTAGACCGGGCCGTGGAGGAGGAGAGAAGCGCCCAGGTACATGTCTGTACCTGGTATAGAGCGCGTGTGAACCGGTTCTTCGTACCCTTGTTCTACGAATACGGTGTCTTGGCCTAAATTAGTGTGCATGTTTAGTGTATTCTGTAAATGTGTAGTGTCATTTAGAGGATCGGGCGTGTCAAAACACGACAATGCAACTAACATTGATTTAATGGCGTAATATTTTGATAAGACGGTGGTATCTAATCTAGCCAGGCGGACTTGAAACAAGCCCTACCACCTACCGAGTGCACAAACATAATATGCCCCGCTTTGAATCGAACCCAGGACCTCTGGGGTCTGAGGCCGGTGATCCTAATAGGTACATCGTGAAAATTGGAATTGGTACCTGATGTAATTTTTGCAAACTTTGAAGTTTTTTTATTTTGTTGTTTTTATTTGTGTTGTGATTGTCCTTTTTTTGTTATTTGTGATGGAAAGTGTCTTTATATGACCTATCATAAAAAGACAATCCATCAATCAAAAATATTCAAATAATAATATAATTTTATATTCAAATAATAATATAATAAAATAGTCAAAAATATTGGAAAGTGCCCTATAGCACTTTCCAATATTTTTGACGCTGTAATGGGAGGAAAGAGCTGGACACTTGAGACTTTTAAGTTTCTTGCCGGTTCTTCTCGTACAAGATCTCCCGCCCAGAGTAGAATTACGAACCGATGGCATAATGACGTTCATAAGAGCTTATTGTACTAAGCCTAAACTAAATAAATGATTTTGATTTTTTTTTTTAATTTTGAATAACTAGATAAGGCAGTAAAATGCTGAGCTGTAAGTATATCATAGACTCGCTGTGCCTCGCGGTTTCATCCGCGTTCTATTAGTCATAGCGTGATGTAATATAGCCTACTTATAGCCTTCCTCAATAAATGGACTATTCAAAACAAACATTATTTTGCAATTCGAATCATTATTTCCTAAGATTAGCGCGATCAACCAAACAAACAAACAAACAACCAGACTCTTCAGCTTTATAATCTTAGTATAGACTAGCGACCCGCCCCGGCTTCGCACGGGTGCAATGCTGATTCACGCAACCGCTATGTCCCTGCATTTTAAATCTGTAATATCTTTGAAAATATTCATTTAAATTACATGCTGTAAAGGGCCATATTGATCTATATTAAATGCACAATGTATTTAAGGTACTAAATTGGATAAGGATTAATGCTGTATTGCTTAAAATCGCTTCTTAAATAAGCCATTATATCTCGTAAAAGTAAAGGATAAAAAATTATTATTGTCCCTGAGAGATAGACATATACCATCGCGGACTTTTTTGTAGAACTTTTTATGATGTACAATACTGTAGTACATTATTTTGATCTATCTCGTAGGGTTCAGCCAGCGTTTGCAATGTAAGCGCAAAAAAATGTGAAACCTCTAAAATTATCAGTGTTTTTCTATTATATTATGCATGTATTTATACATAAACCTTCGTATTGAATCACTCTATCTATTAAAAAAAACCGCATCAAAATCCGTTGCGTAGTTTTAAACAAAGCATACATACATACACAGGGACAGCGGGAAGCGACTTTGTTTTATACTATGTAGTGATGTAGCACAAACAAACTAGGTACTAACATTAAACTAACAATTGGTTCTGAGTTTTAAAAGTCAGCCTGTTGTCCGCTAAATAAAATATATCTATCTAACAATAAAAATAACAACAACACTTAAAAACTTTCTGGATACGTTCAGGGTGCCAAGGGGTGCCGGAAACGAAAATTAGTGTGGCATTGAAGCAGCGCCTCCTGCAAAGCTATTCTCAAAGCAAAACAGCGCCGAACTCGACGTTGAACTCGCTTCTAACTTGCAAACGAATCTCAACCTACTTTTAAATAGTAATAAAGTCTACATTCGTTTGCAAGTTATAAGCGAGTTCAATGTCGAGGTCGACGCTGTTTTGCTTAGAGAATAGCAATAGGGTACATAATAAACCAGCTGTACGGTACATAATGTACTAGAGACATAGTACATAATATACTAACTACAGAGTACATAATAAACTAGCTATAGGGTACATAGTATACCTTTTGTAGGGTACATTATATACCAGTTATAGAATACATAATATACCAGCTACATAGTATGTATGGATCGTAGCAAGTGGAAAAAAGTGGTCTCTGCCTACCCCTACGGGAAAGAGGCGTGATTATATGTATGTATGTACATAGTATATAATACATTCAGTCAAGAAAGTATTGGGAATGGATGATTTGTTTATGGTTCCAAATTCAAATTTTTGTTTTTTTGTTGTTGTTAGATTGGCACAACTGTTTTCCATTTTGGCGCGGAGTTTGGGTTGCATCTGTTATTTATATTAAATACAGTGCTGTTTTTAGTTACTTAGATCATATGTAGTGTGTATTGCGAATTTCATAATGGACAAAAACATCGAACAAAGAGTTTGTCTCAAATTTTGCATCGCCAATGGAATTTCGTGTTCGGAGTCACTGAAAATGTTACAGAAGGCTTACGGTCAATCGACTTTAGCAAAAACACGTGCTTATGAGTGGTACAAAGCGTTCAAAAGCGGTAGAGATGTGATGGAAGATTTGCCTCGCTCTGGTAGGCCATCAACGTCTGCAACTGAAGTTAACATTGCAAAAGTGAAGGAAATAGTGACTGAAAATCCTCATACAACTTTAAGAGAGATAGCCGCCGAACTTTCTGTGTCTCACGAGTCGATCCGTACCATTTTAAATAATCACTTGGGTTTGAAACATGTTTCGGCTCGGCTAGTCCCAAAAGACCTGAATTTTCTCCAAAAACTCAATTGCATGAGAGTCGCTGAGGACATGCTAGAACGAGTCAATTCCGACCAATCATGAAACGCATTGTTACTGGTGACGAGACGTGGATTTACGAGTTTGACATGCAAACTAGTCAACAAGCTTCGGAATGGCGCCTTCCAACTGAACCGAAACCGAAAAAACCACGCCAAAGTCGAACAAAAGTCAAAGTCATGTTGACTGTTTTCTTTGACTATCGCGGTGTTGTGCACTTGGAATTCTTGCTGGAAGGTCAAACGGTAAATAAAGAATATTATTTGAGCGTTGTGCAGCGTTTAAGAGAGCAAATTCGACGAAAAAGGTTAGATTTGTGGAATGAAAATTCTTGAATTTTGCACCACGATAATGCGCCTTCGCACAAGGCCATCATTGTGAACGAATTTTTGTCCAAACACTCAACAAATACCATCGAGCAACCACCATATTCACCAGATATGGCTCCAGCCGACTTCTTTCTTTTTCCTAAACTCAAATTACCACTTCGTGGCACCCGCTTTCAATCGGTAGAAGACATAAAGGAGTATTCGCGGCGAGAACTGAACTCAATTCCGGAAACAGCGTTTAAAAAATGTTTTGATGATTGGATTATTCGTTGGCGTAAGTCTATCGTTTCTAAAGGAGCATACTTTGAAGGTGATAAAATAAATTTGGATGAATAACAAACATTTTGTGTTTTATTGATCTTTTCCCGGTACTTTCTTGACAGAGTAGTATACCAACTGTTGGGTAAATAATATACCAGCATAGGGTACATTATATACCAGCTACCAGCTACAAAGTACATAATATAACAACTCTATAGTTGTTATATTATGTACTTTGTAGCTGGTAGCTAACTATACTATTATAGTTGTAGAGTATAGTTGTTATATTACTATACTCGTAATATAACAACTATACTCGTAATAGGTACGAGTATAGGTAGGTACAGACAGACAGATGGACATAACACATTTTTTTACAGAACCCTAATTCTTTCAAATTCCATTCTTCTTTCTAAGCCGTCCCGGTAGCATAATGGTCAGTGCCACCGCCCGGATTGCGGAAGACCCAGGTTCGATTCCTGACGGGGTCGGGTAGGCATTTAATTTTTTCACTATATTTTATAATAATTTAGAACCCTAATAATCCAAACAATGTATTTTCCATACGAAACACATTTCAATAGTGTGCGTACATAATTAACTTATTTATATACAGTATGTGGCCAAGAACCGGGGATAATATTGAAAACAAAGACTCTCTAGAGTATTAGTATTTTTTCTGAAAAGATTCCAGTTAAGCAAAACCCATGCATTACATATAATAAGAATTTAAAGTTACGATTCATAATAATCAAATCAGTGTATTATTGCAAAACGATAATATCGCTAACGGTATCAATGTCGTGGTACAGGAGATTGACAAGTTGTGTCACACAACCCATAAATTGTCAAAGAGACGTTGTTGTCAGAAATAGTCTGAATGAACTCAATCGATCGAGTTTAGCGGAACTATTGATTTGTTTGCATTACACTGAATTTACAATTAAGTTTGTTAGATAAAATCAAATAGTAAAGTTTTGATTTTAATTAGTTGCGACCATAATGATTTAATTACTAGTGACCTATAGAATCTCTGTTTTCAATATTATCCCCGGTTCTAGGTCACACGCTGTATAAACATTCCACTGCTGGGTCCAGGCCTTAATACTTCCCACATGAACAAAACATCCCACCACACAGACCCATTCAAAGCAGGTTGGTGGGTTCCAACGACTACCAACGACTACCAACAACTAACCGCCTTTGTGGTCTAGTGGCTAAGACTATCCCGGCTCCCGGGTTCGATTACCAGCGGGGGTACATGTTGGTGTTCTCGGTTTGGTTGGTGGTAGGGCTTGTTTGTCTGCCTGTCTAGCTACCACTAATTTATCTAAACATGTTGCCATAACATCAATGCTTGTAGCATTGTTGTGTTCCGGCAGCTAGAGTTAAGATAGCCAATGTCTCAGTAGTTGAGGATTCCGGGTGAAGAGCGCTTGTACCTTCGGCCTTATCACTATACTTCAGGTGGTTGAAGGCCAAGTAAAATAAAAATATTTTAATAAAACCTAGACTAACGACGAATCATAGAGGAGCTAGAGATATTTATTTGCGGTCACACATCCAGTGACTCCGCCTTTGCCAGAGTAGCTTAACATGCGATATCGCATCCTGAAAGCGCAAATAGCCGTGTCGAGCTCCTTTTCTATTTAGTAAACAGCCTATATAATTGTCCCACTGCTGGGGCAAAGGCCTCCACATCATTGAAATCAAGTCATCGCTACAATAGATGGGTAATGGCTTAAAATCACCACGCTTGCCAAATGCGGGTTGGTGATCACAAACCCGGGCTATGCAACGGAAACAATCCGATAAATATATATTTTTTGCCCGACCTGGGAATTGAACCCGGGACCTTCGGGTATCGGGCCGAGCGCTCTGCCACTCGGCCACCGAGGCTTTTCTTTTTACCTATCAAGAAACACACACGTATTTGGAATACAATAAATTTGCAATAATTAATTAACATTGTCCATGATTGGACAAGGACAATTTAGAATGTTGTGACTTTTTCAATGGACTTGGAATGAATTGTTTACTTTGTAAGGGTGGCCTACTCTGCTCAGTTTGTTTGTTATGCTAATAGATGTTTTAATTAGCTTTATAATGCAGCTTTCTTCGTTTAAAGCGTATTGTATTTGAAAAGTTAGTTCACCCCTTTGAACATAAAATAATAAACTTATTATATTTACCAAAACTTTAGTTTATAATAATTTCTTTTAGCAAATCGCCTATATCCTTTGTAATAATCTCTTAATAACCTAGATGTCAGAGAATATATTAAGTTTGTTGTGTCTACATGTATGCATTTGAAGAGTCGTGACGCACACAGGTTTAAGTTAACATAAAGTGTATATACACACTGACTCTAAACGTAAACCATTAATATACGTTTCGAATCGAATTGTTTAGGAAAATTATCATAGAATAGGCAAATTATGTATGCGATCACATAGTAACCTACTTGGTGCCGAAAGGCGTTCTTGACCTAACAATGTTGAGATAACAATGTTCGGTCAGCGCGGCCGACACGGGTCACCGGTGAACCTTCCTGGACCACTGGTACGGGGAATCGAGCCTTCCGAGTAGGGGAAGCATATAAAACTGAGTGTTGGATGAGCGCGCGGCTCAGTCGCTTCGCGCCACACAGCAGCGCGTCAGTCAGGTGAGCGCCGGGTAGTACCTCCGATTACCAGCGACCACCACCGCGCCATAACAGCCCGACCGCCGGTACAGACGCCCGCGCCGCGCCCGCATGCCGCCCGCACCTCGCTGACACCGCAACACAACACTACCCCAGGTTCAATGAGGTATGTCTCAATATATTTATTTGCCTCTTCCCTATTTATTTGTCTGTTAGGAATGCGATGCGAATTTTTTTAATTTACTTTTTTGGTAATTTTATTTATTTTTTCAATTTTTTATAGGTGAAATATCAACTTTATCCGTATCATTGGTTCCCGTTCAAAAGTTATGTGGTGGTGAAATATTACATACCTTCTTTTGTTAAGTTATTTTTGTGTAGGTACCAAATTATAAGAAAGTTTTTACGGTTTTTGATATGATTTACTCGGTAATTAAAGCATTTTATTGTTCATAATCAGTATTATAAACTATAACGAATTATATAGAAAATGCTGTGCCATAAAATATATAAGAAGAATTGCTTAAAAAAAAACGCCGTGATTAACTAGAAGATGTGAAGTGTCGTTGTTCGTGATACGTCCCGCTGGGTGTTATAAAATAAATTTAAAGTTTTTGTAAGCATCCCTGCTCAGTGAAGATTATCAAATGATTACGCGATGTTTATAAATTATTTTGTAAAGTACACGAACGTGCTATAACATTTTTTATAGGGATAACGAAATCGTGAGATCCCGCGTGTGGCGTACGAATATTTGTATCACTTTAAACGTGTTCACCCGCCCGCGCCGATGCCGGCACTCTCGCTCCACCTAACTGAATTTACATCAGAATACCGTACACAATATTAAAGCGAATATCTACGAATCAGTATATTCATTTATTGTATTGCTACTGTGACGTTGTGCTACACAATTTCCTAGCAAAGTTTATTGACATTGTTAGCGAGTTGACAATCGCATTTTAGTTAAAAAATTATTGAAACACTCTGAAAGCCATTCACTGGCTCATAATGCGAAGTGCATCTAAACAAAATAATATGAAGTTTATTAATGGTAAGGACCTACCTACATCATTCATGCTTAAATGAAGTTCCAGTAGTTTACTGTTTCATCAGTTTGTTGGTGTGGTACCAACAGTAATTACATTTCGGAGTGAATTTTATTAAGTTACCATTTCCGATGTCAGTTTGTATTAAAGTTTTAAAAACGTATCGCACGGTCCTAATATGCGTTCTGAAAAGAAAGTTATATTAGAAGCAATTATTTACAAAAAAATTATAGTGGAGTTCCTTGGGGAGGCCTTTGTCCAACAGTGGACGTCTTTTGGCTGAGATGATGATGATGATGATGATGATGAATTACAAAAAATCAATTACATAAAAGTAATTAAATAATTAAAGTAATTATTTGTGAAGTAATCATTTAATCGCTACAGTTTTATCTTTAGTCTATCATTATAATGTCAAATAATCGAAGCGTAACTTTGATGAGGGGCAAACATAAAATATAAATCTCAAATGTTAGTAAAAAATGGTTAGGGTGTCGCAAAGGGTGTTAGTGTATTTTTTTATTAAAATAAGAGAGTGCAGGACTTGGAAAAATTTCGAACAAAAACTTTTTTTTACAAAAATGACGAAAATCATAACTAACGATAAACAATCAAAATAGCAACAATTTTTAAAAAAATGAGAGAACATTTTCCGTTGATTTTGTATGAAGCCGACATTTTTGCGATATTTTAGTATGGGATTTTGGACTTGTAAAATAAACAGAAATACTAGCTGCCCTACTCCTGTAGGTCACGTGATAGGTTAGAAAAATAAGACAATCGCGAAGTGCAGCGTAGCAATTGTCTTGAAATTCGAGGTTATTTTTTATTATTAAACAACAGAAATCTAGCTCCATACAAAAATATATTTTTTTATAGCTCTTGTTGGGGGGTTAAAAAATTAATTTCTCTTTTGATTGTTTTTCGTTAGCTATGATTTTCGTCATTTTTGTGAAAAAAGGGGTTTAGCTCGAAATTTTCTAAGTCCTGCACCCCCGTTGCGATACAACGTGGCCGTGGCCCTACGCCTAATTTTTTTTTAATTATGTCAAAGGCACCCTTGTGTTAAAGAAATTATGATAAAGAAGCTAAAAGTCAGATATGTACTAATCATTAAAAAAAATCTCTGCTTTTATTATAATATATAACCTGTATTACTCAAGCTAGTAGCTAGCCATCTATTTGTACAATAATTATATGAACCGGTTTTGGAAAATGTTGTCTCTTCATTGCATTGTAGACTACAACTTACAAAGCTATGCAGGCTTGCAAAGGCTCGCAAACTGCAAATTTTATCCGTATTCCTTAGTAACCTTCAAGTTCCATAGCAAAATTTCATCTTTTGGCACCCATACTTCATAGGAAACACGACGCAGTAAGACTGTGTGAATTGTGCTAAACACTTTAACTTCACACTTCCCGTGTATAATACTTGTCTGTGATTTCGACGGCGCGTCTGATTATATTTGAAATTGTAGTATAATGAGTTCGTTAGCAACCGCGTTTTCATGCTTAGTAAGCTGGCAAACAAGCTATTTGATCGGGGAGGCCGTGGTTGCAAGCCGTACAACTTCCTATACTAACTGTGACCGTAGTACCTACCTAAATTTCAATTGTTTTTGGGGCTACTTTATTGAGCTCATATGAAAGTTACTGTGCTAACAGCTCGTAAATCTACGACGCGGCTCTAGCGACACCTTGTTTCTTGGCTTCTCTTTTCCCCACTTTCTTTTCTTTCAGGTTAGTGGAAAATGCCCTCCTTACGCAAGGTTTCATCCCAACACAACATGGAATGGGTTGAACAGAATAGTTTTGACAATTTCGTTTATAATCATCATCACCAACATTCCTTTTCGTCCTGCTGGATATAGGCCATTGCTCGCGCTATTAAATTTTCTTATTTTTTTACCACGCACCGCTAAATCACTCTCGATCTTATTTTATTGATACTTTATTAGCTACACTTATTGTGCCCGGTGCTGTTGAGGTGCTTCTTTGCAAGAGGCCCTTGGCTCAGGACCGTGTCGTGGAGGGTTGGTGGGTTGCAACTTGAGTCGAAAAATTAGCAGTTGTGGCAATAGATATAACAGCTGCGGTATGTTATGGCCAAATCACAATCAGCTGATTCATGTCCCCGCTGCTGGGGCACGAGCTTTCTCTATGGATAGACAGGGAGAACGGGCCATAAACCACCACGCAGGCCCGGTGCAGATTGGTGGTTGTTAACGACTTCTAATGCAACCGGGAGCAATGGCTTAACGTACCTGCTGAAACACGGGGGAGCTCGAGATGATACCTTTTTGGTCACCCATCTAATGACCGGCCTTTGCTATAAGTTGCTTAACTTCAGCAATCGCAGACCGAGTGCGTTAACCATAGCGCCACCGAGCTCCTTGAAGGCCAAATAGCACTGCGATATGTTGTAAAAGTAAAAGTGAAGCTCGCTTTCGCGGCGGTCGATCGTACATGATACGTTTTGTAACTAACATAGTGTTCTAGTTGTTAGACTATCGGTTCAGACCCATAGGCCCCGGGTTTAATTCCTTATGAATACATATTATATAGATATTCAACTCGGTTTAGTTGGTGGTAGATCTTGCATTAAGTCAGCGTGGTTAGCTAGCTACCACCATTTTATCTAAATCTGTCAATTATAACAATTTTAGTAGAAATGTTGGGCTTCGTCCGTTAGCAACTCAGATGTGGCAATAATATGGCCTGTTCCACAGTAGTTTGGGATTCGGGTGAAGTGCGAATGTACTTTTAGCCTTATAATACATAGTTACCTACTATTATCAGGTAAGATAAAAATAGAAAATGCGAAAGTCATAAGCTACAAATGAAGGTCGATGTCATTTCTTTTTTGATTATTAAGACAGTTTTACAGACACCCCATGTTAAATGAGGATTTGACAAACTTATTTTATCAATAATAAAATGTAATGAAATTAAATGAAATGAAAAGAATCCTTTATTCAATTTAGGCATATAAATTGCACTTATGAACGTTAAGTAGTTACATAAAAAAACAGATTAATAAATAATATAAGTAGACACAATAATATAATAGATAGTTAAAATATATAAATTAATAAACAATATATATATGTAATGCGGTTCTTCTGCTGGTTCGAAAGTTTGATTCTGCTAAGAAGACTCCAGCAAGAAACTTAGCAGTACTCTTATAAACTAAGAGTTGTATACAAAAGTGTAACTACTTAATACAATGTGAAATAACATGCGCAGGCGAGCAGACTAAGATGACCACACGTTCTTATCATTAAAATAATCATCAATATTATAGTAACCTTTCTTCATTAGACCTTGTTTTATTTCTGTCTTAAACTTGTGTAGTGTATTTAATGTATATTTTTATACATTTCCCAACAAATAAATTATGGACCTTATTGAGTCTAAGTTTTAGAACGGCAAGTTTGTTTTTATTTCTAGTGTTAAAATTATGGGTATATTACTTTTTTTTCAAATTTATCTAAGTTTTTATAAACATACACGATATTTTCATAACTATACTGTGAAGCTACGGGGTCTAAGGCTATAAATAAATCGAATGGCTCTTTTCTGTAACACAAAAATGGTTTCAATGTCAGCCGCTGAGCCCTACATTAAAATACCATATGACATGACGCTGTGAAAGTAACTAAAGGAAACCAATCTTGCCGTTTCTACATTCATTCACGTTCAAGGTCACTTACCTTATTTTTCTAACCGCATAGGCAGCTGTGCTAAGTCTTCCTGCCAAGGCAGCATATGAGAACCCCATTGTAATTTGTGATCCAAAGTAATACCCGGGAAAACTGTCGTTTTAACTATTTCAATTATTTCATCGTTCATAGTGATACTGGTATTAACCTGCTTCACATTGGGTATCGTGAATTTCACTCATTTAGTTATTTTTTGTATTAAGCAGCAGGTTATTGGTAATTCAAAATGTAATATTTGAGAGAGAGTATTACTTACGTCGTCAAATATTACTCTATGTCTATCAATTTTAAAAATCAATGAAGTGTCATCAACAAATAATTCTATCTTACAAAGATCTTCGGTGTAGTAAGGTAGATCATTTACATAAATGAGAAATAAAAGAGGTCCTAATATTGAACCCTGCGGCACCCCCATAAGTAACGGAGCGCCAGAAGAATCGGTACCGTTAATATTAACTTTTTGAACTCTGCCAGTGAGGTAGGTATGATTTGAATAAGCTAAGTAGAGTCTGAGACACCATAATGTTTCATTTTTAACAATAAAGTCTCGTGATCGACACAATCGAAAGCTTTCGATAAATCACAAAAGAGACCTATCGCATCATATTTTTGCTCCCATGCATCGAAAATATGCTTAATGAGTGCAACTCCCGCGTCGGTTGTATTTCTACCTTTAGTGAAACTGAATTGCTTGTTTGAAGTAACTGATTTTTTGTAAAATGTGACAGCAATTGATTAAAAATAACTTTTTCAAAAATTTTACTAAGAGCCGGTAGTATAGATATAGGCCGAAAATTAGATAGGTCACTTTTATCGCCTGTTTTAAGTAACGGTATAATTTTACTGTTCTTCATTAAATCTGGAAATACAAGGTGTATTTATTAAATATTATTGCTAAATTAGACGCGATAGAAGATTTATAGATTTTAATATATCAGTGGAGATACCCCAAAGATCCTCAGTCTTTTTTATATTAAGTTCTCTAAAAGCTCTTATTATATCAGAATCAATATTGTGAAATTGAATGGAATATTACATATTTTTACACTCGGCACAAGAAGAGACTAGGCAAGATGTTTACAAGAATTTAATTTATTTGATTTATTGAGTGGAATTTTTGAGAAAAATGTTAATGCAACCAACATATATAATTAATTAAAGGGCTACGAGAAAGAAGGTGCCACTATATTTGAATTAATCAATCTTGATTCTTTGCGCATTGTTGCAAAACACTTGACCGTTTATTTTCGATTATGACGTACAATTTATAACAAAATCGTGCTAAGTGGCTCAGTATAGTAACAGTCAATGTGACGAGTGAAGTGTAACTTTAATGTTAGTGGGAAATATCAAATCACAACATAAATATACACTATGCTCTATAGCGAATCGATCGCCTATAATAAATCAATTTGTAGATAGTAGATTTTTTTTATGTAGAACGCAATAGGGAAATAGTATTTGATAATCATTAAAATTTCTTTATAGTTTTAAAATAAATTAAATACCGATGTTGAACGAACCAGTTAGGTCTACAATGTACATTGCAAAAACACTGTGACTGTGTCCATACAAGGCAACAAACATTATATTTCATCATCGTATACATAATATACTTAACAGAAATATGAAAGCATGAAAGCGATTATACAATAGAATTATACCTTTCACTGTAGTCATAAAAATGAGAATTTATATGCGTCATTCAGCTACGGATCCTTACGAGATGTGATAATAAATCAATCGCCAATAGAAATAATATTTCCTAGATTGAAATGCGCTATCGTGCTGTAACCGAACGGTCCCAAGGTCAACAAAAATAGGAACCGACATAAATACAGTGGGAGCTGTTTATTTTGACTTGGCCACTTGAGTCGTCCTTGCACGTATATTGCAGATAGCCTGTTACGTCTGCCGCACTAATACCTCTATTCGATCATAAAAATGTCTTATATTTTCTGAGAGCAATACCATCATCATAAAATCGCTGGTTGTTCGCCGCAGTAAAAGCAATCGTGTCTTAAAAAGATGAATGCGTGGAGCAGGAGTAGTTTCGAACATCACCGCCAGAGACGCGCCGTGAGGTGGCGATGATAAGCGCAATAGCTAACGCCGTCTACGCTTTACACTGCAATATTAACCACATAATAATAATATTGTGTTATAGGTCAAACCATTTAATCCTTTAAAAATTAATATTCAGGGTTGTTCCTGTGACTCATTACTTAGCTGTCTCTCTCTTTATGCCCTCTCCGAATGGTGTAGCAGCAGTGAATTTATTTGTGCAATTAATATTAATAATTAATATTATATTATATTATATTAATTAATTAATATTACTAGTGGTAGCCCAGTGGTCGAAATTCGACCGTAATTTTATTATAACTGCACGGTTTGTATCATAAGCAATGAAAAATTAAAAAAGGTAGAATGTGAGTTTGGATTGGCATTGACAGATTTCGGCCGCTCCTCTTGCATTTTTGTTTGAAAAGAGTATAGAGGAGAGTAGAGTGTGTGTCAAATACTTATGCGTGTGTCAAATACATAATAGTGTGTGTAATGTTTGTTTTATTGATTTAATGTGGTTTTATGCGTAATTTAAAAAAAATATTACGCCGTGTGGTGCAGGCCTAGAATTGCACCACCCCAACTCTTCCCGTGGGTGTCGTAAGAGGCGACAAAGGGACAAAACCGGGGGGCGGGCAGCAGCGCCCCCTGTAGAACAACTCCATCACCACACACTGAACTGCGATCCCCAACCCGCATGCCCAGCGTGGGGATTATGGGCACTACCCCCCTTATGATGATCGTACGAAAAAGGAAACGGCCCCTAGTTCCCGGCCGCCTCGCTATTCCTGGCCATGGCAGCGGCCATGGTAACGGCGGGGCAGGGGGTGCTAACAATCACCGGGCTACCTCAGGCTGCCACAAACAATTGACCCTGGCAACGTTTAACGGACGCACTCTGAGGCTTGACCACCATCTAGCGCAGTTGGAAGTGGAGTTAGAGAACATTAAATGGCATGTTCTAGGGTTATGTGAAGTTCGTAGAGAGGGGGAGGACACCGTAACCCTAGACTCGGGCCATCTTCTCTACTTTCGCGAGGGTGATAAAACATCCCAGGGCGGCGTAGGCTTCCTCGTCAATAAGGTCCTCTCTAACAA
The DNA here is from genome assembly GCA_947562085.1 of Eudonia lacustrata. NCBI lineage: Eukaryota > Metazoa > Arthropoda > Insecta > Lepidoptera > Crambidae > Eudonia > Eudonia lacustrata. The sequence goes on along the minus strand of OX387339.1, from coordinate 23,607,270 downwards.
CGTCGAAGAAATCTCCAGTGTGTCGACCAGGGTAGCGTACCTGATCATTCGGCTGTCAAAGCGTTACAGCATGAAGGTCATTCAGGTATACGCACCGACCTCGGCACACTCAGATGATGAAGTAGAGGATATGTACGCAGACATATCCAAAGCCTTGCATAACACCACTAAGGCTCATTTCAACGTTGTTATGGGAGACTTTAACGGCAAGGTGGGAACCCAGACTGGCAACGAATCCCGGATAGGACCGCATGGTTATGGAGTTAGGAATCACAGGGGGCAAATGCTTGTCAACTTCCTCGAGAAAGAGGGGCTGTTCTTAATGAACTCCTTCTTTAAAAAACAGCCTCAAAGGAAGTGGACATGGCAAAGTCCCGATACTGTGACCAAAAATGAGATCGACTTCATCATGACGGATAGCAAGCACATATTCAGAGATGTCTCAGTGATCAACAGGTTCAATACCGGATCTGATCACCGACTCCTCCGAGGCTCTCTGAATATCAACTTAAAGCTTGAAAGAAACCGTCTGATGAAGTCCACGCTCCGTCCTAACCCAATCCAAATCATGGCGGGCACCGAGAAATTCCAGCAGCTTCTCGGGGACAGATTTGTTGCTTTGGAACCCACTGATGACGCTAACGAGACCCTACACAATCTGGTCGAAACGTTGAGGGACGAGGGCATTCAGTTCTGCAAAAAACAGCGTACTGGCAAGAAATCCAAACTCTCGGCTGAGACTCTCGGGCTGATGACAAGAAGACGGAAAACCACCCAAGCGACTTCGTCGGAGAGGTCAGACCTGAACAAGCGAATTGCGAAGATGGTACGGCGCGACCTTCAGAGCTCCAACACACGCCTCATTGAAGAGGCGATAGAGCGAAACCGAGGGTCCAAAGTATTCACTCAGCAGCTTGGCAGGAGCCACCTGACGAAGCTTAAAACGCACGACGGGAGGACCGTATTGTCGAAGCCGGAGATCTCCGCCGAGATAGAGGATTTCTATGGCCGATTATACGCTGCACATGCCCCTCGTCCCCGACGAGACGACCACGATTCCAGAGCCACCTTGACACGCCACTACACCGACGAACTGCCAGACATCAGTCAAGACGAGATCGTGTTAGCTCTGAGACAGCTTAAAAATGGAAAAGCCCCCGGTGAGGACGGAATTACATCAGAGCTTTTGAAAGCTGGAGGAGCCCCTGTTATACAGGAATTGCAGAAGCTCTTCAACGCCGTCCTTCACAGTGGGAGAACTCCAAAGGCGTGGAGCGGGAGCTTGGTGGTGCTCTTTTTTAAGAAGGGCGATAAAACTCTGCTTAAAAATTACAGACCCATCTCGCTCCTGAGCCATGTCTATAAGCTTTTCTCACGAGTGGTCACGAATCGTCTCGCCAGGAGACACGACGAGTTCCAGCCACCGGAACAGGCCGGGTTTCGCGGAGGATATGGTACCATAGACCACATTCACACAGTGAGGCAGATTATACAGAAGTCTGAAGAGTATAATCAGCCCCTGTGTCTGGCTTTTGTGGACTATGAGAAGGCTTTTGACTCTGTCGAAACCTGGGCTGTTCTGGAATCCTTACAGCGATGCCAAGTGGACTGTCGTTATATCGAGGTGTTGAGATGTCTTTACGAATGCGCCACCATGAATGTCCAAGTACAGGGCCAGCAGTCCAAACCCATCCAATTGGGCAGAGGAGTGAGACAGGGGGATGTCATATCCCCGAAACTGTTCACAAGCGCGTTGGAAGATATGTTTAAGACGCTGGACTGGAAAGGGAAGGGCATTAACATAAACGGTGACTACATCTCACACCTGCGATTCGCTGATGACATAGTCCTAATGGCGGAGTCGCTAGAGGAGCTGAACCAGATGCTGGACGGCCTAGCTTCAGCCTCGCGACGCATCGGTCTTGGCATGAATTTGGACAAAACCAAAGTCATGATCAATGGCCACATTGATCCGATACCGGTCGTCGTACATGGCCACCTTCTTGAAATCGTTTCTGAATATACTTACCTCGGGCAGATTCTGCAATTAGGTAAAAACAATTTTGAGAAGGAGGCCAAGAGGAGGATCCAGCTGGGCTGGGCAGCGTTTGGGAAACTACGTCGAGTCTTCTCGTCATCCATACCGCAATGCTTGAAAACGAAAGTTTTCAATCAGTGCGTCCTACCCGTCATGACCTACGGAGCTGAGACGTGGACACTCACGGTAGGGCTGGTCCACCAGTTTAAAGTCGCTCAGCGAGCTATGGAAAGAGCTATGCTCGGAGTTTCTCTGAAGGATAGGATTCGTAACGAATACATCCGACAGAGAACCAAAGTCATCGACATAGCTCTAAGAATTAGCAAGTTGAAGTGGCAGTGGGCCGGCCATATCTGGCGAAGAGCCGACAACCGCTGGGGTAAACGTGTTCTTGAGTGGAGACCACGACTCGGTAAACGTAGTGTAGGACGCCCTCCGGCCAGGTGGGATGACGACCTGCGAAAGACTGCAGGCAGATGCTGGATGCGTCAAGCTGAGGACAGGGCGCTATAGCGCTCATTAGGGGAGGTCTATGTCCAGCAGTGGACTAAGATAGGCCGATGATGAATAAAAATATTAACATTCGGATAACCTCCTTTATACATATAAACTATAAGTGTGCGATATTTCATACTCCTCGCGCAAATTTCGTAAAAAAGGGGTACAACGTTTTTGCTTCACGTATTATTAAATTTAACTAAGACTAAGTGTTCCCAAATGCAAGTAATAATCACATACATATGCAAGCTCAACTATGGTCGCGAAAAACAGAAAACTCAAACATTGAGGCCTGTGTGCGCCGTATGAATTTGGTCCTTTGAGCCGGATATGGATAAAAAAGGCAAACGTTTTTTTCCCCCGTACCTACACAATATTCAGTTGACACGTGCCGATGTCATTTTTAGTTAACGGAAAAATTAATAACGCCCTTTGGCGTTCAATAGAGTTCCCGGTCCATTTTGCTGTGCAAAACGTTTTCATCGTCGCTGACGAGAAGTGTGTATTAATGTAGGTAGGTATATTCATGATAGCAACTCTCAGTTTAGCCACTGAAACCAAGTCTGAATTCAGTTTATAAATGAAATACTGAATAGCATCGCATTTAGTATTCTGTATGTAGGATTGGCAAATTCACTCGTAAATGTAAACTAAAATAGGTGCTTGGAAATACGACCCTAGCCCTGAAAGATCTAGGTAGAGGTCATATTACACTAAATTATGGCAAATAAAAAAGGGGTTTTAAAAGAGTGTTTTTTTAAATGTCTCTGATTACGCATAATAAGAAAGTGTCTTTTTGAAAATGTCATTTAGAAAAGTATCCATGTAGAGAGGAGTTCATTTTTAAATAAATAAATAAATAAATTTCCCTACACTCACACCAATTATCTAGCGCAAGAAAAGCTTCGTTATGAAACTCGTTATATGGTTACTAGACAACGGATAAACATACTTAAAATACTTAAGTACATACTTATTATACATAGAAACCCAGACCCGAGACAATTTAGAAAAACAATAACTTCTAAATTGATCCGACCGGGGATCGAACCCGGGACCTCAGAGATGGCGACACCATGAAAACCGGTGTACAAACCACTCGACCAAGGAGGTTGTCAAAATTACTTATTTATATTTTTATATTTTTTAATTACATATTAGCTTCAGTATCATACCTGAAAATTACACAAATATCTTAATTGGCTTTGTTTGATGATAGCTTAAGCCTCTTAGAATCGATCCCTAGTTGATGGGGCATAATAGGCATCGTATCGTAAAGCGCCACTTTAAAGTGCAGAGAAGTCTTCTCCAAGCGACTTCCACGAAATGCTTCGTATTTACAAAGGTACTTTTAGTATAAAAGCAACAGACAGCTCCCAAGAATTATAATTTATAAGCCTTTAAAATTTTAATTTAAGAGGTATTATGTATTTAATAATCATTAGGGTTGATGAGCAAAGAAAGGTATTTTTATGAATTCGCGGGATTACAGTTACTGTAATCCCGCGAATTCATAAAAATACCTTTTACCTACACCATACACCTACTGTAGGTGTATGGTTGTTAAAGCCGAAAAAGTCACGGCCGTAAAATGTGTTTTTTTTATCAATGTCTAAGTGCATCGTACACCGTAACCATCGCCTCTAGTGGTTAGACTATCGGATCAGCCCCAGAGGAGCCGGCTTCGATTCCCAGGGGTGCATTATATATTAGGTCCTTGCCTATGAAATTGACGTTTTTTTCTTACTTATTAAAAGGTCTAAAAGTTCTAAAAGTCAATACCGGTTGTTAATATTATTATACACCTTTAATTGGGGCTATGTTACTTAGACTTCAGTAATAACAATGATTATTAATTTTGTGTCTTTATCGCCCAATTTTTTTTAAATTAACTTCTTTTTATGTTTGTGGAATTGTCTTTTTGTTTCATTGTAGCTTTGAAAGGACTTGATTTTTTTTCTTTTTAATGTCTGCTATATTTAGCTAGTGAAACAAATACACTACTATACAATTTTTATAGCGTTAATATAAATAGATGCTAAGAAAATTAAAAAAAACGTTAGTATGAAAAATAATTTTTTATAAAAAATCTTCATACAAAACGTCAATTTCATAAGGACTTAATAGTATTCGGTTAGTTTAGTGACTATAACTACCACCATATTTTTTATGTGAAATAAAAATTTAAATGATTTTTTTTAATTTAGTTTAGGCACAATAATACTGCACTTATGAACGTCGAGTACATGTCGATCGCATGGTAACAATGTTGGTTTGGACTTACATTTTGCTATTTTCTTTACCTATAATATATGTATCTTTGTAATTAATTACTTATAATCGAGGAGCTCGATGGCGCAGTGGTTAACGCGCCCGGTCTGCGAGTGCTGAGGTTAAGCAACTTTCGCAAAGGCCAGTCATCGGATGGGTGACCAAAAATTAGCTCCTCCGTGCTTCGGAAGGCACGTAAAGCCGTTGGTACCGGCTGCATTAGCAGTCGTTAATAACCACCAATCCGCACTGGGCTCGCCGCGTGGTGGTTTATGACCCGTTCTCCCTATCCATCCATAGGGAAGGCTCGTGCCCCAGCATTGGGGACATAAAAGTGAGCTGATGATGATGATCTTTGTACATGATTGTCTTTGTCTTTCTATACGTGGGAGTATCCGATGTTTATTGAATAAGCGACAACAATGAAACAAAACAAAACATAAACATATAAAACTATTCACTTTCCCACGAAAAATGAATAAAAATTGTTATCTATTTTTATTTCGAAATAAACATCAACGCGCATCAACTGTATAGCAGGACACAGTTGATGCGACATTCCTTGTACAGTTAGCCTCAAATTGATCAAAGCATAATAAATGGGCAAAAACTCTTTAAAACAATTCATTTTTTTTTAATAGCAGATACAGTTGATTCGACATTCCTTGTACACTCAACCCCATATTGTTAATAAAATAAACAGGCAAAAAATCTTAAAACTTTTAATATTTTTTTTCTAAAGTCATGACGAGTAACTAAGTTGAGATTAACAAATATTTCTGGTTATAATCTGTTTTGTACCTTTATGTGAATAAGTAAAAAAATGAGGGAATAAAACTTATTATGCGCATAAGTCTACTTTTGCTTGATTCAAACATGTTGACAGTGTTTGTCAAATACAAACTCTAATCGCATTAAAGTAAGATTGTTTTTTGTTAAGTGCCAAGATATTTTTGACGTCAATCATCATCAACCATCAATTTTATGCTGATTGTGCGTCAGTTGAAACAATGAATATTATAATCGTACAAAGCCATCAACTAGAGGAAAAAATATATTTTAAAATATATATACTTAAATTAGATATTTTCCGTTACCAAATGAAATTTAAACGGTTTATAACCATTATATAGTATTATGTAGTAAAAACCTGTCGTAAAATATTTAAATTTTTACAGTCAATGAAATAGGGACATTATGAAAAAGAAAGCATCGTCTTAATCTTATACCATTTAAAAAGTGTTATCCCACATACATTATGGTAGGATTTAGTCACAGGTAAGACTGCGTCTCCTTTTGTTGTGACAAAAGGAGACGCAGTCTTACCTGTGTGCCTAATAACATCATCATCATCATCATCATTAGTCTACATTAGTCCACTGCTGGACATAGGCCTCTCCAAGTGCACGCCACTGAGCACGATCCGCGGCTACTCTCATCCAGCTCTTGCCAGCCGCCTTACGATCATTGTCGCATCTTCTAATTCGAGGGCGTCTTACACTACACTACACCTTATATTTTTTTACGTTTTTATTGCAATATCTTACAACTGTCTACAGAAGTTTAACCAGATCAGCGATCAGCTTTATGTTGCTGTACGTATCCGCATTTTACTCTGAATATTGACAAGGAAACTGCGAACAGTTTTCTGTTACAAGCATCTAACGTTACGCACTTCAAATCAGTTTGCTGAACACGTCACTGGAGCAGGAATTTACCGATGTCAAAGCGTTCTGCTCGATGGTTTACGGAATTCTGGTCTTCTATTACATGTAGCAGTTGAAGAGTATGCATGTCCGGATGCTTGTAATTGTAATTTGATATTTTAGTTTAAAATGTCACCGATTGTACTTCCCCTCTCTCATGGTGGTTCATTCTAGGAAAATGCCTATTTCTAACATTCTTTCATTCTCTTCATTGATAACATAACACTGCGTCCTAAGGGACGTAGTATACTCCTGACCGTACCAAAAACAGTATTTATATACCCAAGCGAGTATACTTTTATATAAAACACTAGTACACTTTAAAACATTACTAGATTGTAAGTAGGTAGATAGTTTATACGTACAGTAGATTTCATAAATATGTGTACACTATCGAGCCTTCAAAAATATATGTAAACAATATTATTTATACACATAAATAAATATTATAAAAGTAAGTAAATGCGAGCCCACCTGTGCAACGTAATGTCATTGAAATGTACAAGTGAATTTAATTTATTAATGTCGCTTTGAAAACTTCGTGTTTCAGGTGTCGTCGGATTTCTATCAGTTATAGAGTATATAAAGTTGCTAATACTCCTTAAACTCGTACTTATTATAAATTTATTTAAGAATAGGGCATACGTAATTAATGTACGATTTTTAGTTGTACAGCTCTATATAGTTCACACGAAAAATCTAAACTTAACAAAAATGAAGTATGTTGTTCTGAATTCAAATTATTTTACAGACATGATAAAATAATAATGGACATGGAAATGAATATTCGGTTGCTCGGAAATGCGATAATTACCGATCGTCATTAAGAAAAAAGAAGTTCTGCTATGTAATTTAAATTTAAGAATCAAAGTGATGATATATAATACGAGTATGATGTCGCGTGCATAGCGTGTTACAAAAAATATGGAAGGAAATTAGCGTAGCAGCGCGCCGACGCCGCAATGTAACAATATTTTATGTTTTGACATCGAATCCATCAAGTTCCTCTCGGTTAATACTGATCGATTGTGGTGGATTGACTTAAAGTCTAACCTATAATAATTGTATTCACGAACGACGCATTTGCACTGTTACGTTTTCTTCTTTTAAATCATAAGGTTTTATATTCTGGTTGGTCGTAAAGCAAACACTCTGGGCAAGTAGGTTTCATTTAAAATTAGGTAGCCACTTACTTGACTGTTTTATTTTAGCAATTGTTAACTTATTTTTTAAGATGACAACGGGTTTATTTGTTCACAACCGAAATAAAAACACTCACACATACAAAACTTATGCCTATATACATATTTAAATTTTAAAAAATGCCCCAGATCATTTGCCTTGTTGGATAGCGAGGCCATTTGGCTTTTTTTTTAAATGATTCTATTTATAAAATCGCACCTTTTTTCTACTAGTCTAGCTATTGTCATACCTGCTGTTTTAAAATGCTACGCCATGGTTAATTAAACTCATCAAAAGATAACAAACGACGACGTTCCATGTAGGTTTCGAACTCAGTTGTCTTAATTCATGTGTTCACATAATTAAAGTTCTCAATATTGTGAGTGTAACACGATCATTTCACGATGCTTTGTAAATATCTTCCCATGACATTTACAGGTTCATAGCATGTGTTATTAAGCTTGCTTGTTCACTTCTTATGAAATTATATGCATAATATAACAAGTAAGGCCAAAGTATCTATAAATATTATATATATTATCAATACTAAATATTGTACATTCTACTAAAGTTTTGGAAAGGTACTGTAAGGCTATATTAAATTGGGATCTTATAGGCTTACCTACATAAAAATGCTGAATACATTAATAATAAAAAAATAACGTTGGTGACGGATTTGGGCACGAGTCGCACTCCCAGATAGGATCCCAGGGAACATGAACGCATTGGCATCGAGTGGCGGACCGCAAACAGAAAATGCCACCTTAGGTAATCAGTAAACTCTTTAAAAAAAAACAAAAAAAAGAGTGTCTACTGTGAGTTCTTTACTTTTACTAGGTACTTCAATAAAGTTAACCCTTTAACAGGCAATGGGAAGTATATTCTCACCACATTTTGAACTTTATGTCATTGAGATAAGATTGAAAACTAATGAAATATTCAAACATGTTATGCCTTATTAAGGGTAGTAACGCACAGTTGGGTAGGTGACTGGTTATTCATTAGAGAAGCTTTTTAGCATAAATCAAAAGGTTTTTTTTAAATATAATTGTATGGGAATTTGACGTCACTATTTTGTTCCGTCAGTTGAGTGTTTATTAATAACTTTTTAGGTTATAGTTATTCATGCTTGGATCAAATAAAAATAGGTCTATTTTTTAAAGCACTTTCACGTGATTTTATTATATACGTTTAATGTTCTGGAATGATATACTGTTGTAGTCAACATTCCTATTTTGAAGAATCAAAGTAGTGCTCAGGGACCGGAATCGCTTTCCATAATAAGGTTTTAAGTAAAGTTAAGTTGCTCGTAGAAGCTTGAATTGCTTGTGCGCGTTGAAACCCTTTTTATAGGGTTAGCCTCAACAGGGTTTTTGGATGCGATTAGTGCTTACTCTAATTAACTGTATCAATTTGGTTAGCCTTTCGATGCAGTAAGTGACGAAATGCTTACCGTATTGATAGCGTTTCCCTAACAATCGCCTTAATCAAAAAAAGGGTTTTCCGGTCCCTGGACTAGTGTTCTTAGTGAAGAACTTGTGAAAACGACTTATCGTTAGGTGGCGCAGCTTTGATTCTTAACAAAGTTTAGTTGAAAGTAACTATCTCCAATATAAATAACAAGCAGTTGGTCTTCCAATAAATTAAACAAATAAGTAGACAAGACAATTAAACAAGTAACTAGGTATACCTATGAAAGAACACTTACGAATCCTAGAAAAGCGTAGAGGAGAGAACAAACGGATAGAACAAATGAGCACAAACAGACATCCTACATTATAGTATACGAGTATTAGTAAGCAAGACAGGCAACGAGTACGATGTCCTTTCGTTTTGAACTAGATTTCGCCTGCAGTTTCGCCTGCAAGCATTTAAGTAAAAACGTTTTTCAAAAAGTAGTCATCAATCATTTATGATACTTTTTATTTGGATGATCCACAATTATTTGTTGTTGCCTATAAAGTTTTGCTCGAATCTGTCCAGCCATTTTGGTGTGATCGACGAACAAACATTCATTTAAACTCTCGTGGTAAGATTACGTGTCTGTTAATTGAAGTTAAGTGTGTGTTGTCGCACTTGGTTACCAAACACTTACAACAACCAATTTGAATGCCAAACATTCAATTTGAAGTTTAGAATTCAAAGCAGAAAGCCTACTTAAGCAGATTATTTTCTCAATCTTAAGAAAATCACGTTTTAAAGATTGAATGAAAGGTATATTGGAACAATTGATATCGTATTTTAACATAACCAATCTTTTGCATAGTAAACAATATGGATTTACAAAGGGACGTTCTACTACTGGTGCAGGTGTTGCTCTAATAAAACATATATTTGATGCCTGGGAGAAGTCTCAAAACGCCCTTGGAGTTTTTTGCGACTTGTCCAAGGCTTTCGATTGCGTTGAGCACAAGACTCTGGTGATGAAGCTACATTACTATGGTCTCAAAGATTACGCACTAAATTTAATCAAGTCGTATCTCAGCTCTAGAACACAGACTGTCGATATTAATGGAACTAAATCATCTGGTTCTCATGTAAAAATGGGAGTTCCACAAGGTTCCATTCTTGGTCCTTTTCTGTTTTTGATTTATATTAATGACTTGCCATTCTTTGTAGAGAACTTCTGTGAAATCGTATTATTTGCAGATGATACTTCACTCATTTTTAATGTAACTAGGTGTACGAATAATTACGACGATGTAAACAAAGCTCTTTCAGATGTACTCAGTTGGTTTACTGTTAATAATTTGCAGCTTAACGCTAAAAAAAACAAAATGTATTAATTTTAGACTACCAAATGTCAAGAATAAACCAACCGATATAAGAATAAACGGCGATCGATTAGATTTGGTAGACTCAACAGTTTTCTTAGGTATAACCCTCGACTCAAAACTTCAATGGAATCCTCATTTATCGAAATTGGCCGGCAAACTCAGTTCTGCTGCCTATGCCATTAGAAAAATAAGGCAGTTAACAGACGTTGAAACTGCTAGAACAGTTTACTTTAGTTATTTCCATAGTGTTATGTCGTATGGCCTCTTACTGTGGGGAACAGCAGCTGATATTGAAACTATATTTATTTTATAAAAACGAGCAGTAAGAACAATCTATAGACTAGGTTCACGAACTTCTTTAAGAAATCTTTTTAAAGAAATTGGTGTCTTGACAGTGGCGTCTCAATTTATTTATAATTGTATAGTTCTTGTACGTTGCAATATCAACTCATTTACTAAACACGGTGACGTACACAATTTTAATACTAGAAGTAAGTCAAAATTGTAATGCCACTGTTTAGGTTACAGAAGGTGCTTGGTTCTTTCTTGGGGCAAGGTATACACTATTACAATAAAATACCAAATACTGTACTAGATTTACCTTTAGATAAGTTTAAAAAACATGTAAAGTCTTCTTTACTTAAAAAAGGTTATTATACAGTCAAAGAATATTTAGATGATAAAACAGCCTGGCTATAATAGCAAACGCATACTTTACTACTTTTTATAATAACAAATTATACTGATATGATAACCTCTATAAACAGTGTCCTACAGATAACAAATAGCTTTGCGTTGAACATTTCAATTAGTTTTGATTTTAGAGTAGCTTGGGTGTGTCATGCTCTCTTTATTGTCTCTGCGGTGGTGGCATGTGCGTCGGGTCGTTACATTCCCTAAAATATGGTTGAGTGAAGCGATGGCTGATTCATATGTCATACTCGTGAACGGGTGCCGCCTGTGGAGGCTGGTCTGCTCTAGCGTACTTATTTTTATTATTTTTAACTATAGTTTAACTTAGGTTTTTGACTTTTACTAGTACTGTATGACATTGTAAAAAATTATACTGGTAAATGATGTTTTTGCAAACTTAAATATTTTTTATTTTTTTTATTTTTTGTGTTTTTTACATGTTGTGACTGTCCTTTAAATTTTGTGTTTTTATTTGTGATGGAAAGTGTCCTTTTATGATAGGGCATTTTCCAATATTTATGACGCTGTAAGGGAGAAAAGAGCTAGACACTTGCTGAGTTTCTTGCCGGTTCTTCTCAGTACAAGATCTCCCGCCCAGAGTAGATAGACTTACGAACCGATGGCATAAATGACGTTCATAAGAGCTATTTGTAGCCTAAACTGAATAAATGATTTTGAATTTTGATTTTTTTTTTGAATTTTTTGAATACAATGTGATTTTTTTATTTTCATTTTTAAGGTTGATTAACTGTAATAAAACGTGTATTAATTATTTTAAAACTAGGTATGTTCAATATTCAATCATATTGCTACTCGAAGTAGGTATAATTTTGTTGCGAAGTGTATATCTCCAATGATAATTAAAATGTGATATTTAATTTATATTTTAGGCTGATGAGTGATAAAACGTAACAATTGTTTTAAAACTAGTTTCCTATGTTCATATTTTATTATATTGCAATGCAACTCGTAGTATAAAAATTATTTGTATGTACATTTTTAGTGTTAAGATGAATCATTTTAAAAATCATAAGTAACAATTTATACTTTTGTGTCTAAAACTTCCGTAGACACTAAAAACTGTAAATTAAATATATAAATTGTCGAAATAAAATACTTTTTCGGTTGAAATGTCACGCATTTATTTATTACTGCTCGACGTTTTAATATCCTTCTGTAGGAGTATTTTATTTCGTCATTTTTTATATTTAATTTAAAGTTTTTAATCGATCGATCGATATTACCTACTCAATTAAGCTGGAATTTCTAATTAAATAGTTTACTTGCATACTTGCTGTACCTAATAAAAATTATGAACGAGTGATTTCAATTATCATTAACAAATAATGTACATATATTTTTTATTTATATCTAGCAGTTATAATCATCGATTTAGAATACAAATCGATGTTTATAACACGAATGTTTCACTAAAGATATTTACAACTTGCTGCGTTACTTTGATTTTGTTCATAATAAACCAATTCAATATCCCGTATCAATATTCAGTATATAGGCTATTTAGATTAGATCGATAAACTACGTATAGGAATAGTTATAAGAAAATGTCTCGTACTTGATAACTTTTGGAGGCGGAACCTATTATAGAATTTATTTTTGGAGGCAAGGGGAATCAATGTATAAAGTTATTTTTTTTTAAACAATGAAATTTAGAAGCATTGGAATAACCTGGTAGCTATACTATAATATTTATTTTTGCCCTCATTAAGTCCGCGGTCGTATACACCTACCATAATATATAATAATATGTGTTGCTATATCTGTTCACATATTTTGGTAATGTAATAGAAATATATATTATAGCTCCGTCTGTGGATCGTGTGCTCGAAGATTACTATTGATTATATATCGTTATATGTCTTACTGTTTGTAATAACTAAGCGGTGAAAAAACTTTTTACACACCATATTTTATGTTATACGCGTTCCCATGACTGCAAGGTATATTCCATCGGTAGCCAGATTTTGTGCGAGAATATTATAGCTACGTCTGTGACGGGCTTTACCATGACATGCATGCGATATTTAGTTAGTTTGCATATTATTACGGTTTAATCGCGGCTCTAATTAAAAAGGGGGTAATGGAAATGCTTGACCGTGTTGCCAGAACAATCAGCGGTGTCAGATGACATTAATTAACATTTAATGTACTTTTAACGTTTTTAATCGTGCTCTGATCGTGTGCCCATTCACATTCAGGGCGTAGGTAGGTCTAAGGTAAGTAGGTATAGGGGGCTATATATTGTAAATGTTTCATATTATTTACGCAATGTTTTTAAAAAAACATCGTAACTGATAATTTAAATAAAAGAGACTTGTCTCAGCTGAAAATAGTCCGTAAACCATTCGCATTCCAGACAAGTTGAGGTTTTGGGTTTAGATATTTGCGGGACGGGAATTTAATATTTTTTTCAAATAGCAGGTACTTTTGTAGTCAAATGAGCATACAATTTTAAAAAGGAGATTGATTATCAGATTGTGAAAAATAATATCTATGTCTAAGTACTTCCATGGCAGAGCCACATTTTTAGCATGATATAGGTATAAGAATAAGCACAAATACGAGTAATATTTTGTTTTCTGAAGTTTACGCGAACACTACCTGTATACATTATTGGACCTTGACAGGGATATCATTAACATCATCACCAGCTTATTTTGTGTCCCCACTGCTGGGACATGGTGGTATGGTGGTACTGGGGTTTGGTGGTTGTCATCGACTGCCACGACCAACGGCTTTACGTGCCTTCCAAAGCATGGAGGAGCTCGGCATGATACATTTTGGTAGTACTAAGATATAGTCCATGTTGTTAGACCAACCAGTGGCTGTCTAAAATTAAATGTTTTATTTAAAATATTTTAAAAGCAATTCTATTCGTGAAATATAATAATAATCATTTATAAATTTTAATAGGCCAATGTTTACTAATGATAATTACTTCGTATTAAAAACCCATATAATAAATTCTAAGATACTCAATAGCATATTAGCTTTGCTTTTCTTGAAATATCGACACTTTTTGATTAAGTGTCTGGCACGTGTCAGCAAGCAAGCCATTTCAGGCAACGCGTTGCAACGTTCAGGATATCAGATGTTATGACATCGTCAACTAGTACACTAATTGTTTTACGTGGAAAGCTTTTGCCAGCCAACCAACATACTCGCAATATAACGTAATTGCTTTGCAACGTCAAAGCAAAGCAATTGGGTTATCTCGGATAGCTCGTTAGGCTGCCGCTGACCGTGAGGCTATAGTTATTGTCTATGTGCCTAGTAATTTCATTGGCGCACTATGCCCTTTGAAACCGGAACACATTAATGCACACTAGCCTGGTTGGCAGCAGATGTAGGTATAAAAATGGTCCTAACGCTCCGCGAGGGGGTTTGTTTGTTTGATTATATTAACTGAAGTGTGATGGATGAATATTTAAATTGAACATCTACTAAAGATAAGGGCAATGACAAGCCAAAGAAGTAGAACTGGATAGAGAAACTAAAACGAGCCAGACCAGGTAATCAGTGTGGTATGTATGCGTCTGGTTATGCGCGGGCGCATCGCCTGCACTAACGCCCATTTACCGAGAAGGAAACGTACGTGTTACGTAGTAAAGTAGGAAACTGCTCATTTAAAATCACCCTGTTATTGATATTAGAAAACGCATTGCGCACGCCAAGCGATGGCATCTAAGTCACGGCTCGGAGTTTCCTTACAAGACAAACCGGCCCAGAGTCCAAGACCAGTCTTGGCAGCGGCTCGGCGAGAGGTCTCAGAGAATCTATAGGGAACCCTCTAGAAAACGTCTGACGGTGTTTCCCTTTTAGTTTCACGCCGCCCAAAAAAGTCCGATGACATGCAATGAGCAAACGATTTCAAAAAATATCTATTTTTAACCACTTACAGATTTTTAAATTTTATTTGATGCACACCTATGGGTGTGCTTCCGTGCTTCGTGGAATACCTCATCATTTCAACATGAATGCAATAGCGAAGCCAATTGCAATAAAAATAAATCAACGAACTATTTCAATCTGATTACAATATTTTTCATTACATAACATTAAATGTACCAAAGTAACAATAAATTAGTATTAATAATAGTTTAAAAAAAACTGCAATTTAAAAAGTCCAAATTCCTATTTAAGCACCTGCATAAAATTCTAATTCATACAATTATTAAACAAAAGCAAAGTAATAAATTCACATAAAATAAAAATGTCATCTTACTAATTCTAAATTATGCTAATTATTATTATTTGTACGACGACGGTTGCAAAATCAATAATAACATATTTATAATTAATGCTATTGTCATGAGAAATAAAATTTTACAGCTTGTAGTCCGTGGTACAATACAATTGAATTTGGCCCGCACTAAGGTCAGTGCAGTTTCCTTGGTTGCAGGCGGACCGCGCGCGGCCTCCCGCCCGCCGCCGCCCGGTCGCCGCCCGGTCGCCGCGAGGCGCGTGCCCAATGCGGCCCGCGCATTGTTTTTCCTAAATAATCGGTGGATATTGCATCCCACTGGCGAGTGCGATGACCGAGAAACACGATTCCTTCAAGGACCAACGGTCGGTACTTCCTCTGACAACGTTACGCGTACTTTCGTGTCATCCATCACACAGAATAATTATGGTGGACGTTTTTTTTTCTTCAAGTTTTTCTTTTGTTTTGTATTTTAGTTTTGATCGTGTCCGTTTGACTTACGTGCTGCTTTTTGTTACAGTGGGGACGCAGAGTACATATCTACGAACTTCAACATGAGGAACAACGGAAAGTGAGTATAAAAGTTTTATTTTTTGCCGTATCTCGGTCGTGTTTTTTTAACTATAAATATGTCTATAAAATAAAATACAGTGAAAAATTAAATGCCTACCTAACCCATTTACAAAATTTATTTACGTTTTTTTTCACTGTATTTTGTAAATATTTGATTCAGCTAAGTGCAGCAATTAGCACTTAAAAATAAAAAGTAAAATTTATAAATATGTCATCAATATATTTACTATTTTCACGTTAGCAAAAATGACGGGCAATAATATTATGTGTAATTTATTAAAATTTTTAGGTCCAATATTTTTAACGAAACTTATAAGTATTTGACTTTGTTTAAAAATAAATTGATAACATTGGTGAAATCTAAAACCGTAGGTATTTGAGGCATTGCAAGGAAAGCAACACATCTAAATTAAAAACTAAACTTGTGACCATAATTGTTATTGGATTTATTAAATCAAATCAAAAATCTTAAATCATTTCTACATAATATTAGAAAACAACAATATTAATAGATAAGTACCTATACTACTCGTATAAATAGGTATATTATTGCTGTGGAGTTGTTAGAAAGTAGGTGTGCAATGTAGGTTATTATCAGTACCGGCGGGCGCCCCAGCGGCGCATCACTATCCTTCGGTAGGCGTCAATGAATGAGTTTTTTTTTTATTTTTCCTTTAGTTGATGGTTTCGTGCGATCAGCACATTTAGCCAGTGTCAAAGTAATTTTCTTACAAGTAATATATAAATAAACAATATTTCCTTCTTGTATGATGATGAATGATAATAGAAATGAGAAATGAGAAATGATATACCCGCCAGACCCTCGAGTATCTCAGTAAAGATGTGGGGCTTTACTAAGTTCTCGGGCGGACTTCTTGGAAGAATTTGAAAGGTGAAGTTGCACTGTTTTGTTTCATTTGCCAACACTCATGCGCACTTACGAACACTTAACGGTTATTAATCCACCATTATTTCAGATTAATATTCGACATATCACATAGAAAATAAAACAAAACCGCAGACATGATTCTTCACTTTCCCGCCAAGAAGTCACCAACGCACACTCAGACCTAGGGTTGCCAACCCTACTATATAATATAGTATCCTATTAATTTAGGTGTCTAACTAGGTACTATTATTTTAAAAATATATGTTATGGTAGGCGAAACTACAGTCAAAATATATTTTACTATAGTTTCTGTGATGAACACAAAGTGGAAAGATGAGCGCAACAGAGCCAGTGTCGGTCTAATAAATGCAGAGTTAATGGTGTTTTGTAACTTAAAATTAGATTGTAATAATAGTTACGAAGCGTTCCAAAAACCTATTAATAAAAGCTCAAAGCAGCAAAAATATTCAGTTAAGATTTTTTTTAATATACTCTATTTTTTTAATTAATTCCCTATCTAATATATTTTTTGGGTACTGAATCCAAAAAAACTATATTTGGTCTAAAAAAAAAGTTGGCAACCCTACTCAGACCGGACCATCTCAGACCAGACCGAGCGCAGAGAGCTGTTGCGAGTTTCCGTGTCCGTGAGAAATTGTCTATGGTGTGCGTTGCTCGAGCGCGTTTGTATGAAGATTACTTTTTGCAGTGTCATTATTTTGTGAAATAACTTTATACAATGCATGCGTGTAGTACGCAAACCGCGGGTTGTCTTGTCACGCCCCGACGTTCTCACTATCTAGATTCAGTCAAACTATCACGTTTACAGGATACCTACAACGAGTTTCATTTGCGTCATTAGAATCATACCGTAAAACCACACGTGGAAGACTACTTTAGAAAACAGGAGCTGTGATTAATGTTACACTACGGGAGTACCTACCTTTATACTATCTCTAAGCATGATAGTAGATATGTTTTAGTGGTGTAAATTGACAAAGTAAATGTAAATTGAAAATGTATTTAACTTATATCATATTAAAAGCAAATCGTAACATGATATTTTGTGAGTTCCATTGAGTTTTGCTGACAGGAAAAGAATTCGGACAACTTCTGTTTTCTGAAAATTAAATACAGCACAGAAAAATAAATGTGAGAGAAAAAGAGAGAAAGAAACACGAAGAAGACTAGCACACATATTATTATCTGTGTTTGATTACTGACGTATATACTTGTACAGACGCCTGCGCATCAACCTATCAAAAACTGTCAAATTTCTTCAATAAATGCTTCAATTGTAATGCGTATTGTTCCTGTGGTCTAGGCATGTGTCGTTGTGACGATGGTGGAGGGTTCCATGGCGATGGTAAATAACGACTGCGTCTCTTTATGTGATGTTGTATATTTGTGTACAGTGACTACACTGTGACTGACTTATTATCTAAACCTTACAAGACTATTTATATAACATAAACTGTGTAGATGTTGGAGGGAGGATGCCGTGTCTTATCTCAATCAGATCTACACGCGAATAGGAATGCGTTTACAAACTCTTTAACCATACGTGAGGATAAGAAATTATGTGGCGACCGCAGGCTACTACTTGTGGAATAAGTGATCAATTTACAGTTTGAGGTTTTTAGGGTTGGCAAGATATTTTTTAAATGAATTGGACCACGGAACTCTCAAAAGGTGCTGTGGTCCCTATTATAAAAGTTGGACAACTGCCCCTAGTAAAGACCCATGGTCCAACTAATTGGACAGAGAGAGCAGTTGGATCACTGCCCCGGACTGAAATTTTCTGGAGCGACTCAGATTCGGCAAGTATACAACTTTCTCATAGTAGTAACACAGTGTTAAAAACTTACAGTGGTCCAACGCCTTTGAAGTTGCGCGAAATGCCGCCATCGTCTATACCTTCGTCATTGTCGCAGGGTTGTCACATTAATTTTTTAGTCTATTTCATATTTTGCTTATTGGTAGGTACGTTTATGTATATCAGGATCTTTAAGTAAAAGAAATATAAAATTACAAAACGATTTATTTTTAACCAAAAACATTTTTTTTTATTTAACACAAAAAATTTAATTTTTTCACTGTATTTTATAAGTATTTGATTCAGCTTCAGTGCAGCAGTTAGCACTTAAAAATAAAAATAAATTATTATTATATATTTTTGATTATGAATTGTAACTTTAAATTGTTATGTATGTAATGCATGGGTTTTGGTAAACTGGAAAGTCAGAAAAAATACCAATACTCTAGACTAGAGTCTCTGGTTTTCAATGTTATCCCCGGTTCTAGGTCACACACTGTATATTCTTATAGATCAAAGTTTGTTGAGTAAGTTTTATCAATATTATCAAATTTTGGTATTTTTAATTCTTTGTATCTAAAAAAAATACCTAATTATACTTAGCAATATAATAGCAGAAAAACGTAATATATGTATAAATAAGCAAGTATAATGTTCCTGTATGACGACCTCCTTGGTCGAGTGGTCTGTACACCGGTTTTCATGGTGTCGCCATCTCTGAGGTCCCGGGTTCGATCCCCATTTACTTTCCGGCAACGACAGTATCAAAGATATTTTTATTATACTTATTTATATTTTACTGTAAAAATACACTTCAAGAAATAACTTACTCAAGAAAAGCCGAAACTGAACAGTGACAGTTGACAGTTTATGGTATTCTGATGAGCAGGCGTGTGTACCATTGGCACTTTTTTATTATATTAACAACTAGTTGAACCGTTGACCACTTTGATAGTTTCCATGACAACAAAACAAACAAATCATTTTGTATTGGAAAATTAAATTGTCGTTTTTAGTGTTTTCCGTTACTTATTATTTACGTTTCTCACCGTTTTAACCTTCCCTGAACTTCCACAAATATTTCATAATCAAAATTAGCCAGATCGGTCCAGCCATTCTCGAGTTTTAGCGAGACAAACGATTGCGTCATTGTTTTCGTCGCCGACTTATCCAGTACGAGTAATATTTTGTAAATGATTCCGTTTAATTGAACGAAAACAAACTACGCCTGCAATCATAACATACCTAGGTGTATCATGCTGTTTTCGATTATCCAACACATGACCTTTTGTGAGTTTAGGCCACTTTCCAGATCTTAGTACAATATCAGTTATAGTGTGTGGGATGATATCTTTTATTCTTCTAAAAGTTATGATTAATATTTTTTTGGAGAGAATTTGCTGATTGCCTAGACGGTATGTCAGCTTCATTGGGCTTTTTTGGGGGCGGCGAGAAACTTAAAGGGTTTGTGTGTGTGCGTATAATGTGTTTTGATTATTTAATCTAAGTCAAACATAAATAATAACATTTATAAAATTTATAAAATACAGTGAAAAAATTAAACGCCTACTCGACCCAGCCAGGAATCGAACTTGGGCCTTCCGCAATCCGGGCGGATGCACTGACCGCTATGCTACCGTGAAGACTGACGTAAGCGCTAAATTTAGTCACTGCTTTTTTAATTTTTTGGGTGCTAATAGCGGCACAGTGCGCCATCTATCCAACGGTTATTGCAACTGATGGCTATGCAGATTCATCTTTGCAGATGAAATACTACAAATTTGATAGCACAACACTATTATAGTAAATGTTTACTTTTTATTTTCAAGTGCTAATTGCTGCACTGAAGCTAAATTAATTATTTATAAAATGTATAAAATACCTACAGTGAGAAAATTAAACGCCTACCCGACCCAGCCTGGAATCGAACCTTAATAACATTTGCTGAATAAAATTAAAAACAATGTAGGTTAATAACGTATAGAACGCTACGTGGGAACCCGCTATTAGTACTCGGACACACAGTAAGGAGACTGCAGAAGGTAAACTTCATACAAACGCGCCCGAGCCACGCACATTATTTTTTGGAGAGAGATTGCTGATTGCCTCAAGAAAACGGCATTTTCAGCTTCACCGGGCTTCTTTGGGTGCGGCGAGGTACTGAAAGGGAACCTCAAGCCGTGTGAAACGAATCACCTTCGGAGGTTTCCTAGAGGGGACGGCATCGCACACTTAAAAGTGCGTGTCCCCGTGCCCTACTAGATTCTCCGAAGGGTTCGGATCGGAGCGGTCGAGCAATGCACACATAGACTACCTCTCACGGCACGGAATCTCGCAACAGCTGCGCTCGGACTGCCCCACGACCGCCTAACCGATCGCTTTGACTACGCGTATTGTTTATGACGTCATCTTGCCACCTCGCACCGCCTATGAAAGCAATATCAAAAGCTAAAGGCTATAGCTTTCGATATTGCTTTCGTAGGCGGCACGAAACGACAAGATGACGTCATAAACCACACACGAAGTCAAAGCGATCGGTTAGGCAGTTGGGCCTCTGGTCTGAGATGGGCCGAGATTCCGAGTCCGTGAGTGGGTCTACGTTTTTTCTTTCTTTAAAGAGTTTGCTGATTGTTACGGGGCATTTTCAGCTTCACCGGGCTTTTATGGGGGCGGGGTCTATGTGTGCGTTGCCCGAGCGCGGTATGTAGGTATTAAACTTATCTTCTGTAGTCTCCTTTACTTGTGACTTGGAGGCGTCAGCGTCACAATCTTGCCATCGCAGCCTTGACGATGTAAATGTATGCAAAACCTTAGAGTACAGCCGGTAAATAAAATTAAAAAATATCATAAGCTTTTTAAAGCTTGAGTAAGATTGGTAAAAAGTTTACCCGAGATAAATATACAGGTTGACATTTTATTATTTTCCAAAACTTCTGAGATGATTCCCGTGATACAAACGAACAACTCTTACTATTGGACCAACTCCCTAACTCATAAATAAAACTCAGCTGTTCCATAGATTTTGGTCGAATGAATATTGATGTTTTGTATGGAACAGCTGAATTTTATTTTCGAGATAGGGAGTTGGTCCAATAGAAAGGGTTGTTCGTTTGTATCACGGGAGTCATCTCAGAAGGTTTGGACGGTGATAAAAAAGGACCCTGTAGTGTAGGTACGTAAGCTTATAAATCAAGTTACTTAAAGATGTTTTGGTCGCCTTAACTAAGAATTGAAACATTTTAACAAGTGTAATAAATATGTTAAATTTACTATTATTTACCTACTGCAGTGTGGATGCAACACTGGTAAACTAAAGAAAACAAAGCGTGAAGCCTTGCATACGCGGCTTCAGTGTTAATATAACCTTATAAGATGTACAAACATATTCATGTCACAAAGCTAATCTCTATGTTTCTTGTACCTACATACACCACTTACGGAAAACATGCCTTGTCTCTATTTAAATCCATACATAAGACAGAGGCAAATATATAACAATATCACAATCGAAACCATTCACTCTGAAAGTGATTCTGATTCTGAGTGAAGGGGTTGTGAGCGGCGGCGGTCGATAAACAAAATATGTATTGTCAAGAAACAAAGAACAATCGATCAATTTCGTTTTCTAATCATCATTTAAGCTTATCTGCCTTAATTAAAACATGCAGTATCTTCATTAGTGAAATTAAATCGTTCTAATTGAATACTATGGTGTGTTATATGTATACGTGCCGTGCACACATAACACGTGCCTACAGGGTGCCTAGAGTGAGTTTCGTTTACTATCCGTATACATTTGTTTACGTTTACGAAAACGAAAATTAGTATGGCGTTGAAGCAGCGTCTCCTGGCCACATACTTACGGGAAGCGTTGAAATTTTGCCATACAAATATTCGTTTTCGTCAAAGTGATCGAATGGCCAATGAAACCCGCGCTAGACACGATGTATATAGATGATAATTTGACATTTTTCCAATAGTCCAGCTAGTATCAAAATAGGCCGCTCATAAATTATTTTCGCGAGCTACAGACCTCGTCTTCGATTCCGCTATATTAAAACGGCCACAAATATTTTAGTGACTGTTCGCTAGCACCGATATGAACACACATTGAATCTTATTCCATCGTATTAAGAGTAACAATTGTTTACATATTTTTGCTCGTGACCTACCAGTTTCACTGTCAATTATTTAGTTTAGTTTAGGAAATAGGAACTTTTTATATCAATACATATAGTAGTGAGGTTTGAATAATCAGATTCGTTCGTAGTTACAACAAGTAGTATATTATGATTTCAAAATAATTATGACCACTTAAACCTAAGCTTTTAATGCGTTATAATGTTTAATTGAAGTAACTTGAATGAAAAGTTACGCTTGAAATTACAAATTATAATAAGAGTTTTATTCTTGGGCAAATGCAGTGATTAAGCTATTAATTATCACACTAATACTATAAATGCAAAAGTTTGTGTGTAGATATGTACTTGTGTATGTATATTTGTTGCTTCTTCACGCTGCAACGGATGGATGGATTTGGATGAAATTCGATGAATATGTTGCGTCCCTTTTGGATCATGGAGTTTATTTATTTATTTGCTTATTGCTTCAGACCGCATTTTCAGCCTCACCGGACTTTTTTGGGAGCGGTGAGAAAATTAAAGGGTTCCCCAAGCCGTGTGAAACGAATCATCTTCGGAGGTTTTCTGGAGGAAACGGCATCACGCACTAGTGCGTGTCCCCGTGCCCTACTAGATTCTCCGGGGGGTTCGGATCGGATCGCCGTCAGATTGTGCCAATAATACTGGTTAAGAGCGTTTACGCCGCACACTAGCGCTGCCAACATTGACTTATATTTGAATAGACAAGAACGTTCTTGTAAACTATTTGTTCAAATACTGGGAATTAGAACTAAAGTTCGCTGCAGCGCTAAAACATTTTATTACGTCGTTTTACCAAACTAAAAACATACAGCGCTGGATCGCTTATAGAGTGTAGTTTTCTCGCGACCAAAACGTTGTAAGCGCCGTGTATTTCAAAGCGCTTACGCGTTTTGTTCAACGTAAAGTAACAAGAGTCGGTCCTATAGATTTTACACCACAGAAGTGACACGGCTATTGTACCTACAAAACTTTATTAGAATTCATACTCTATTTCAAAATGTATTAATGAATATATAAAGAGAGCAGATGATGAATAAAAAAAAAATATAAAATTGAAAAGAAAATAAATTTATTATTATTTGAGCTCAAATTTTTATGTTAGCAATAGTTTAAAATCAAATCAATCAAATGTATTTTTACAGTGTCGCAAACGCACGTCGGCGTCGTCATATTTTTTGAACTTTTCTGTACCTACTAAAAAGAAAGACCATAAAAAAATATATTTAAAAATGTCAAACTGGTTATAAAACAATTAAACAAATCAAAACAGAGTGTCATCCTTTTTAACTACAACATGTCAAGTCTGCGTTCAGTTACATTTTACCTACAACCGATTTGAACATCTGCATGTTTTAGTCTATGATTGTAGATGGCGTCATGGCGTCGCATTTAAATGAATAAATACTATTTCTATTATGGAATTACGATATTATTACCTATTTAATCACTTGAATAATAAGTAGTTTTACTTACTTGACTTAAATTATTATTTTCTCTTCATAATTCACTTTGATTTATTGACTTTTCGATTTATTAGCGCCGCTCCGTTCGCACCCATGCACCATGAATGTCAAAGTCACACTAAAGTAAGGTGTACGGACTGCAGTACACCTGAGTCGAACACAGTGAGTGTTCGGAACGCCCTATCTAGTGTAACATATATATCGATGGCTGCCAATGAAAAAAAAACATATCTAGTACTAATTACTAGATATGTTTTTTTTAAAAGTGGCCGTAACGTCTTATTTAACTAAACCCTAATATGTGAGGTAAAAATTAATTAATTAATTATTAACATTAGGTGACGTAAAAATGCTAAATTACTTCATTCAAATATTTTGTTGAGCATAATTTGATTTTCTATCTCTTATTACTAGATATGTTTATTTTTTCATAAGTGGCGCTAGTGTGCGGCGTAAACGCTCTTAAGGTGGAAATAGTTATCTAACACGATTGTGACCCGAGTACTCGTAGGTATTTTAGGTGCCTTCTCGTAATTTCATGATGGTTTTTATAAATTATAATAACAATATCTAAGTTGCCAATGAAGCTGGGACCAACGGCGTTACTTGCCGTCCCAAGCAAACTAATAAGTTTTGGTAACCCATCTGATGACAGGCTATTGCGAAAGTTGCTTAACTTCTTCTTCGTTCTTGTCGAGTGGTTTGTACACCGGTTTTCATGGTGTCGCCATCTCTGAGGTCCCGGGTTCGATCCCCGGTCGGGTGTCAACTTAGAAATTACTGTTTTTCTAAATTGTCTCGGGTCTGGGTGTTTTCTATGTGTAATAAGTATGTATTTAAGTATTTTAAGTTTGTTTATCCGTTGTCTAGTAACCATTTAACGAGTTTCATAACGAAGCTTCTCTTGGGCTAGATAATTGGTGTGATTGTAGGAAAGTTTAATACTATTATTTATTATTATTATCTTCACCAATTGCAGATCAAGCGCGTTAAGCAATGCGCCATCGAGCTTCTTTGTCTCTGTCATTGAGCTCTGTTAAGATTTAAGCAGCAAGTTTTCGATAGATAAAATAATTTCGTATCTATGGGAGACGGTCTGTTATGGTAAGGTCGGCTACTGACATAAATACTCGAAAATGGACTTGTTTCCTTGCCCTCCGCGATGGCTATCGTGATTGTCATTAAAATGCTATAACGAAGGCATTATATAGTCGCGTAACTGCCTTTTCTCTCATTTGTGAAAGGAAAAAAGCTCAATTGCTTTTGTGAACTCCTTCGTTGTCCGCACCTTTTTATCTTTTATATTTCTTATAACGCATCTGTATTTATTTTGTTTAAATAAAATAAATAAATAATTTTGATGATTCTTCCTAGGGTAAGTGCCTATTGCGAGTTTCATTCGCCATTCGATAGTAAATAAACAGCTTATAACTGTCCCACAGCTGGGCAAAGGCCTCCATCATTGAAATCAAGTCGTCGCTACAATTGATGGGTAATGGCTTAATCACCACGCTTGTCAAATACGGGTTGGTGATCACAAACCCGGGCTATGCATCGAAAAATCCGAAACACCCTTTGCCCGACCTGGGAATTGAACCCGGGACCTTAGGGTATCGGGCCGAGTGCTTTGTCACTCGGCCACCGAGGCGTTACCTGCCATTCGACAATGTTAACGAAAACGAAAATATGTACGGCATTGAAGCGCAGCACCACTTGAAACGAGAGAAGTTAAAAGGAGATGTTCCATTTTTGTATGGAGGCTGGGCCCCCTAATTCTTACAGAAATTATATTTTATGGAAAGAGCAAAAAATAAGGAACCTTTCCATGTCAGTATTAATATATTTTTTAAACATATCCAAACATTGTATTATATAATAAAAAAGGTCAGATAATAAAAATTCATAAAATAGTAACCCTAAACTTTTTCTACATTGGCAACTTCACTTTTATGTATGTATTTAAAAAATATAACTTATTTTTTAAATTAGTAATGCAATGGTACTATCTCTTACAGCCAGCAACCGCATGGTTTCATTTTCAGGAAATTGCATTGAAACCTTAAAATACCTTTTAGAATGTATAAATAAGTTCAGCAATATATAATAAACACTTAAAACTTTCATTAAAACCCAAAAATAATAAGAAAAGCTTGATGAAGAAAACCAGATTTCAATATACAATTTTTTTTTAATTATGTTGGGAGGTTTTTATATTTTTTTACTTTTTGGAAACATCATCTCAGAAGTCAGATCTATCAGAAAAGCATCACTGTAATAAAATAAGGGCCAAACAACGTACAGACGCCAGCACATCAACCTATCCAAAACTGTCAAATTTCTTCAATACATTTTCAACGATATCATTAAGGCATAAAGCTCAAAGTCTATTGAGGAAATTTGACAGTTTGTGGTAGGTTGATGTGTAGGCGTGTGTACATCTCCTTTTGCCATACAGATTCTTGTTTTCGATAATGTGACGAATGTCAAACGAAACTCCCACTAGGCACCCAGTAGCCGACTGGATACCTATTTCTGCCGCCATGCAGCATATTTTCGTACATGTGCTTTAGTTAGGGTTCCAAAGCAAGTTAATTATAGAAGGCATAGAAGTAGGTTATAACCCGTTTTGTCGCAACGCAAGCACCAGCACTAGCACAAGCCACTTTCCCCGGTCCATGGCAGTATCTTGCCAGTTGTAGGCTGGTTAAAATTAATATTTTATCGTAGTTCTAATAAAAAACTAAAACGACCGAGGACGGAATGCTTTTGATAATATCCTTTACAAATAAACACCTTAAGCAAACAGTTTACTTTTTATTGCGGAAAATCCGCCTTTGAAATCCAACGGGCGAACAGATTCGTCTTAATTGCAAATCTTTGTTTTTGCATCAGTATTCGAACACTACGAAGGTTCATTTAAAGATTTAGAACGATATTATTTTAACTTTGATTCTTTATTCTGCGCCACATTAGAGATAAGTCGCATTATGAAAAGAATAGCAGATTCTAAACCTTCTTTTCTATGGCCTGGAATGACCTGGATACCAAGAATGCAAAACCTTAAAAAGAACGCTTAATCAAATAACAAAATATATTTTCACACAAAACAGGTCTGTTCGTTACACACACCGGATGAGAGAGAGAGAGAGAAGTTGCCATGGACAAATAATAATAAAATTACTTATTTTATTTTTAATGTTGCCTACATGTCTTACCTCCTTAACGTTAATGCACAAAATTAAAATTTCTAATTAAAATAAAATACAGATAAAGCGTTATAAACACACATTCAATTTACATAACGCATGAATATGCTAATAAGAAATATTCAGTTCATTCACCCATCCAGTAAGATTTACTGGACCGTCTGAACAAAAATAATATTTGTGATAGGAATTTTTCCAGTTGGTTTGTTTCTTTTTCTTAAAGTTTTTTTACCTTCTTATCGAGTTATGCAAAAATGAATAGTTACGAATTTATATAACAGTTAAGTCATTAAAAAGTCTTCACTGGTAGAATGGTAAAATGTCTAGGCACACTTGGAATTGGGGAAATCCATTGTTGTGATAAAGTATTTTTGAAGGTGCTTATGAATTTACGTCACTAATGTTTCCGAATAAGGAACGATAACCGCAAACGTACAACGTAGGATTTTTTTTATACCTATACTGTTGGTGTGGATAAGCTCGTTATGTAGATATTTCCTCGTAGCTTCATTAAATATCTCCGATTTGATTTTTTATCAGTGTATTGGCGGCACCAGTGTTCAGCAGCAAATAGTAATCGACATTTTTCTTTAAATTTATTTAAAAAAAATTACGAGCAAGAAAAATTTAATATATACTTAATCTGTTTTTTTTCCTTAACGTAGTGGTATTCCTATGTACAACTTCAATCTTAATTAGGTATTATTTTTGTACGACCTAAACATTTTGGCATATTGAACCGTATGAAGTAAGCGCAACAAAGGGTAACTGCTGTAAATCGTTGAGGAATTCTCTCGACTGTCTATGGTCTCCATCATCAGACCTGTAATGGCACTTTGTAACCCATATGGGTGCAAAGTTCTTATCAATAGAAATGAATTAAGACCAAACAGAAGGTAGCTAATGTAAAACGTTGAGGAGATCCCTTGACTGTCCTTCGTCTTCATCATCAGACCTCTAATGACAGTCACAACCCATCTAGGTGTAAAGTTCTCATCAATAGAAATTAATCAAGCCCAAACACAATGTAATTGCTGTAAATCGTTGAGGAGTTCTCTCGACTGTATTTCAGCTCCATCATCAGATTGACTCCAGACCTTCATTAAGTAGTAGTGCTTTAAAATAGTTAATGAAAACATTGGAAAAATTGGCCAGTATAGGGACAGCGACAGTATAGGTTATTTTGAAAACTGCCATATTTGGTCGCTCGACAGAAGAGAGGCAGGCAGGCTACTAGGCCGTCGTTTCCTCATCCGAGAAGCATCCTTGTTAGGTCTACGTCTACCCATCACTAAAAATCGTAAAGTAAAATATTTTTTAACAAAAAAAACGACTTCAAAAAGCAGCAACTTAAAAAAGTAAAAACAGCTCTAAAAAGCAAGTAATAATATTGAAATCATAATATTAATTACCTACATACGCATGTCAGTTTAAAAAAATGTCTACTGAAGTCGGGTGGGCCTTTTACAATAAAAAGTGGAGATAATGGAACAACTATAAAAGTTTAAATGAAACAAAATTGTCCCCCAGCCGACTATTAACCACCCGACTTCAATAGACATTTATTAAAACTGACATGCGTATCTAGGTAATTAATAATTTGATTTCAATGTTACTTCTTGCTTTTTAGAACAGTTTTTACTTTTTTAAGTTTCCTGTTTTTGAAGTCGGTTTATTTTGAAAAAAAAATTTTTTTTTTAAATTTGTTTACAACAATTGCGTAAAATTATATATTTTAAATAATTGTTAATCATAAATGCAACATGTAAATGCAAGCTTTCGTACAATCCACACACTGTTAGCTATAATATACATACTTACGGCCGCGTCTCTGAGGGATACTCGTAATGTTGACCTACAGTGCGGAAGAGCGCGCGCACAAGGTCCAAATCACCTTGAACGGTATTCGCTCAATTCTAATCAGCATCATAATAACAAACGAGCGTCGGCTCATGAATAATGTATCTTGAATTATGTTCGATTGTTGTCAACGAAATGATCATGGAGTTCGTTCAACTCGAAAGCTTAAGTGCATTTACTAACGGTTAATCTACTGGTACAATAGTCCTGGTACCAATCCTGTCCTTGCCTTACCGTTCGGAACCGGTCCGAGCGGTCTCAGGTCTCATTTTTTTTCTCTTCACGTGTGCGATATTGATGTACAGCTACTCATTGTTTTGTTGGACGTGTTCCAAACACTGTTTGATCGCGGTTCGTTGCACTGCCCAATGTTTTATTGTTTCTTCGGATTGTTGACAGACCGGTGTCATAATAAAATTCTGAAAGTTTTTAGTGTTTTTTTTACCACAAACGAGATTTAAACCTGCACTTTTTGACAACGCGGGTAATAATAGTATTTGAATCTGATACGTGTAAAATCAACTCTACCTATTATTTTCAGTAACAACGTCAATTTACATTTTTATTAAAAAAAAATTGTAAATTTTCGTTAAATTTGTATATTTACGAGCGACACTAACGCGAATTCGTCCACATCCCCGTCATGGTTTAATCAGCTCAGTGCCAAGTTACATTGCATTCGATACAATAAAACAAACATAAAAATAAAACGTGAAAAAGATGAAAC
Source organism: Eudonia lacustrata (assembly GCA_947562085.1). Lineage (NCBI taxonomy): Eukaryota > Metazoa > Arthropoda > Insecta > Lepidoptera > Crambidae > Eudonia > Eudonia lacustrata. The sequence continues at coordinate 23,577,183 of OX387339.1, read as the reverse complement.
AAATACTTTTTCACCACATTTTACGAAAAAAAAAATTTTTCAATTTTTTTTCTTTTTGTGTTTTGTGCCAATAAAAGTGACAAAAAATAGATTAATGCAGCTTAGCCGAGATAAAGTCTGTCAGTACCCCAGTTATGACAATGAACTTGTACTAAACCGGTCTATTACGGATGACAGATAACATAAACTGTGTTAGTAGTCTAATGAGATAATAATTAATGTTACGCAAGCAGTGATCTAATAAGAATGGTTTTATTGTGTTTCGTCAGCACACGATTCTGTCTGTATAAAACGAGATGACTTAAGAAACCAATTGTAATTTTAATCTATTGGAAGCACTGAATAAATAATTACTTTACTTTAATTAAATCTGAATACCTATATATTTATTATGCACTAGCTGACCCGACAGATGATGTCTTTTAATAGGTAAATATGTGCCACGAACGCCGTCTATTATGAGTAATCCAAAGTGGTGAATCCCAAAAATTTACTAATTTTAATTTTTCGATTTCTTAGCTGGTTTTTTGTTATTTTTCATTGTTTTTTTCTAAACCATCCTTGTGTTAGAGCGAACAAAACAAAATAAAAATTATTGAAATCGGTCATGCCTTTTTTTAGTTTTAGCGAGACTAAAGAACATTAATTGATTAGATATTAAATATAGATAACAAAAACAAACATGACTTATTTAACTTAAAATAAAACAAAGATTAGCAACAAATTTAAAATTAATTACCTATAAACAAAAGATGTCCTCTAACTGTGGGCTCATGGGAACGGTATATGAATGCTGGCAACATTACCCCTTTTGGATTGCAAAGCTAATACACTGGATGGAAGAGGTAGCTGCTTTAAATTACTTACACACAGTTTTGTAACTAATGAGCAAATTTTAAAGTCATAGAGGTACTCGTATTTATCAAACTTGTATTTTTTGTTTATTTTGATTTTGTGAAATGGGACGGAAGTGTGTGATGTGTAACATCTTTCCTCTGGGACGGAAGTGTGTAACAGGAAGTCGGGGAAGCGCGCGCCATTCGATTTGACGAATGAGCGCGCGGTGGTAGTTGGCCGTCGGATGGTACCAACCAATCGAGGCGCGCGCCATTCAATCCATTTAATTTGACAACTAAGCGCGTGGTATTGCATTCTTACTCGTAGTGTCAATTAAATAAAATATAATTTTCATTAAAAATAATTATTCTTTGATAAGAAAAATCATTTCAAATAATACCTGACCCATTTTTTTCAGAATCCAATGTAAAAATTGCTTATTACTAAGGTGAGATGTTAAATGTTTGTATAACATGGCATATGATGTACCATATGCGACTATACTGTAAGGTTCGCTCGTTTTTTTAAAATTTGAATTTGAAGTTTGTAGAATATATCCATTAGTTCCACGGATTACGGGATTACCTCATACATACAAACATGAAAACTTACCATTGCAAGACATTAGTGTTTAAGTACTTTTATAGCTCGTCATAATGGTTTTCGAGATTCCATCTTACATTCAGTCTTGCGTGTCCTATTAGAGGCTTCATATGTCCTTTAGCGTTTCCTTATATAAAACAGGAATAATTAAATAAGCATTTCATATCGTTGGTAACGTTATAGTTTTTAGTTATATACTCTTCCATCATCAGCTGGATACCACAGAAATATTCAGATTCTCATTTAGTAGAGCAGTCGCCCAAATCGCGAATGTTTGTTATCACTGTTGTTAATGGAAATAAACAAATTTTTATCTTGTTTTTAGTTTATTATTATTATCACAGTATTTATTAGTAAATTCGTAAAACACTGTTGTTCTAAAATCTCGATGTTTTACTCGTGCATAAAAAAAATAATAGCGTTTTTCTAATAGGCATTACGAATTAGTATACTTATCTAATTTTATCGACGTTATTTAGTAAATGAAAAAGTTAATCAGTAAATACATAGGTACACATGCTTAGAGGTGACTTTGGAACTCTTAAAGCGTGATCCTGTAGTGAATCAGTTTAGTATTAGCGTGAACCCCCACGACTCGGTTAACCTGGGCTGAGGTTCTAGCCAGCTTTAGAGGCACCTCAAGGCTGTTTCGTTCTCGATTCAAATACTAACACCTCGGAAAATCTAGGAGAGGACAGGAGACGCTTGGATGAAACCGCTTGCTTATCTCTCTAGAAAGCTACTGGATAGTCGTACGACTTAAGTGTTTTAACCTTTAGCTTCTCGCCGCCCCTAAACGCCAGATTAGTCAGGATACGCTGTAAAGGCTATTTGAGGCCAACAGCAGTAAGTCAAGATTAAGGCGACAACCGCTCCCCATTAGATTAATAAATAAGGTGCTAGAGTGTTTGATAAAGCACAATCAAATGCCACGTGTTCCAAGGAGCAACTGGTAATTAACATTTCACGTGTTATCGCCACCGGTCACGTGATTCCCTTATCTATATATTAATACGTGAAGCAAAAACTTTGTACCCCTTTTTTATGAAAATTGTGCGGACGGAGGAGTATGAAATTTCGCACACTTATAGTTTATATAGAGAAGGTTATCCGAATGTTAATATTTTCTTAAAATTAAGCATAAAAATACATTAAATCAATAAAACAAACATTACACATATTACCATGTATTTGACACACACGCATATGTATTTGATACACACGCATTTAAACTCTTCTCAAAAATTTCAAATAAGGAAGAGAAGCGGCCGAAATCTGTCAATGCCAATCTAAACTCACATTCTATCTTTTTTAATTTTTCATTGCGTTAGAATACAATCCGTGCAGCCTTAAAAAAATTATGGTCGAATTTCGACCACTGGGTGACTACTAGTTCTATTATAATATTGCTGTGAAGTCTCATGTACTATACTTTTTTATACAGAGTGTTTGGGTAATAACTGTACAATCCCGATTATGGCAGATAGGGTACCGTTCATAGAACCCTGGAAAATTATGAACATAATTGAAAAGGACCACATGGCCGAGATATTGAGGTTCTTTGTTACTAAGTAAAACTGTATAGTGACAAGCGTAGGTCAAGCTGATACGTTGCTGCTCTTGATCGTCAACCTCATGGTCAAACATAAACAGAAGTCGAAACATTGCAGGAATGAACAAAAAATTGTAATAAAATAAATTTGAGTTTTTTTTATGAAAAAGCAAATCTACGTAAATATGATTTTGCATGTTATCACAGTGTTCTTTGTACTTGGTTGCATGGCTGTTTCAGGAATATACCTATTGCCAAATAATCTGTATACACTGGACTGCAAAGAAAAAGGGTCGGTTAGAAAATCTTCAATATCTTCAAAAGCGCCTGACCTAGCTTTATGAAATAAAGACTAAATTAAAGAATATTTAATACCACAGAAAATAATATATGAAACCTTTTTATTTATTTTTGTTAATTGTATAAAAAAACTGAAAATTTTAAATAATGGTCTTTTTTGAATTTCGTACCAAAAAATTCAATTCAATTGTTTCGCATTTGTTTTAGTTTTGACATAAAAAATGCTCTAAATATTGTGTCTCTGCCTTATAAATTTTATTATTTTGAAGAATGTACTAGGATACTGACAATGCTTGTAGATGCGCGCAGTCACGAAATACAGCGTACTGCTCAGATAGTGTTTGACTATTTTCAAGAAGTCGGTATCACACACATGGATGGCCAGCACGCAGCCCCGACTTAACCCTTAAATGCATGTTTTTTCGTTTATCATAAAAAGCTTAAAATCAAAAATATTTTTTTTGCCTCTGCAATTTTTTTTAATAAAAAAAATACGAAAAATATTGAAAAAATGCTCTCCTCAATAATTTATTTTCATTTTGTTTATTTCATATTATTTTTTACTTTTTATTATTTTTAATAATTACGAATCTGTTTCAATTTACATCATTAAAGTAGAAAATATAGAAGTATTTTTATTTATTTTTTCAAAAAAAGGTTGCATTCTAGGTTTCCGTCAAAACTTCCTAGTCTATGATGTTAAATTTAAGAAAAAAACTATATTATAATATTTTAAAAAAAAACATGTTTAAATTACAGAGTATATTCTAAATATTTATTTTGTTATAAATATAGTTATATATTAAATATATTTTAATTTTTATTACATAATATATGTATTGTTGCCATAAGGCAACAAACACTATGCATTTAAGTGTTAAACCCCATTGAGCATGCATGGGACGAACTGGGACGACGTGTACTGTACGTCAGCGGAATCCGCCGCCAATCACGCTACGTGAAATGAAAGAAGTTCTACTTAATAGAGGAATGGCAGAATATTCCGCGGCGTCGTCTTAAAAACCTTATGGAAAGTATGCCAAATCGCATAACAGCAGTATTGCGAGCTCGCTGAGAAAACACAAAGCACTAAAATCTGTAACCAATCTACATTTACGAAAGTACTGGAAAAACTACGCATTTTAATTTGTTTACATTTATTAAAAATAAAAAGCTTGATTTTTTTTTATTTAAGCACATTAAAATATGCTTAAATTTAGTTTTTAGGTAATAAAGATAGGTCAGGTACTTTTGAATATATTGAAGAATCCGAAACATAGCAAAAAGAATTAACACACTAATATGATTCCTGAAACCTTTGAATCTATACAGAAAAATGGGTTAATGTATTTTCTGACATAATAATTGTACGTTGCATGCATAGTTAATTGTTTATTTTTGCTAACATTTTGCAACCGGAAAAAAACGTGCTGGATTTAGAGATTTTTGTTATAAATGTAGTTTTCAAGTTAAAATGTTTAAAACATTCAACATGAACCAAAACACAGGCTAATGAAATGAGAAAAAGATAACAAGCACTGATTTTTAACAAACGTTTTGTGTTATGTTTACAATAATGTCAGTTTTAGGAGAATTAATTTTTAATACAGAAGCGACTAAGTACATAGTATGATCACGTCAAAAGTGAATCACATTATTATTATAATTTTGTGAAGCCAAAGGGCAGTTGGTTCAGAATGAACATCTAGTAAAATTAATAGGACGCAAATATATTTTTCTCTATTTTGTCTGAACTTGGAAGGAAGCAAGTAAGTAGTACTAGTTATTCTTTTCTATGCCTTGGACAGGCAACTTGCAAGTTAATCTTAAGTTATCATGCAAATTAAAGTCTGCTAATCCTGAATAGTTTTATAGAAACTATGGATGATGATGAGGGAGAAGGGGCCATAATCTACCACGCGGGCCCAGTACTAGTTGGTGATTGTTAACGACTGCTAATGCAGCCGGGACCAATGGCTTTTCGTGCCTTCCGAAAATACAACAACGGTATTATAATCCACTGATACTTAATAAATAGCACTTTTTAATTTGATCGCCATGTTAATGTTTAAAAAAACCCCACATAAATCAGTCTTGGAATGTATGAGCGATAAGATCTGAGATTTCGAGAAAACAAATATTTTTTCGTGAATATTTTTTCTTAGTGGTGACCATATCAGTATAATTTGCTTTTTGGTAATCCAAAACCTTTCCTCTATGCAAAGTCGCTCTAATGGATCTAGTTGCATTTAATCTGGACTACAGGACACTGCAGGTGCTGCTTGGCGACCAATGTAGTTACAGTTACTATGTGTAAACCCTTAACTGCTCGCACGGGTCAAAACAGTTTCATTTTTATTTATTTGGATTAACAAACAATTTCAGTTTCACACGCTTCTAATAACGTCTGACGACTGGATGCGCTCGTGTAACATTAGCTTTCAAATATGAAAGTTCAGCGACAAACAGAACATCGAAGAGTTATGAGTCGCTACACTCTTGGTAGGCAGTGACCTCATGCGAGTAATTACGTTACTTCTTTCGTGTACCGAAAAGTGCGTATAAAATGCATAAAATGTTAAATTTCGTGTGCACTGACCACTTCAAGTTTTATTGCTAAGTATGTCATTTTGATCACTCAGTTTCCAATTTTGTAATTGTTGGAGAAGATTATTATTTGTATAAAAGTATTTTATTTGAAATCTTACCCCATTATTCATAAAAACTATGTCAGCGTTATTTAGTTAATCATTGTTTTGTCTCTTTTCTCAAATTCAAAATGACGTTTGTGTGACGTTGACAAAACAATATTTAACTAAATAATGCTTAAATAGTTTTTATGAATAAGGGGTTAATGTTAAAACTAATAACATTAATTATTATATTTAATTTAATACTTCATTGTACATTTTTCAAATAAGTTGGGGTCAATAAGGACCCCGTGCGACTAGCTGAAAGCAAATTCAAAATGACTATTGTGTGACTTTGACAAAACAATATTTAACTATATAATGCTTAAATAGTTTTTATGAATAATGGGGTTAATTTCCTACTCCTAAGTATGACGTTCAGCAATTTACCTTGTAAGCAAGTCCCTATTGGTTAAAAGCTCACACCGTTTCACGCAAACTGATATATCTTAATCGATCATAGCTGAAGTGCGAGCTATGTGACAAAATAGACATGTTATTTACTTTCGAGAGAATTTAAGTACTGCGATGGAAATCAATCATGCCGTGCAATTTTGCTGCTGTGATAACTTTCGCCGCGGGCTAGCTTAATCAGTAATTAAAAAGTCAATAATTAAAAAGCGCGTCACGCCCGATATTCAAATAAGGCGCCGACAACTGTGAAATGCGCTTCACTTATGCATGGCTTGTGAAGTATACAACATACAACGCCATGAAAAATATATACAAAATTGTTTCAAAAATGCAGAATGTCTAGTCTATACTAAGTATAAAAAGTTTTTACGAATATTTACTTGATTATCTTTTTCAATAACTAAAGTCGGTACTTATGATTAGTATACTTATTTGTCTAAGGGTCCTTGCCCTCTTTCGATAATCGGTGACTGATTTTTTAGTCGATGAAAATAAAACGTATGGAATTCTACGTCGCAACGCACACGTCCTACAAAGAGTCGGTCACAAATCGATGACAGAACCGCGGCGAATACAAAAAGTCGGTCGTGGGCGGGCACCGTTATTAGAAAAACGCTTGTGTTTTATTTTTCGAATTTCCTGACTTGTATTTCAGTGGATCACTCACTATTTGCATCCCTTTTGCTTTATGGAGATCGACAGAACGCGCTGTTTCATGGTTGTCAGTGCCTTAACTGCCCAGGTCGGGCGAAGTGTGTATTTGGCAAGCGTAAACTAAAAAAAAACTAAAACAAAAGAAAAACTATAAACTAATACCCATCTACTGTAATGACTTGACTTTAATGATAGAGGTTTTTGCCCAGCTGTGGGACATTATTCAGTGTATTACTACCTATATATATATATGTATACTACCTACTGGTAATTTTAAATTAATTTGTCCTATCACAATCTAAGTTAATTACTCGATTTTTACATTTGGACTAGGCGCCGCGATTTTAAAACCGAGTGCCATTTGATCACGTTAATGAAAACGAGAGTTTGTATGGCATTTAGGCAGCAGCGCGCGCCTCCTCGGACCAAAATAATTTTGAGACCATGTCAATTTAATATTTTCAATATACCTACCCTTTTATTTTTGAGTTTGCCCGCAGTTATGGTCATTAGTTACCTATTCAAATTGCTGAAGACTTAAAGTTGTCTTGTCTTAATTATTACCTACTTGGTCTTTAATACATGACATGTAAAGGTGCATTTCACAAATCACATATCACATATGAAAGTACATACAGTGATATCGACTCAATAGTTGGAAATCGTATGACTATTTGTTATTGTGTTTATATTATTTGGCCGAAGTTGGCGGGGTTCCAAAGAAGTTTTTTCATTCGAATCGATTACGTACCGATTTGTTTACGAGACTAATTCCAACTGTTCAAGAGAAAATGATCGAGTTATACGGTCGTATAAACTAGTGTTGAAACGGATAGTGGTTTGGCCGGATACCGGATACCGAATATTCGGCAAGCTAAGAGGCCGGACCGCCGGATATCCGGCTACCGGATATTCAGCCCTTTTTTATTTTTTAAATCTGGTATTCATTCACCACAATTTGCCACTTATTAATTTTGAGTAACTACTAAACTAATTAATAAAACAAAAATTTTTGACGTTTGATTATAAAAATAAACGGTGTCCATAACTTATTGTGGTACGATTTGCCTTGTGTAAAATAATGAGAATTTTTAGAATTTTACTATCCGGAATCCGGCCGGATACTGAATTACTATCCGGTATCCCGCCGGATGAAAATGTGAAAACAAGGCCGGAGAGGCTGGATGCCGGATAGTTACCGGATATCCGTTTCATCACTAGTTTACAATAAATAATATTTCATTCACTCATAACTTTTTTCTTAGTTGATGTCTTTGTATGTATGTCTGTTGATACAGACATACATTCACCTTAGGGTGATCCCTAAGGTTTTTCAGGTTGAGATTTTAAACTTTGGTCTAGTGAACTGTTGACTTACTAAGCTGTTGAGATTCTGAAGTATTGAGATTTTGAATCGTTGGTCCTACGGGGTTGGTGTTTTAATTGTTGATATTGTGACTGTTGAAATTCAGTATCAAACCCCGAATAACTACCGACTGCTAATCATTAAAAATAGAGATGTGTCAACTCGACTTACTAACTCGAGTTAACTCAAGTAGGGCATGGCTCGAGTGAACTCGAGTTGTATTCTCTCTAACTCGAATTGGGAAGGACTTATGATATCATAAAGTTAGACTGATTTTATTTTGTGAAGACTGCAACATAATTGTCCTTAGACATCGCTATTACAAATCTGTTCCAATTTTTAATATTGTTGCGAAGCTGAGCAATTTACTTGGTTTAAGCAAAACAAACCATTCACTCTTATTTAACTCGAGTCACGTTGATTCCGAGTTGGCACATCTCTAATTTAAAAAATCGATAAGAATATTAGTTTAAAATATCCAATCGCGAATGAACGATATATCGTAATAAATAAAAAGACTTTTATTTTGATAGGTAATGAAAGAGCATGTATACAATCGAGTGCATCCAAAATTATTCAATCAATTACAAGTTGAAAAAGAATAAAAAAACATATCAAAGAAAAATGTGCCTTAGCTGAAGGTTTGTTAGGGGTTAATTTCGATTTTACGTCAATTGATAGCTGATGTCGTGTCTCTGTCGCTCGTTGTCTGTCGGGCGCCTCCGCGGCTCGCTCGGCCCGCCGATCGCCGCGCACGACTTTAACTGATATTGTTATATCTGGATAAAAAGTATCCTATGTGTTATTCCAGGTTATAAACTATCTGTATGCCAAATTTCATCCAAATCGATCCATCCGTTGCAGCGTGAAGAAGTAACAAATATACGAACATACATATACACAGTTTCGCATTTATAGTATTAGTAGGATGGTTCGGTTGATAATCTACTAAAGAACGTGAAATGGAATGTTGTCGTATATGGGTATAAAATATATGTTGAGCATTACCATAATAATATTACATATAAATTGTGTTTATTATTTGCTATAATGTATTTCTGAATCGATCGCGTAGGTGATACATGTATGGTAATGTCATAATAACAAAAAAACTGCAATGATAAAAGAAAAGGAAACAATGATACTTTGTTATTTATGTTTTTCTTCACTTGCCCTGTGGAATGTTTAGGTACCTACTTATTTGTTAGCGTGATTAAGGGAGTTAGGGAAGACCTCTGCCCGGTTAAGCTGCTGACCTCTACCTGTTTCTCTCGTTACTTTCCAATTAAGGCGCTGACAACCACGAAACAGCGCTCCCTGTCGATCTGCATACAAGCAAAAGGGATGCAAATAGTGAGTGATCAGGAAATTTGAAAAACGCTTTTTATTTAAAATCTTAATCTTTATAAAAAAATTAAACATCGTTTTTCTGATAAGTACGTACGAATAAGTAGGTACCTAATTAATTTGTCGATGATGACCGAAGATGTGACGTTGATTTTTTTTCTATCGAGGAGCTCGATGGCGCAGTGGTTACCACGCCAGGTCTGCGAGTGCTAAGGTTAAGCAACTTTCGCAAAGGCCGGTCATCAGATGGGTGACCAACGATTTATCATCTCGAGCTCCTTCGTGCTTCAGAAGGCACGTAAAGCCGTTGGTCCCGGCTGTATTAGCAGTCGTTAACAACCAACAATCCGCACTGGGCCCGCGTGTGGTTTATGGCCCGTTCTCCCTATCCATCCACAGGGAAGGCTCGTGCTCCAGCAGTGGGGACATAAAATGAGCTGATGATGATGATCGAGGAGATTTTGTGATTCTCTATTTCAGAAACAATAACCTTGTTGCAAATATAATCTTTGTTCTTGGAGTTGTGTGTCGTATACATTTTGTGAGCACTTTCACAGTTATCAGCGCCCTAATATTTGCTGAGATAAGGTCATCTCGTTTGTGAAATTTAAAACAATTAATAATTGTTGTATTTGCTCAGTTATTCTTTTATACTTACTCTATAGCCTCAACTCAACTACTTTAATTAAAAAGCTTATTATTATCATTCTCTTTCTAGACCATAATAATATAAGTCTTTAGTTTTACAGGGCTCCTGCATTAATTGTAAATAGTTCTTATAAGTACAACCTAACTCACATGCACTTGCTTCTTGTTTTCTTCTGTTTATATATTTACCATATCCGAGTAAATAAACAGAGATATGTTATGATAAGGTAGCATTAAATCGTATTAGTCATTAACGCATGTAAAGAAAAATGAACGTAAAATCTGTCGACGTGTTTAATTACAGAATCATTTCCATATTCAGTTGCGAACGACAAGCTTGCCTGCCAGGTAGATGACTGTTTAATTTAAAAAAAAATATATTTAAGCCTCTTCATAGGTTCTTTTTCTTTTCATAGCAGCATAGGTTTAAATATTTGTTTTCTTTTATATAAAAACAAAGTTATTCAGTAAAAGAGGAAAGTTTTACGTAAATCTCTCATAAGTTTCATTTCACTCACATTTTATGTACCCTGTGAACGGTATAAATAGCTGTGAACTAGCTCGAAATACTATAGCATTATCAACAGGTATACAAAGGTGTTATATGACGTGTTATAAGCCGCTTTCCGCACAAAACTCAAATAAGAGAGTTTTCTTTAAGAGCCCATAAGAATGGATCAAGGAGCCCCCCCGTGGCTTCTTTTCGTTTAACACCAGAAAATTGCGGGTACAAGTAAATTGGGTTACCAAACAAATTGAAAATTTCGTAGCAATTTTCCCCTTCAAAGAATAAACACTCCCTAGTTTTTCACTTCTACAAACTGACATGACACAGGGAAAAATGTTTTTTGTAACTGTGGGATCGCGTGTGCGGTAGAACAGAATCTTGTTTGCTACAATCAACCTCATTGGCTAAAATTGTAAAAGTAATTTAAATAAATAATCTACATTAAATTGAACATGAACGCCGAAGCCTAGAGTGAGCTATAGTATTTTATTGTTTTTTTAAATATAACATTTTACTTAAATTTTAATAAAGTTAGACTATATTTATATGAATTATAGGTAAGTACTAAATATGAATTGGGTTTAGCACTATAGACAACTGAGGTAATTAAAGCAATTAACATTTAAATTGTTTATGTGTAATTCTTGTCCTACAACTTATAAGGTGCTTATAAATTAATAACCTTTTTGAGTTTGAGTAAGTATTTAGCTATATGGGAATTCAGAAAATTTTGTATACTGATCTCCAAACTTCAGTATGAAGATGGCACTAAATGATGATGAGTATTAGTATTTAAAAGCCACAGATAACATAACTAAAGACTTAAAAATAAAAAGAGAATATCACTTCAAAATAAACTGAGATTTCATTCAATCACTTCTAAGAATTTCAGGGAGAAACTAAACGATTCAAAGCGCGTTTAACTCCTACTCACAATACTCTAATCTCTTATCATAATTGTTTCACTATGTTATAACGTATGCAAAACGATCAATTTTAATTTATACCGCCTTCAAGCTTCAAAGAGCTTGTCCAGCCATTGGTCTCGATTTCTCGATTGATATCGTATCGCATTCATGGAAGCGATGTGGGTTTTGCGAGCCAAACTTCTTAAGAATGCCGGCTATGGTATACCAGTATCGGCTCTGGGTTGTTGAGCCATTCAGCTAAACAAGAGATTTGTCTGTGTGTTTTAAGGAAAAGAATTGATAAAGTAGTTTTACCTTGGTAGTATATAACTTTTATTTATGTAGGTACCAAAGTAAATAGGTAAAAAAGGTTACCAAGGTGAGGGTGAATTGATTACTGACATGTGAAAACTCTTTTCAAGAAGCCATATATAAAGTAATGCTCGAAAATATGGCCGATCGAAAAAGTGTAAAAACTTTTTTTTTTATCGAGTAATCAATGAGACATTTCTTTTGGCTTCTCTCATAATCGCAAAGTTGTGACTGAACTTCACACTTTGTTAAAAAAAAACTTTCATCTAAAAAAACAGGCCAAAAATTTGGTGAACTTTGTCAACAGCAGGGGTTTGTTAATGTTTTATAACTTCTGACAAACTTTAAAGGTTTCAATATGGACAAAGTTAAAATCATTTAAAAGAACGTACGGTTACACCGCAGTTTCAAATTTACGATTTACGTAGGTAAGTAAGTTTTAGATACAAAAAGCCGTAAAAAAAATATAGACGTAGAAAAACTATTTCCTACCAAGCAACGTTACCTCATCATTTGTTTTTACAGACGCCATTTTTTTTATTATACACCGGGCCGGGGAAGCACTTGGCATTCATGGCACTGGCAACTGCACCGCTTACACCCGATCCGATCCGAACCCTTCGGAGAATCTAGTAGGGCACGGGGACGCGCACTTTTAAGTGTGCGATGCCGTACCCTCTAGAAAACCTCCGAAGGTGATTCGTTTCAACACGGCTTGAGGTAGGTACCCTTTACGTACCTCGCCGCCCCCAAAAAAGCCCGGTGACGATGAAAATGCCGCATGAAGCAATCAGCAATATCTCTCAAAAAAAAAAGTCGCTTACACTTCACGCCGAATAGTCAACCACTTAGGAAAAATGAGCTGATGACGATGACGATGATGATTACGGTGTTGTACATAATACGAGTCAATACCAATTTCTGAATACGGACCACGTTCATGCCGCATGGACAATCAAATCGTATTTTGTTATCCATACTAATATTATAAAGCTAAAGAGTTTGTTTGTTTGTTTGGTTGAACGCGCTAATGTCAGGAACTACTGGTTCGAATTGAAAAATTATTTTTGTGTTGAATAGTCCATTTATTGAGGAAGGCTATAAGCTATATAACATCACGTTATGACTATAATAGGAAAGGAGCAGCAATGAAAAAAGCGAAAACGGGAAAATATTTTTTTTGGGAGCTAATTAACGCGGGTGAAACCGCAGGCACAACCAGTTACTAATAAGTCTTAGGACAAGCTCAATGATGCAGTGGTTAGCACGTCCGGTCTGCGGTTGCTAAGATCAAGCAATTTTTGCAAAGGCCGGTCATTGGATGGCTAACCAAAGATTTATTCTCGAGCTCCTCCGAGCTTCGGAAGGCACGTAAAGCCGTTCGTCCCGGCTGCATTAGCAGTCGTTAACAACCGCCAACCCGCACTGGGCCCGCGTGGTGATTTATGTGCCGTCCTCCCTATCCATCCATAGGGAAGGCTCCTGCCCCAGCAGTGGGGACGTGTATGAGCTGGTGATGGTGAGGAACTGGTTATCTTACCTATAACAATCGTGATGCTATTAATTAACATTGTTGTTACCACATAAATTGGACCTTATTAACTCGTAATACAGTTAAAACAGACATTGTTATATGTGTAAGTGCTACCTAGCCAGGCAAACTTCTTACAAACTCTTCCATCGACGATTACGATAGAAGTACGATATAACTAGTATGGTAGTGACTCCAGTGTTCGACAGGAACCAGTAATCGATTTTTTTCTTTAATCATTAAAATTTGAAGACAACAGCTGAATCTTTATTTTAGCAATAACTAGTTGTCGCACCCGACTTCGTTCGCGAAGGCTACACTATCCCACAGGAACCTGTTACCGGGATAAAAAGTATTCAATATCTAGTCCGGGTCATGGTATGTGTACTTAAGAGCAAAGTTTCATCCAAATCCGTTCGGCTGTTCTCGTGTTTTGCGCTTAATTATAATAATAAATAATTGAATTATTCAGGTTACTTACACCCATACAAATTACAATAAAATATCACATAAACAAAAGCATAAATATAAGCTAAGCAAAATTCATTATATACCTACATATATGTCGGCGGCGAGGTTGTTTGTAGGTAGAACAATCGAGCAAACTAGGATTTGTAAGTAACACAGTTAGTCTTGGATCTTCAAAATAAAGACGCAGTCGAATTCTTTACAGTCACTTTAATGTTATTTTATCTACACTAATGTTGTAACATTCTACTTATGTTTCCAATACTTGACTTATAATTACTACTGTTATAGCGCAGACAACAAAACACTCAATTTAAGCAATTTCACATGATGGTATAATATCCACATCGATATCGTAAAATCTCATTATAACATCAATAAAACGCGACCAATTAACCTGGCGAGCCTTATGTTAAAATCCTCATACAAGTTGTATAAAATTTTGATATTAGGCTGGCTTTTGAAAACAGTTGGGTTATACGTGAAAACTTCGTCGAAACTACTAAACTTATATACACAAAACTCTTTGGTAAGATCTTGTGCCAATTAAATAAAAAAAGAACAGCGCGCGCTCGCTCCTGATTGGCCCTGCGCGCGCAGCTGCGCTCTCATTGGTTAGATTTTAATGGCGGCAAGTTCACTGTGACAATACACGTACGCGTGAATTTAATGTTTCGCAATGTGTTTTGTTTTTAAAATACAAATTAAAAGTTAAAAATGGACAGCGACGATGATATTTGTACGTCTCCGGATATTCTAGAATTGGCAACAAAAGTAACTCACAATCTTTTGCCAGAAAAATCTAGAAAATTATAGGAAAAAATTAAACAAGGAAAAAAAGTCCTTGACGTTTACATCAGGTCAAATAAAGATGTTCCTGAAAGACTCACCAGATATTTTGTATCTTTTTGAAAAGGTAAGTGTATTTTAGTTCTGTTATTTAATCTACCTAGTACTTACGTACTACACACGCAAGTTATCTAGACACTCCGTTTAAGCGCTTTGTGTATAAATTAGGTAGTAGGTACCTACACTTTACTACTTCATAAATCATAGTTTTTGCCTTGGCTATGTACCTCAAGCTTATTATATCGTTTATTGTTACAGGTTGCACTAATCTTCGGCATAATGGGGGCATGCCGAAGGCAAGAGCTATACAACATCCAGTTCGATGAAGTCTCTAACATAGACGACAGTACAATCATGGTGAAAGTTTCGAAAACAAAAACGAAAATAGATCGTTCTTTCGTTGTGACGGGCAACTGCTATGCCGTATGTAAAAAATACATGGAACTTCGACCCACCCCCTGTCGAAACCCTGCCAAGTTTTTTAAATCTGCCTAACCCAGCGTTGTACACGGGGCATTGCTTCCGGCGCACCTCGGCGACCCTTCTCATAGATAGCGGTGGTGATTTGACCGCACTGAAACGACACGGGGGGTGGAAGTCTTCTACTGTGGCTGAAAGGTACATTGATGAGTCTTTAATGAATAAAATTCAAGTCTCAAATACGATCTTGAACAGTATAGAAAACAAGACGAATGAAGTAATTATAAATATTCCAACTCCGTCTACGAGCTCTACTGCTTGCCCCGCGACCGCTACAGCTGCTGGATCAATAATTAACATTAACTTTCAAAATTGTACCATCCAAAATTTGAACAATTATTATAAATAAACTATTGTCAGCATTTACTCTTGTTGTTTGACTAATTGCATTAGTGAAGATAAAGTAGTGTATGCAACTGTATATAACACGGGTATTAAAACACTCGTTACTATTATGAAACTCGCTGCGCTCGTTTCATAAACTCACACTCGTGTTTTAATACCCTTCATTATATGACAGTTGCATAAACTACTCATATCATCACGAATAAATTATTTAGAAATAGTTGCCCGATGCAAATGGATTTTAGAAACGAAGTGAGTTCTGCGCGTGCGTACTTTCCGGCCGCTACATCAATCATAACAAATTAAAGTGAATAATTATATGTCTTAGTAACTCTAGATACAAGTTCTAGATCGGATACACTTTGGATCTTTTCATTTTGACCAAACCTTTCTGTTACACGTTGTATGGATTACAGAACACTCGCTTCTTATCCGGCATCCGGTAAAGCTTCAATCTATATCAATGTAATTTGAAGTGACTAAACTGTGTCGACCACTGGTCCTATGTGTCGAACACTGCTGCCATGCCACTACCCTACAGTATTTATATCATCAACATCATAATCTTAATCAGCCTTTATCAGTCCACTGTTGGACATACCTCTTCTAAGCCAGGCCACTGAGCCCAATATTCTGCTCTTCAAACAAACGCCAGCCACTTTGCGTATATCGTCGCTTTACCGCGCCCGAGGGCGTCCTAGCTTTTTTATGTCATGTTCATGCATGGCTGTTTGATTAAATTGAAGATTTAATTGAATCTCAGGGGTTTGAGCAATCAGTTTGATAAATTAGTAGGTACTAAATACCCATGGCTGGGCATAGATCTCCATTAAGTAATGACTTAATCACCACGCTTACCAAATGCGAAATCAAACTAATAATACGAAACCTTATCAGCATCATCATCATAATCATCAGCTCATTTTATGTCCCCATTGCTGGGGCACGAGCCTTCCTTATGGATGGAGGGAGAACGGGCCATAAACCACCACGCGGGCTCAGTGCGGATTGGTGGTTGTTAACGACTGCTAATGCAGCCGGGACCCACGGCTACGTTCCTTCCGAAGCATGGAGGAGGAGTTCAACATCCGATGACCGGCCTATGCGAAAGTTGCTTAACCTTAGCAATCGCATACCGGATGCGTTAATCACTGCGCCATCGAGCTCCATACGAAACATACTTTACCCAAACTTGAAATTGAATCCACGACCTTCAGATATCGGTAGAGCGCATTGCCGCTTAGCCATCGACGCGTTACCAAGTATATCACCACCCATAGCTCAGAGGCGCAGGATATCGTTTTTTACCCTTTGCCAGGCAGAGCAGCAAGTACTTTTTACTGTATTTCAACTTTATAAAGAGTGAATAATGTTCAAACTTCTGTGGTTTCTAATCGCTCACTGCCTAGCTAAGGGTTAAAAAAATTAGTTAATTAAAAGAAAAAAACTTTAAAAACAAGCTTTTATTACTTGTTAATAAAAACGGAAACGGAACTAAAAACTTAATAATAATTTTAATTTAATGGAACATTAAAGAACATTTAGCATATTACACCTTCATTATTTTTCTTTAGCAATAACAATGTAACACGCTTTTATTTATAAAAAAAATGAGTGTGATAAAAACGCAAAGAGTTTTAAATTCAATATTTTTTTTACTTTTTAGTCCTTTTTTATTAACAAGTAATAAAAGCTTGTTTATTAAAAAAAATCTTTTAATTTTATTTTTAACTTTTTAGTATTTTTGAATGACATATTTATAAACCATCATACCATTCAGCCCTCGGCACGTGCTCACCTTGGCATTGGGTCATCCATCTAATCCATATAATCAAAGCCAGAATTCACATTCATAACAAACGGAACGAACGAGCGAACGAACTTATTTTTCCGAGTTCCTATGGCCATCTTCCAGCTCCATCATCAGACCCTAGTTACCATTTAGCACCAAAGTACTCGTCAAGACGAATCAAACAAGTCCAAACTCGATGGGGTTGTGTCGTCTACCAAGTTCCTATTCACCTTCCGGTTCCATCATCAGATCAGCTCCATGCCATAATAATATTGCATTGTCATCCGATTTACACATGCATACAAAATTTCAGCTCAATCCGTCAATAGGAAGGGGGTCAAATTTTAATTACTACATTTGACCCAAACAAACAAACACACAAAGTTACAGGGCAAGCTAAATAAAAGCTTGTAATAAAAAGGCCAGTTAAGTGCAAATCTGAATTGGTGCATCTAGCCGTAACAATTCGCTAAGTGGTGATTCGCTACTGCCAATTCGCACCGCACTAGTAAGCAGAATAATAATATTAATATTCAATCTGTCTAGTTGATTGCCATACGAACGTCACATGCAATATATCACAAAATGAATCCATTAACCACCACTAACGGAATAGCTTTATAATTGACTGCGAAAAATGACGTGCCGTCGTCGTCCGCGGCCAAATATCTAGATTGATTGGGGGTCGTAGCCTCACACTGCACGGAATAAATATGGTATCGTTCCATTTTGTTGTAGCCCAGCATCACGTACGATCAATAGCTTGCGAAATATAACTAAGTAAATAGAATAGATGCATCGATAGCAGAACGGATATATTTTCAGGTTGAATGCGAGAAATCGTGATTCACACACATTTTACACACAAAACCAAAGGATATTAAAATGTATAAATTTAAATATTTATAAAATACAGTGAAAAAATTTAATGTCTACCCGACCCAGCCAGAAATCAAACCCGGGGTTCCGCAATCCGGGCGGCTGCACTGACCATTATGCTACCGGGAAGGCTGACGTAAGCACTGATTTTTTTTCACTGCTTTTTAGCCGCAGTGTGCCGCAATCCAACGGTGCATCCAACGGTTTAATTGCAACCGATTGGCTATGCAGATTCATCTGTAAAGACACGTGTAAAATCTCTAAATTTAATTTAATTAATGCATTTAATTTTTTCAATGTATTTTATAAATGTTTAAGTGCAGTAATTAGCTCTTGAAAATAAAAAGTAAAATTTTATTAATTGGTTAATATCGCATTGAAAACTATCTTCTTTTAAAAAAAAAGGTTAGCTAACCGTGCTGGCTGGCTATAATGAACTGAGGCTACAATTTTGACAGCGCAGTTTTGTTTCCTTAATTATCTCGCTCAATTTAATGCTGAAACGTCGCCGTCAGCCCCTGTGAGCTGCACCTGTCAATTTAAATCCGAAAATTCAGTAAGTACGGAAATGGAGGTGTCTATCAACTAACAAGTTAGAAACAATAGCTAGACAGGCAGTCACCTCCCAATTTCCGTACCTAACAACGTCGAAAGCTCGTATGTTGACGCTGGAGTGGACACATGATTCCCATTTGGAGTGAAGCACATAGACAGAGAGATGTTATGGTTATCGTCATCTCTATAAATTGAGTTCCGTGTCAGATATTAGAACGGCTGCTTTATTATATGACAGTTATACTCGTAGTAGGTACACACGCCTGCACTTCAACCTATCCCAAACTGTCAAAATTTCTCAATAGACTTTGAAGATCATGAACAAGTAATATGGTTGAAAATGTATTGAAGAAATTTTACAGTTTTGAATAGGTTGATGTGCAGGCGTCTGTACATAGCATGGTTGAACATTTAATAAAGAATTTGACAGTTTTAAATAGGTTGATTTCATTCAGGCATCTGTACCATAAACATATTATGATACAATAAATGGTACGAACAGAGGTGTTATTTAACCGTCTTTTATCTCGGTAAAAGATTGTCCAATAACACTCGAGAGACTCTCAATCGAGAGATGTCGATGGGTTTGGGCAGGCCTTTCCCAAGCAGTGGGACGACATAGTCTAAATAAATAAGATATTGGAACAAAATGAAATACTTAGCACGGTTGGCCGAATGGTGGCTTTAAAACTATGATTTAATAGAAATTTTAATTAGCTTTCAGGATTTGTAAAAGAGCTTGTAGCCGCGCTTTTGACGGAACTCTGTTATCACCTTGACCTCATCACGCTATCTTCAATTGATTATAATCTTTGATTCTTTTCCACATACTATAAAGCAACATAGTGTAGTCGTCTACACTCTACTACTATTAACAAGAACACGCTACACTGATCTTTTTTTATTTGTTTTTAAATGAAATGGCATCAGCTAATAATGTGTTTTCCTTAGAGATTGATCATGTTGACCAACCACAATGCTTTTCAGTCTCTGAGCCAACAACATGCTCTGAAATACTTGGTATGTAAATAGCAAAAACAAGCTTTGCATAATTAGTCAAAATATACGTAACCTAAATAAAAACTTTGACAATATTTTGTTGTTTATCACTTAACGACATAGATATTGATCTCAATGTTCTTAGCGAATGTTGGACCAATGAAATATACAATCCGATTGATATAACCAACTATAATCCATACTAGACCAGGAAGAGTCATAACCAAAACGATGGACTAGTAATTTATTTTAAAGAAAATATCAATGCTACTGTATCAAAAATAGTAGAAGAATGCAATTGTCTATTAGTTAAAATATCGGATGACATCTCTATTGTTTGCATCTATAGGCCACCATGTTTTAATGACCCCAGTAAATTTCTAAATTCTCTTGACCACTTAATAAAAACACTCAACACCAATGTATCTATGACAGGAGACATTAATATTGATATCTCTACTAAACAAAACTCTAACTATACTTGTGAATATCTAGAACTAATGGCGTCTTAAGGGATCGTGTCAGGCATCACATACCCTACTAGACAGCCTTCGTATACCGTAACAAAACCAGGGCAACACAAAAGAAACATGGAAAATCATAAGCGATGTCTGTAATCTTAAAACCAAAAAAGTTGTCAGTGAGGATCTTTTAACAACTGAGGTAACACTGAAAGACTCCTTAAACAAAGTTAATGACTATTTCACCACAATCGGTGCCAACCTTGCAAATCTCACTCTTAATAAGTTAAAACTACTGACAAGCAATGGGCTGATAAAATAAAAGCGAATAATACACCAAACGGCTCAATGACACTTTATTTTACAACAGCAAGCGAAATATATAGTATTAGCTTCAGTTTAAAATCAGGATGTGCACCGGGTCAAGACAATATATCGACAAATTTGCTTAAACATGCAAAACATATTCTAGCAGAACCTATAAGCTATCTCTGTAACCTGAGTTTTGAGCAAGGTATCTTCCATGCTTGCCCTAATCAAGCCATAGTGGGGGAGGTGATAAAAAAGAACCATCAAATTAGAGTCCCATTTCTCTTTTGAACACTCTTCTAAAGTTATTGAAATATTGTAAATAAAAGGCTAGTTTACATACACACACTACTTGCACAACTACTCTTGGCACAATTTACTAGCCAATTACCAATATGGATTTAGATCTAATAAATCTACTGAAGATGCTGTACTAAGAATCGTCTCTCTTAAAAATATCTTCTTCTCTCGGAATATATTGACACTGAGGAACGATGCGTAGGAGTGTTTCTCGACTTGCAAAAGGCGTTCGATACTGTCTCCATACCAATACTACTAGCGCGACTTGAAAATATCGGTGTTAGAGGCGTAGTAAACAATTGGTTTCGAGGTTATCTCCTTGGTAGGAGTCAGCAAGTACGTATCAAAGGGCTCATGAGTGAAAATGCCACCTGTAGCTATGGCATGCCACAGGGAAGTACGCTAGGTCCAACCCTATTCTTGATTTATATCAATGAACTTCGCAATACTGAGCTTCCAGGTGCCCTTCTTGATGTTCGCGGATGACACTGCACATATTTTTCACAGTAAAAGTGATTGGAACAGTGTCCGCAAGAAGGTTGAAACTGGTATGTGCCACATCACTACCTAGATGGAAAACAATCTCCTATCCTTTAACACTAGCAAGACAAAATATCTATGTTTCAATAAGACAAGGGCCTCAAGCTCGCACGACGCTTATTGCATAACAGTTCACACATTTTCTTGTAATCGCACTTTCGGTCACATGAAAAGCGGATGTGACTGTGCCATCCTAGCTCGCGAAAACTCTATTAAATATTTAGGAGTTATAATTGATCTCAAGCTTAGGTGGGATTCCCATATAACATTAGTTGCTAAAAGAGTGAGAAAACTTTTAAAAACCTACGAATAGCTGATAATAAACTACTTACCCAAACCTACAAGTCATTATGCGAATTAATTATCTGTTACTGCATCTGTTCTTGGGGAGTTGCGTCTGTATCCCATCTACTGCAACTTGAGCAAGTCCAAAGAGCGATACTTAAAGTAATGCTGTTTCTACCAAGACTGCATCCTACTACATTGGTAAAAAGCGTTGCCAAAGTCATGTCTGTTCGTAAACTTTTCATTTACCAATGCTTGAGAAGATACCATAGATTGTCAATCCCAAATTTACCACAACTTACTCAGCGAAGATTTCGCTGTCTACAGCCTACAACTAAAAGTTCTTTTGCTAAAAGGTCTAACAGCTATCTTGCACCGAAATTATACACTAAGATTAACAGTAAATTACAAATGAGGACTTACAATAACCATCACCAACTTAAAACCGTTTTATCTAACTTCTTGCTGGGATGAAGTAGAACCCTTTCTTAAGCAGATGTGCTGATACACAAACACACTCATGCACACACACATACACACGCACACACACTAACTCTCAAGCACGCGCGCAAACAAATAATGCAATGTTTTGACCTAATCTAACTGAGTTAATTAATTAAACCTATTCTTCTTTCCCTTTTTTTAAATTGTTTAAATTATTTGTAAATAATTAGCATGTATGCTTTAGTACTTTATACTTAAACTGTATACTAAACTTAACTTACTTATTGGGAAGAGACTGGCTCCCATTTTACGGTTTTAATAGCTTTGGGAGCCAGAGTTTCAAAAATTGATTAAGTAAAATAAGTCTATGTATATAAATAAATATAAATAAATAAATAATAATACCTAAATTGTTTATACATTTAGATTTAGAGTCAGTTTGCTGATGCATTAGCTGCCTTTTCAGCGTCACCCAGGTTTTCTTTGGGGGCTGTGAAAAACTTAAAGGGTTTCTCAAGCTGTGTGACCGAAACACCTTCAGAGGATTTATATAGGGAACTAGTTGTCTACCGCTATTTCGTTCAAAAAATATCCTATATCCTAGTCCAGGTCATGGTCTGTCTATGTGCAAAGTTTCATCCAAATCCGTTCAGCCATTTTCACGTGATGCGCGGTCAAATAAACGGCCAAACAGATAAACAGAAAAACACAAAAATTCTAAAACTGTTGGAACGTATTCTGTTGTCGATTTTAATCTATAGATTCTAGAGATGATATTCGACTGTCTTTAGCTTTATTATATTATGTATAGATACAGATGCCATTTTTATTTAATCGAGTAATACATCATTTTATTCGATTAATCAAAAACAGCTTGAAAAAGAAATATATTTATATTAAATAAAGTGCAGATAGGAAGTCGCCAGATTATCTAGTTAATATAAGAACTGAAACATATTTTTCCACTTTAACGAACTTTACCAGATAATCTGCACTCTAACTGATTTACGCACATTAGCGGTAACATAAATAGATGGTATCACGCAAGCGTGTCATCTTTACCTACTAGATTCTCCGAGGAGTTTGGATAGAACGGGGGCGGAACAACGACCTCGGCTCTGGTTGACTGGATCGAGGGGGGGGGAGGGAGGGGGGGAGGAGTTTTAAGCGCAAGCTTCATGTATTCATGTGTTTAATGTATCATGTGATGTGTGGCATTTTGATGATTGGGCGGGAAATCGAGAATAGGTTGATAATGATGCTAAAATGACACTTTATTTGTTTTTGTTGCAGGCCTTCGTTCTGGGGGCAGCGGACGAAGCTGGAGAAGCGTCTGATGGCGCTGTCCGGAATCGCCTGCATCCTAGCTTTCGGCTTCCTGGCAGCTTTCATCGCCAGTCTGCTGATGCACACCTCCGCAGACTTCAACAGTAAGCTATATGTTACAACAACCATAGACTGTAATAGGTAGAGGTTTTATGTTTACGCCGTAACGCTACCAATAGTATAGATAAGCTTAAAATTCTTATTAAGTAAACTAAAATTACAACATTTATTTTTCATAATGTACTTAAATAACTTGATTTTACCGGTCTCCGGATCAACTAAACCTAATACTATATTATTAAACTAACTTAAATAAATACGGGCGTATCCATGCTATGCGTTACAAATGTATAATTAATAGTACTCTACTTATTCCAACCTATGGTATTATTAAATATTTTCCTTCCAATGTCTTGAGTAAGCATTTGGAACTTCCACTAACGACATTTGTTCTATGAAGCGTGATAACAAATGCATGTATTTCTAAACAGCATTTAAATCATTATCTTAAGGGTGCGCCGACAAAAAAATGGCAAAAATGCAGTTACGGTTAAGTAGATATAATTGAAAATACTATCGTATTAAATGAACAAAATATATTTTTAGTATCATAGGGAACGTGTTTACAATTTGTCAGAACCATAAATTCATAACACGCTATAGTTTTTCTACAATATCATTTAAAGTAGGGCAAAAATCATGAAAACGAGTGGCGGCGTTTAGTAGATTTCTTATAGTTTATCTAAATTATTGTACCTCTGATTTTGTCTAAACAATCATCAATGGATAAACTACAAATTGCTAGACTACATTTTCGATTCATCAAGTGGTTATTTAAATAATTATTTTTTATTAAGCACCTTAAATTCCCCATACAAAATTAGTATGGCCGCGAGGCATCAAATAAATATGCACGACGACATTTCAAATAAAACATATGACACTTGTCAATTATGGACGGCGCACCCTTAAATGAAATTGTATCTTTGAAAAAAAAATCCAAATGTCTTATAAGAGTAAAAATTAAATTTAATGCATTAGTAATTAATAGAACCGGTTGCACTAAACAGCTACACGTTTCAAATTGATTTTTTTAAAATATTTTAACTTTTTTTTCGAAACTCTGTGAAAGGTAAAATATAAAATACCCGTAAAACATGACACCAAAAAATAATAAAAGGAAAAAACGTGACAACAAACACATAATAAAAGGGCAAAAACAAACAACAAATAACGTTGCGACACTTATTATGGACAGCAAAAAAGTGAAAAAGCAAAAGTCAATAGTAAGCATGTTGGTTAGTAAGTTTTTGCCGTCGTTTTTTCGATGATAAATGTTAGATGTTACCGAAATTTGTAAAAGTGGTGTCTAAATTTTAATAAACCAAATCTTTATTTTATTTCAACATTTATTAGGTTATGAATGCTTCATTTTTTTATCACTTTTTATAACTTTAAAATTAAAATGTAATGGAAAAAAAATCGACATTAAAACCATCAGGTATATACTATAGAAATGCTTATCGACAGAAAACAATTCATAAATTATTGTAATTTAGGACTTGGGTCTACGAGTATAACATGATAATAACGTCAGTCTTGCATATCTTATTATAAACCTAAACTTACCTAGTTATCACGATACAAACTATAATTTAACATCGACAGTGGAGACTGGGACATACCCATGCATCACCACCATCCATAAACCATTTGTGATGTAGGTCAGGTATCCCTGGGCGAGGATGATTTACCCCAACGATATAATATTTAGTAAAAAGAAGGTAGATACCTACGTTATTAGCGCCCAAAACACGTACCGAATAAGAGAAGGCAACCGTATGCTTCTGGTTTTGGCCTCACTCAATCACTCTCCGAGAAGGAGACAGACAACTGAGTTAGTTGACAGTACCGGTTAGCAAATCCCTTTTTATATTTAATTTTCGTTAGAAAAATGCCAAATAACAAGGAATAGCGCCTTTTTCGTTCTAATTGCTTTAATTTTATAATTAGAAAATACATAGTATTTTTTTAAAATTAGAAATTGTATATTTACTGCCGCTGCGTTCGAAATTCAAACGAAAAATTTCGAAGCATTTTTTGCGGTTTTCTTGTATGCATATAACGTCTTTCATCATTCGCGGGTAGGTAGGTACTCGGACGACAAGTCTTTCACTGTATAAAAAAGGTAGGATGTCAAAAAGCCATCAAAAAGTTTTTATACATAACAAACTGCTTCCAACTTTCTTTTTTTGTCAAGTTAAGTTTCGATTCTTTTAAATCACAATAAGTTATCTTCTTTTAAAAATATTTGGTCGCTACTGATTCAACTTTAAGTGGCTTAAAAGTTTTGTTGCTGCGTACAGTCATGATCACCGATATGTATACTCTTTGACTCTTATTCCATTGTATTAAGTTACAATTGTTTATATAATTTTTGCTTATGAATGTACCGTATAGGATACTCCGTTTATATTATAAGGGTCCTCAAAATCGAATTTTATTACAAAAAAACAACAATGCTCCTTGCATTGTTGTTTTTTTGTAATAAAATTCATCATCGTTATCATCATCATCTCGGCCAAAAAACGTCCACTGCTGGATAAAGGCCTCCCCCAAAGATCTCTACAACGACCGGTTTTGTGCTGCTCGCATCCTTAATAAATTTAATTTAAATGTTAAATCTACATACGTGGTACGTATGTATTTTCTTTTATATGGGAACTTTAACATTACAAGAATTATCGAATTTCATTTCAAGGTGTTTTTTTCTGTTAAAATATTAACTAAAGCAGGATAAAATTTATTTATACAAATTAATGTGAATGCCCCATGCTAAAACAAACACTCGGAATATCTACGAAAGCCCTTCGCAATTAATTAAAGAATATCAAGCTTCGATTAAAGCAAAACAAAACACGAGCTTGCCATTTAAAATCAAAATGGTGAACATTGACCCAGTGCCGATGCCGATGTGACCTTTCGTAACGCTGAGCAAAATTATGTACAAACCACTTTGTAATTTGTATGAACAATTGCGCGCCCGAATTCGACTCTATGTCCGCGGAATACGTAATCAGAGAAAATTGTATGACTCACTGCCACTACTACCATTGTTAATTTCGAACTCAAAAAGGCGCTGGCTACAGCCAGATGCGCTTTTCACACAACGCCAAGAAAAATATTTTTTATTTTTTTTATTTTTTATTGATGGCTTTGTACTATTAGCACATTTAGCCAGTGTCAAAGTAATTTTTCTTACAAGTAAATAAACAATATTTCCATATATGATGATGATGAATGATATTAGAAATGGGAAGTGAGAAATGATATACCCCCAACCCCTCGAGTATCTCAGTAAAGATGTGGGGCTTTACTAAGTCCTCACGCGAGCTTCTTGAGAGAATTTGAAAAGTGACGTTGCACTGTTTTGTTTCATTTGCCAACACTTATGCACACTCACGAACACTTAACGGTTAATAATCCACTATTATTTCACATTAATATTCGACATAACACAAATTTTGGAAAATAAAGCAAAACCGCAGACATGACGCTTCACTTTCCCGCCAAGAAGTCAAAGAAAAATATTATCTATATGTAAATCTATTTTTTTTTTTTTTAGTTGATGGCTTCGTGCGATTAGCACATTTAGCCAGTGTCAAAGTAATTTTTCTTACAAGTAATACATAAATATACAATATTTCCATATATGATGATGATGAATGATATTAGAAATGGGAAGTGAGAAATGATATACCCCCCAACCCCTCGAGTATCTCAGTAAAGATGTGGGGCTTTACTAAGTCCTCACGCGAGCTTTTTGAGAGAAATTGAAAAGTAACGTTGCACTGTTTTGTTTCATTTGCCAACACTTATGCACACTCACAAACACTTAACGGTTAATAATCCACCATTATATTAAAATATTAATCGTTTTTTTTTTCAATGGAAATAGTATGATAATGGAAACTATGACGCCACTAGTTTGTTCCGTCAATTAACCTTTTTGGGTCACAGAAATTCATGTAAGGCGAAATATATATATATATCCTTGGGGGAGGCCTTTGTCCAGCAGTGGACGTCTTTTGGCTTTTGTAAGGCGAAATAAAAAATGAGTAATGTTTTTAAGAACTATTCCCGTGATTTCAATAATACGTTTAATATTCTGTAATTAATTATTTTTGTTGTTTACATCCCTATTAATAAGTTAATTTCCCTTTCAACAAAGATCACTTTAAACTGTAAAAACCTTATTTTTCTATTGAACTTATCTTTTCACAGTCGCTCAACATAGAGTTGCGTTTTTATATGTTTTGTACGATGCGCATCCGCCTTGTATGCTCGATACACAAAATCCTTCGAATAAAAGGCCGTTGATTAGAGATGGCGTTTTCCTCATTTGAAGCACATTGTCTTCTTTATTTTGTTCTGTTATATTGCCAGTTAGCAGTGTCTATATAATTATATATAATAGGACTTTACTCGCGAATTAGTCAGCGTGGATTTGAGATTTTAAAGAGAAAATCTTTTTAAAATAAATTGCATAATTGTTACACCTAAAAGATTTTTGAAATTGCCGTTCTTTTCTAGTGCCACCTTTCATTAGTCAGACTCTAGTAGGACAATGGTCTAGAAGGGATAAGTAAGGATTAAGAAAATACGATAGCTCCATACAAAACATGATTGAAAAATCGGCTATGTCTCGGACCCCCTTTGCTACACCCTATCCCAATTTTACTATCAAAAAAATTGTCAAATATCGTAAATAATATAAATAATACGTGTAATATTCTACCTTTGTAAATAAATAAGTATCATCATCATCATCATCATCATCATCATCATCTCAGCCAAAAGACGTCCACTGCTGGACTAAGGCCTCCCCCAAGGATCTTATTTGCAAGCCACGTGGATTCGAAAGAATCCTTAACACCCGTTGTTATATCCCCAACCCTTGTTTATCAGAGTACAGTATGCAATTAAAGTGCATGTCATCACATTATCATCACAAACTCATTCTATGTCCACGGCTGGGACACGAGCTTTCCCTATGGAAGGATAGAGAGAGCGGCTCACAAACACCACGCGGGCCCAGTGTGAATTGGGCGTCAACAACTGATACCTTATGCTGTTAGAACTAGCGGTTTTACGTTCTTTTTGAAGCACGGAAGAGCTGAAGATGAAACATTTTGGTCACTCATCCGATGACCTATGCAAAAGTTGCTTTTAGCAATTGCAAACCGGCCCCGAAAACCACTGCTCACTCAAAATAAGTACTAATAAATTAAAATTGTTTTGACAGTGGTTCGAATCGCCAAAATCATCCTTAGGCCATTTATACCTTGGTCGAAACAGCTCGTGGTATGAACGGCCTAAACCCGCGCCATCGACTTCCCCTGTGCATATTAGTGTATTACTCAGAACAATAACTAAAGCTATAGAAGGATGGCTAAAATAAAAATCGTGCAACTATTTTTAGTTCTGTTCTATCTTATGGCTAGAAAAGGAGGTTGGAATGCGACAAATGCGACAAATGGTTGACACTTAGTTTTTATTTTTTTGTATTGTTATGTCAAACGGTCATCAGATAATCGGTGATCAAAAAAAGTCTTTGAGTCCTTTATAAAGTCACTTACTACCTTACCTCAAATATGACGTCACAAATCTGGTGACACCTTCGAAATAACGAAAGAAAAGGGACAATCGATCTCTTTCCAATACATCACTTAGGTTCATTAGTTAAAATAGTACGAACTGATGAATGAGTGTTGCTATTTTAGTCCGGTTTCTATAGCTTTAGTTATTATTCTGAGGTGTATTATCACAATAATATTATAAACTAGTGGACCCGGCGGACTTCGTACCGCTTTGACAGTTTCCATCAAGTGATTAAATTCTCTTTGGTTTCCATGACAACACAAGAAACAAATCATTTTGTATTGTATATGTCTGTGTGTGTCATAGTGTATGTCTGTATATTTGTTCTTAACGCTGCAACGGATGGATGGATTTGAATGTTTGTTTGTTTTGTTGTCATGGAAACCAAAGAGAATTTAATCACTTGATGGAAACTGTCAAAGCGGTACGAAGTCCGCCGGGTCCACTAGTTTTATATAACATTGCTCTATATCTGTTAGTCATATAGGGTTAGTTCTGTAGGCCGAGTAAACACGCCCGCGGCAGCCTGATTGAAATTTACACATCGCCGCGCAAGAGTTAACTGGCAGCAACGGCCAGTAAACCAATTTGCCGATTTCAAATTAAAAACTAGAAAAAGTGGCTTACGTTATCGCGATATTGCACCGGCGAACGGACGATAACAAAACAGTAAAAATGTTGACGATCACTCTTGACGTTAGATCACGTTGTGTGATGAAACGGACACGGTCTACCTGCCGTACTCGTGTCGACCTGGACATTTGAATACAACAAAAGACAGCCTGTTTCTTAGCGAACGTTGGGCAACCACGCTTTGGTAACCTATGGCTGTAATAGAAAACCAATTTGCTAAATCAATCAGTAGTGTTTTGTTCGCCAAAGGAATAAATAAGTTTTACAGTGCTACTTACTGCAGTCGCGTTGTGTCTAATACTACACAATGCTAATATAGAAAATGATTAATGGCTTGTTTGTAAATAGGGTCACGTGCGGACTTTATTTCTCGTCAATGCTTTATTGCAAGAATCGCCAGATAGCGATTGTCTAACACGTGTGCTATTTTCTTATTCGTTTGATTTGTTGACATAGAAAAATGTCCAGTAATTTTTGTTATTGGTGGGAAGCGCATTGCATACCTGTCGAATCTGAAAATGAAAATAAAAAAAGAAAGAAGTACCTACTGGGTTCGTTTGATGGTTTATGGCTCGTTCTCCCTATCCACCCATTGAGAAGGCTCGTGCCCCAGCAGTGGGCATAATATGTGATGAAATTATTAATTACTGTTATCTTTATCAAGTGTTACACTTTATTCTTTTATCCTTCGTGTTCCATTGAATAAAAGTTGTACACCTGGCAATTTGAAATGATTATTCCCGCGATACAAAAGCCGGACGTAGTATCAACAAGCAGTTATTAGAACGCGTTGTAGCAACTTTAATTTGTGGTATTACCCACTGGGTAACAACTGCCGGCCGCGGGCAACACTGGCACTTGATAAAACTAGGTACTATGTTGCATTTCGTTGCACTTTTAAATAGTCAATAATGCTTAGGAGCTTATGTCAACTTATGGTCTTTGATTATATACCTGTCTAGATAGAGCCTGGCCGTCAGAAAACGTACAAAAGTTATCGGGCCACTATTGGCTTGACGCGCTCCTCCGGCTGTCAGTGTCATTTGTGCCGTCAAGCAGTGATAAAGTCTCGCTTTTTGGTGAATTTGTTCGCAAAATGACCGTTTGCTCAATGAAATTTTGTCGAAACTACAAGGAAAAGATCTTTTCGAAAAGGAAAGTCACCTTCCATCTGTACTTATAGATAAATTGTAATGATAATTATTATTTTAACAATAATCGATTTTATTACGTAAGCAAGCCGGCCGTGTTGCTAGTATCGAAATGTAGAATTCCCAATCCCATTTTTGGTGGCAGAATATAAAAATATAATACTGTTATATTTTATAATATTGTACTATTAATATTAACTGTTATTGTGGTATGGTATCGATATTCGAAATGAGTAAAATAATAATTTTGTTTGAATTTAATGTACGTAAGTATTTATGTAAGAAGGTATATGTATGTGGGTTTGGATTTAGAGTTTTTATGCGCGAATGTGTATAAAACGAGGTGGCTACGTTATTGTCAAAAAATCAGAGATTCTATTGCACATATAAATTTTGTGAGGAAACATACAGTTTTCTAGTCTTCTAAAAAAAATCTTTTTGAATAATCACAATACATACGATTTTGACGTATTGACATTTATAGATTACATAGATGAGACAATTCTTCGTTCAAAAACTTGTCAAAAATTTAAGACAGTTGAAATCATGTAGAAATCATTTTGATTTTTTGTGCATTTAGACGGAAAAGTGCTTTTTGAGTATTTTATGACGAATTTACTATTTAAATTAACAAATAATACGTTGCGTACTTTATGATTTATATTTTTTGTGACCTACTTAGAAATATTTCTAACCATTATCTAAATATGAGTCGACTTATGGATGAAATAGAACTGTGTGAATACAAGGAACAAATAATTGGTTACATAGCAGGTTGCGTAGTCAGATGTATTGTATACGCAGACGAATGAAAGTGCATTCCCTGCATCGTATCCATGAAATCAAATGAATAATTAAGGTTCCACAAATTGGTCGATTTGCGGGATAAAGGTCTAATTTATGCCTCACATGATGTGTATTCATTCTGCAGAAGCGCTGAAGTAGTCATAACTTTCTTTTAAAAGGACCGCGAATATCTTTAATTAATTTAATTTTGATGGCTGTAGGGTGATCTACTTCCAATCCCAGGTACCAGCTGATCACGAATGCGGTCTTCTACAGCATGTGCACCTAATAAGGCTGGTGGTGGAAAAATATTTATAAAATATTATGAAATTAGAGAACATGGAAAATGATGTAACGTCATAACGAAAGTTAGGCAAAGAGAAGACCATTAATTGTTTTGCTTATAATTAAAAAAAACTAATTAAAAAAACAGATTTTGATTATTAAATGTAAATCATCCTGCCTGTCGTTCCTCTTTCAACCCTATATATACTATACAAACATATCACATGCACGTAGGCTTCCATTAACGCATAATTTTATTGTACCCGCTCTCGCTTTCAATCATCCATCAATTCTAAACACACCAGCTACTTTGACTTTGATGCGTTATACCTACAAATACCTGATTTAAAAGTTATGTTATGTTATGAATTATGATGAGTAATTTGCTGAGTTGAGTTGGTACATACTTTCCTAGTAGTTGTCGGTACCAATTACCAACTCCAAACACTGTAAACAGAAATAAAATCTATCAACGAAGCCATTTTAAAACTACTATTTTCATTTTAAAATTGTATTGTGCCATTAGTTGTTCTGTGATTGTGCATAAATATTTTTTCCCTACTTTATCGGGAAATACGTATTCACTGGCAACCTTTCGCGCACACTGACACCCATCAGCGCTAGTGTCATACGCTGCTGTCACGCACATTTCGAAACAAAAACTAGCCGCTTTGAGCGAAGCGTTTGTACCCCGACGCTCCGTCTAGACATGTATATAGTCAAAGCTTATGGTATACAAAAACACAAAAGAAAGATTACCCTTTTCCTTTACTCCCCATTTCTTGGCAAGTTTTTACTCTGAATTGAAAGCTTGGCGTAATGCATTTAAGCTGTGGCGGGCAAACGTAAAAAAATGCGTTAACTAAATTTTTCTGTTATCTAAGTATAGCTTCGTAGAAGTGATGCAGCTAGAAATATTTTTTTTGTTTCCCATAGTTAATGGCTTCATGCGGTCAACACCTCAGAATAATAGTTATTGTTCTGAAGTCACCAGATTTAGCCAGTGTCAAAGTAATTTTTCTTGATTGAAAACATTCCATAGTGGAAATTGCCTTATTATTTTTTGACCTTTAAAGATTGTATGTACTATCAATATGTTTAGAGGCTCTAAAATATTGAATTATTTTTGTAAAACATTTTTATTATACAATAATTAATTATTGTACCTACTTATTTCATATAGTAATAATAATAAGCGATACTTTGGTAATACTTCATAGTCCACCACAATCCATTTCTAATTATATACTAAAGTGCATCTTAATTTTAATCAGGTTTTTCTACATTTACAATTGCAAGGTTTTTAGGTTAGTGTTGTGGTAGTGTTTTTAAATAGGAAAATGGTGCGTTTTTGTTATTCTGAGGTCAAGTTTAGCGATCAATAGTCAACTACAACGTCATATAGAACGCGTAGGTACAGTCATGAGCAAAAATATGTAAGTAAACAAAAGTAACTCCTAATTCCTAATACAATGGAATAAAAGTCAAAGTGTATACATATCGGTGCTCGCGACTGTACGTACGTCAATATTATTATTATTAAATTATATTATGCCAAAGTGAGACTAGAAAAGAGCAGGCGCGCGTCATAATTGTTTCTAACTTTCGCTTGCACTGAAACATACAAACTAACTTATACCATCATCAAAAGAAAAAAAAAATTAAAGCGAAAGAGACAGATGCTTACAATTTACTCGTTGTTTTGCTAAAACTAAGTATTTTTCATAAGTGGTTAGAAAAAAAGCCATTACCCATCAATTGTACGATGACTGGATTTCAATGATGGAGGCCTTTCCCCAGCAGTGGGACAGTTATAAATAGGCCATTAACTTACTACTTACTTATTAAAAGAAAAATCGGTTTGGTCGGTGCTCGTTTTAAGTTCGCCTAGCTAACTACCTCCATCTTACTTATCAAACAAAATCCGTCACAACAAAAATGTTCAGTGGCATTGCTGTGTTCCGTTTATAAGAGATAAAATATAGCTATTTCCTCGGTAGTTGAGGATTAAGGATAGTCGTCCTGAATGGGTAGTAGATATAAACGAAATTGGACGATTTAAAAATAATTATTTTCAAGTTTATTTGATTAAAAAAATTTACTTGATACCCGACGTTTCGACTGATTTACACCGGCAGTGGTCACGGGCTGACTGCTACTAGTTACTACCTTTACTAGTTAGCTAAAACAGAAATAGAAATAGAAAAAATATTTTCTATTTGGTACAAATCATCACACATACAAAATTCAAAACACAGGAACATCACTTATGCATGTACTAAATTTGTCGGTAGGATAGGTACCTATTGAAAACACTAAAATGTTTTTATTTGCTTAGTATTTTCGGATGGTTTTATTCCAACAATTTGACGATATAGAAAATAAGAGGATGAAAATCTCTTGCTTAGCTTATTTATTAGGATAAATAAGTTTATTACCACAATTATTAAATAAAAATATACAATATACACTTTTAAACTTTCGCGTTCCGTAATTAAACAAATTTAAACGGGGATTAACGCAAACTAATTAGTAAAAAGGTATCATACTTTCTTTATATTGTTTAAAAATATACAAATTACCTATATATTATTATATTCCCTATCAATTTTATAAAAACATACGGCTATCTAAAACATTAAATAAAATTGTTGGCCGACTACTGGTTTTTACACAGTGGGGAAAAAAAACTTAAACCTAAACCAAAATCATAAAACTATTTAGTGTTAAACGTAATAGTATAATTGACTTTTAAGAATTTTAAGTTATTCAGAAAATAGTAAAACTAAAGACGTAAGACGTTAGCTGTTTAGTGTAACCGACTGCAACCGTTCAATACACTCAGATCCTGTGTTTGTATAATAAGACACCTTCGTTCGTCACATGCACATGTGCACCGTTTACTGAACCAATTTTCACCATATTCCAATACCACGCTTTAACAACTAATTATAGGGGAAAGGGTATTTATAATTCCTAAATGCATAAGTGTTTT
The DNA here is from genome assembly GCA_947562085.1 of Eudonia lacustrata. Lineage (NCBI taxonomy): Eukaryota > Metazoa > Arthropoda > Insecta > Lepidoptera > Crambidae > Eudonia > Eudonia lacustrata. The sequence goes on along the minus strand of OX387339.1, from coordinate 23,541,970 downwards.
TATTATTATTTTTCATCTGTCACACAACATGGTTACTGATATAATCGAATGCCTCTCTATACCAAGGTAACGCTCGTGGGCAGCGCTGGTTAACAAGCTAACGAGTGGCCGTGAAACATAACGCTGTTTGAAGTTAATACAATTTCTTCTAACTACCGGTGGCCAATAATTTTATTATTGAAGTTAAATGTTTTTTACATGGAAAAAGGGCTTGCAGCTTTTTCCACGAGCTTGTTTAGTTCAAGTTCAGAACGTTGTTCTCATACCTTCTGAGATTCCGGGAAATTCAAATTCAATTTTAAATTCAAAAATCATTTATTCAGTTTAGGCTACAAGTAGCTCTTGTGAATGTCGCTATGCCATCGGTTCGTAAGTCTACTCTGGGCGGGAGATCTTGTACTGAGAAGAACCGGCAAGAAACTCAGCAAGTGTCCAGCTACTCGTAAAAGGCGCACTTTTAGCTGGACACCTGCTGAGGACACTTGCACAGAAAGGCGCACTGCAAATAAGCAGTGCAAATATTCTCAGTGCTTTCTAATAAAAACCCTTTCCTCGTATAATCCAATTAAAAATTTCCTAGCATCTTCGTTACTTAGCTATTTGTCTTAGAGCCTACTGTGTCATATCGCCCATTCATTTGCATGTGTCTGCATTTTAGACATGCCACAGACTAGTGAACTGAGACTTTCTTCATCCATGCCGCCAGCCATCATTGCCAAGGATGGCGACACCAAGATCTGCAGCTCGCCTGGTTGCATTCATACGGGTAAGTTGGAAAAAAGCCTTGTATTGCATTTTTTACAGTTCACATCTCATCTGACAAAGAAAAAGTGTAGTGGTTTGTCCTCATTACACGTCTAAACGGATCAACGGATCGACGGATCGAAGTGATTCTTTTGCTCAGAGAAAGATAAGTAGGCGTAAAAAGACAGACCGAAATACACTTGGATGCAAATAGATAGCGTTTTAGAGTAGCCATTATTGGAGTGAACTAAGAAAGTAGAATAGACTTCCTTTTATTTTCTTTTTGGTATATTTTTTTCCATCTATATAGCTAGCATTTCTATATTTTTTTTATTTTGTATTTTTAGAACTGTTTATTATCTGTATTATGTACAGTGCCTGCACATCATACTATCCAAAACTGCAACATTTCTTCAATAACCATAGCCATATAGGCTTATCAAAATCTTGAATTGTGTTTTAATGAAGAAAAAATATAAACAGATTCATTTTTAAATATTATTCCATAATCTATTTCATCAATGTAATGATTGCTAGTTTTCATTGGTAGACATAAAGTCAAAATCTATTTGAAGAAAGAAAGTTTGTGGAAATCTGATGTGCAATCGTGTGTACCAAAAACAATGCCAGCCTCTGTATTCACTAACCCTCGACGTCTTCGCAGCGTCAAAGCTCCTGGTCAACATGGATGAGAAGGTGGACCCTTGCGACGACTTCTACGACTTCGCCTGCGGTTCCTTCGTGAAAAGCACGCGCATCCCCGAGGACAAGACCTCTGTGAATACCTTCTCCATCATCACGGACCAGCTGCAGGAGCAGATCCGAGCACTCCTGGACGAACCGGTCACCCCTGATGAGCCCCGGCCATTCGTCCTCGCCAAGACCTTGTACCAGGCTTGCATGAACAGAAGTGAGTAGCGCCATTTTGCTTTTTTATTTTATTTAATGCTTGTTGCGGTTTGCGCATTTGGGCAGTGTCAAAGTCAGGAAGAATAGTGGATACATTGTTTTATTTGTTTAACAAAGATGGTATAAGTAAAATTTCAATGTTTAGTGTTTGCTTCTTCCCCCGTGTATTCGAAGTTACCTAGTTTTATGATACACTCTGTACGGTACCTTAAATAAAATTCTATCTAAAATAATTAGTGATTTAAAAATTAAAAACAAAGTACCTAGGTACGACAGTGTTTCCACCTTTAAATTAAATTTGTTACTAATTTAATATTATAATTATTATTTTAATAACAATTGATTCATAGTTCAAGAAGTTATTTTGTTAACTGTTAGTGAAATTAATAGTAAAGTAACGCTTGACACATATTCCTAGACTTACATTTTCTACTTTCGGTAAGAACTAACTCGTATATTTACGAGTAGGAGGTACCTGTCACAATCGAGGAAATCGGCCCGCTTTAAAACAACATTGCCGCTCGCAGTAAAAACTGTAAACCAGTGAAGTGTCCAATTTTTGTGATACGTCTGTTCGATGGGTGGCAAATGATTAATCTATATATTAATACGTGAAGCAAAAACTTTGTACCCCTTTTTTACGAAAATTGTGCGGACGGAGGAGTATGAAATTTCGCACACGTATAGTTTATATACAGAAGGTTATCCGAATGTTAATATTTAAACAAAATATGCATAAAAATACATTAATCAATAATACAAACATTACACACACTACCATGTATTTAACACACACGCATATGTATTTGATTTTGACACACACGCATATAGTATACTTTTTTCAAAAATTTCAAAAATGGAAGAGGAGCGGCCGAAATCTGTCAATGCCAATCCAAACTTACATTCTATCTTTTTTAATTTTTCATTGCTTAGGATACAATCCGTGCAGCCTTAATAAAATTACGGTCGAACTTCGACCACTGGGCGACCACTAGTTAGTATAAAGCCGTGATTGTTATTTATTAACGTGTACGGAACATTATGAGGATCAATCACTAACGCAACAAGTGCCTAGCTGCTGGTTAACAAAGTTTTGGGTTACACGATGGGAATTGTATTATTAAGGTGACTATGTTAATCGAAATACCCTATAATAAGATAGATTTCTTAAGGTATAAAGATGATTCTTTAGGGGATAGAAGCTAGCGCTAAAATCATCCTCGATTTGAACGCGCACCCCATGACATGCCGGGTCAGGCGCACTACCAACTATGATATCGTGGCACTTTCCTTCTCGCTGAAATTAATCAACACTATCTACTTTAGTTTAAAGGAGCCTTATTTAATGTCGACAACTACGTCATCAAACATCTCAATATTTAAGATCAGATGAATTTAGTCAAGCTATATTTAAAATATACCTAAAGCGGCCTGTCCCGGCTTCGCACGGGTGGACTTTTTTTAATATAGCCCATGTTACTCAGCGCTTATATAGCATTCTAATGGTGAAAGATTTTTTAAAATCGGTCCAGTAGTTTTTGAGTTTATTCATTGCAAACATACATACAATAATACAAAGCTTTCCTCTTTATAATATTAGATATTAGTATGGATTTAACGCAAATTTTATGGTAAGAAATTAAAGCTTGATAAAGTGTTTAAAAGAACGAAAGTGATGACTAATATCGGCGGGTTGGACAGAGCCACGTTATAGTTGCGTAGTTCGTAGTGCACTCAACCCGGTATGTCATGGGGTGCGGGTTCGAATCGCGATCATAATTTTTTTTTATTACTTTCCAACGAAAATCTTAATATAATAAAAATAATAATAACTTGTGTTACTAAATGTTCAGCACTTTCGTTGCTGACCGTACCATTTAGTTTAGAACGAAACAGACAGCTGTAGATTGTTCAGTTTATAAGAACCGCTGTTCTAAAACAACAATGTTGTTTGCCAAAAATACTCAAATTTCAGTAATTGTTACGTCCGCCCCTTGATTATTTTAAATACAAATGAGAAACCTTTGAACCTGTACGTTCAAATACATAAATTATCATAACACCTATCTAGGTATAATGTACAATATAATTTCAGTTGACGGCTTAATTTGAAGACACTTAAATAAGCAAGGTGTCTTTACTTTGCTTATATGCTGTTAATTGTCTTCAGATAAAGTAATAATATTTTCAATTCGATTTCGTTTCATCATCAGTCATCCATCACGCTTCCGTCCGTTGCGATGTTCATAAACATCCGTGTGCGCCTGCGATGTATTTCAAGTTGAATTATTATTTACAATCTAAAGTCATTAATGTAAAACTCTATCTTTGAACTGCATAGTAGGAACTTCTTGGAGCCAAAGTTTAGAGTTAGTTAGAAGTTACGTTTGAACACTTTTGTTTAATTTTATAAAATTTGTATTTTGCCAATTATTAATAATGTAATAAAGTGATAGATTAATTAGTGTTCGTAAACGAAAACTAAATCTATCTATATCTATATCTATATACAAATTCCTCATTGGGAACTACTTAAATAATGTTGTCAGGTGTGTGAAACCGATAGTATCTGTATATGAGCCATCGTTAAATAAATGTTCATAAAAGCCCTCTTCTCAGAGTCTGCATTATTGAGATGGGCTACGGAACCCTACACTGCGCGTGGCCGGTTTTTTCAAATTGTCCAAAGAAGTTCGGGTGAGATCAATAAAGTCCCAAATCTCGACTGAAACTCTATATTAATTAACATAGACATGTCACGTATCGACTTACTTTAAATTACTATAAAAACCCTGTTTTCTCTCAATAAACAGATCCAGTTAAGAATCGACTTCCGTTGTGTTATTTCGTCTCCCGACGCCACACATCTCATGGCGATGCCAGGAACATGATTTGAACCTGGAATCTTCTTGATGATGATGATGACTACCAAAAGGTGGAGTGCTCTCATCTTTCTGAAGCATGATGGTGCTCGAGATACTTTCAATTGGTTCACTCATCTAATAACCGGCAAATCGAACCCAAATGCGAAAGCCGCGGTGAAAACAACACTATAAATATAAATTAAACTAAATAAAGACTTCGTAAATTAAAGAAAAAACCTTTAGCATTAGGGAACGGGTGATCTCATTTTTATTTTAGAACTAATTATTTTGCATTTATAATGCAAAACAAAGGATTACCTATTACGTTCGAATGTTTAAGGTGAATCATCTAAACACAGACAAGAAACAATGCTGGCTAACGTCGCACAATCAAGCATTATATTTTCACGTTAAATCGTGAGTGAAAAAATAACAGTCTAAAATCAATATCACTTGACTTGTAAAGAGTAAATGTAAAATTGTATTATAAAAACTTTCCTAAAGGAATTCAAATAACAGAAGCACAACTTACTCAATAGTTCGTTGACCTGCCTCATATCACTTGTCTCGGTCAACCCGAGTCTTCGAAGTAACCGGTCCACAAAGCACTTCATACCTACACTTCTGTAAATAATTAATTAATTATTAATTTTTTCACTGTATTTTATAAATAATTAAATTGAAGCTTATTGTACTAATTAATTTGAGACTCAGTAAACATATTTATTAATAGAAAGAGTGGACATGTATTTAATGTTTTAAACTAAAGGATTGCTATTAGTGCGAGCGTAGTGTACGAGTAGATAGTAGTACTTACTTGTGTCTTTCTATGTTCCTTGCATTGCTGAATTGTATCCCGGCTTTTCCCAGTAAAAGGTCTTCTGCTGTTGACTTGCGACTTGCAGTAAGGCGAATCAAATATTAGTTTTTACAAGCTTACTAAGTTTTACGAAAGTTTTTTGTAGGCAGATTTTTATGCCGCCTCATCGAGGAAACTACGGTTTAAAACAAGGTCGTTTCTAATTTTAGAAATGTCGAAGAGGACAATCAAAGGACAAAACCACTTATTATACTTACCGAATTTAGCAAAAAATTGACCTTGGCCTGAATGTAGAATGAGGCAATGAGTTCAACAATTTTCGTTGGATACAATAAGTGATTCCATGTGCAACGCTCATGAGGAAAGGCCATCTTTTAATTCTTTATCCCAACAATGGAAAATATAGCCTAAACAGCCAATGTAAGGTAATGATTAAATATCATTCAATGATTCAGAATTTGCTTGTGCACCTCCAGTAGTTTTTTATTGCCATCTATCTAACTAACCACTTGTTATCTACTTTCCTTTCTACAAATATGCTAAAGATTTTTAATTAGCGTGTTTTATATATAACTAGCAGCCCGCCCCGGCTTCACACGCGTGTACTTTTTTTTTTAATATTGCCTATGTTACTCAGCACTAATGTAGCATTCTAATGGTGAAATAAATTTTATAAAATGAAATCGGTTCAGTAATTTTTGAGTTTATTCGTTGTAAACAGTATGTATGTATGTATGTATGTATGTATGTATATACATACATACATACATACATACATACATACATACATACATACATACATACATACATACATACATACATACATACATACATACATACATACATACATACATACATACATACATACATACATACATACATACATATATACATACATACATACATACATACATACATACATACATACATACATACATACAAAGCTTTTCTCTTTATAATATAGACAATAGGTAGTTAGATAAATAATTGGGTAGGTGACTGGTTAGTTAATAGAGACACTTTTTAACAGCAACTGTCAAACGATTTTTTGTAATAGAAATTGTATGGGAATGGTCCGTAAACTATTACGTCACTATTGTGCTCTGTCTCTATTAAACACTTTTTAAGTTACAGAATTTCATGCTTAGGTCAAATAAAAATAGGTTAATGTTTTAAAGAACTGGTACATAATGTCATTATATATTTTTAATGTGCTGTAATTAATTCTTGTTGTTGTCACCATCCCTATTTATAGCCTTGCGCCATCTTAGATAACCATCTCCGTCCAACTACACTTTAGTCATCATGTTATAATATGACACTTACACTTATTTCCTTGATAAAATAATTAGATACTAGGCCTGGGCGTATTTAATTACAACAATTATTATACTGTTGTTACCTACTTTAACTAGTTCACTGATAATGGGAGTGAAAGTGAAATTAACAGCTGTTTTCCTTCCGCGATTTGCACAACAGTGACGCAATTGACGGATGAACGGATATTGAGTAGGTGCATCGTGAAAAAATGAAGGTTTATTAAACGCGATAATACAATTAACGTAACTTAAGGTGGAAACATACTGCTAAAACGCAACGCAACACCATGTATCGACACCCGATGTGCACCGTGCACATTACCAACACGCTACGTGATGCTACATCACGCTCCGCTAGTGTCATAGTATCCTGAAGGACGTAAGTGACAAAAAATATCTTAATACCAGGAATGTTCTTGAATGACTGACGCGTGGCGTCGGGTGTTAACTAGAAACACTGCGTGCCAAGCGTCGGGTGGCGTGTGTACCCCCTCTCCCGGCAACACGCCGATCTAGATCGACTGGATTTTTCCGCGTGGGAGTGCGTGTCATCACATGGTGTGTTTTATATGTGCACCTGACCATAATAAATGTATGGGATTGATTACTACTGACACGCGTCGGATGGCGTGACGTGGCGTCACGTTTTAATAGTATGTTTCCACCTTTAGAGTTTTACAACACTAGACTACTGACGTAACTACCCTATGTTACTGGTAATTAACAAATAAGCATTGGTTAAGCGTGCTCAGCCATTCCATTAAATGTCAGGGTTTAATGAACTGGCTAGCTCCAACTAACGGATGAACGGACGACTGATTTAATCATTTCGCTGCGATTTAGATATCACATATCGGTAATCTTAAAGTTTGTACCTGGTAAACACATTATTCATTAAATTCATGTGTCCCCTGATAAATACAACCTGGCCCTGGCTCTCAAGGCAATTGTGAAAAGGCATTTCCTATATCTTGCTCACTATCAGGCAGGTTGGTGTTTGAACACCAAATGCTTAGACAGTATTAATAACAAAGAAAAATATATAGGACACAACCAAAGGTATATTTTTATAAACCTTTGGTTTTGAAACATTCTCGTATTATTTCCTTAATGAAGTTTTTTGTACTTTGTACTTACCCCTGTTTACGCACATTGCGTGCAGGAAGAGTGTGACATTTGATTTTTATGGAGAATTACTGCAGTTATTTATTTAAAATTTAATGAATTACAGTCGAAATTCGACCATTGGGAGACCACTAATTTGAAATGAAATTTCTTAATTCCATGTAGGCAGAAAACTACACAGACATAAGGACATAGGTACATTATTGTTTTTTAGTTTTAACCATCATGTTCATCATCATCATCTCAGCCAAAAGACGTCCACTGCTGGACAAAGGCGTCCCCCAAGGATCCCCACAACGACCGGTTTTGTGCTGCTCACATCCAGCGGCTTCCCGCGACCTTTACCAGATCGTTGGTCCACCTTGTTGGATAATATTTTTAATAAAGTTATTTTAATTGTCACAGCCACCATCGAAGCTCGTGGTGTGCAGCCACTGCTGGACATGCTCCGCCGACTCGGCGGCTGGCCTGTCCTCGACGGCAAGGACTGGGACGAGTCCAGCTTCGCCTGGGAGCAGTCCGTCTACAAGTTCCGCAGGGCCGGCTACTCCGTCGACTACTTCCTCGACTTCTCGATCAGCGTTGACGTCAAGAACTCCACAAAACGGATCATCGATGTAAGAGTTTTCAGCGACACGGTCATCTGACTGTACCTACTTACTATTGCATCATCACTGTTATGTAAACTAAAGATTTCAATCGATCTGATTTTAGTTGTTAGTGTTAGATATTGGATTTATTTGTGGCTTTCATCTTATCTGTTCGAGGTGGGCGCTAATAACTACAAAACACCCCTCGACTATTTGTAGTTATCAACAATAACATATATTTGTGTAGGTACATTTGTATTTTTGCACCAAATAAAGAATATATTTATTTATTTGAAAAAAATGTTATTGTTCAAAGTCAAAGATGTGCTAAAGCGAATAATCTATTGCTCTGCGAATTTTAACTTAGGTACGCTTAGCATCATACGGAATACTTTGTAGTACCTAGTATGTGCGATATTATATATGAGTGATGAGTGCGAGTTTTATTTAATATTCAATCGCGGTACTTGTAACCAGAATTTGTACCTATGGCATGAAACATCACCGAAGGTGAAAAACGGTATGTGGCAATTTTGCCATACAAATTTTTGTATTTATGACAAATAAAACTCGCACTCAGCATCCTGAACGAAACATGAAACTATAAAGATGTCTCATAAAACTGTTTTTTAAGTCTTTTAAACGCCAACACTCCTGCGCTTGCGATTATTGTTATTTTCAATGTATCCAAACCAAATTTCGCCCACAGCTAGACCAAGCTTCGCTGGGCCTCAGCCGCGAGTACCTGAACCGAGGGTTCAGCGACAAGTTGGTGCAAGCCTACTACGAGTACATGGTGGACATCGCGAAGTTGCTGGGCGCCGACAGGGCCCGTGCCGAAGTCGAACTCAAGGACTCCTTGCAGTTCGAAATGAAACTCGCTAACGTAAGTATGTTTCTTCAGAGAGTTCGCTGTGAACATCCTTCACAGTATCACCGGACATTTTGGGGGCGGCGACTTAAAGGGTTCCTCGGGCCGTGGCATCGAAACACCGTCAGGGGGTTTCTAGAGGGAATGGCATGACGTCAGCGTGTCTCGGTTCCCTACTAGATTCTCCGAGGGGCTCAGATCGGATCACATAACTATGGTAGTAAGGACGATAAGGGACTCAATGATGGAAAAATGTAACTCTAACAGATAAAGTTTCCCTAGCAGAACCAACATCTGAAGCTGCAAAATGTTTGGTAGACTACGTCTGTCACGTTTTTTTTGTAATATTTACCGTATACAAGTAAGGTTAAAAGATAAAACTGTCAAGTCTGTGAGAGACAATAGCCTCAAAATAAAATAAAAATGAGTATTATGGTCAGCCATACAGCCAGGCCTTTTAAGCGTAACTTTAATGTTATCTTTAAAAAATATGGCGAATCAAAATCAGTTGAAGTAATTGTAAGTACAAATTGATTGGAACGTGTTGATGAATCTACGCATATGTATGAAATGTAATCTATTTAGGTTAGAAGATATTTCTAGATTTACAGCTTTCGTTGTTGTGTCCGGCGTCCGTTAAGAGGGAAACGAAAAATTACGCTCTAAAAAAAGAGAAAATAATCTGTTTTTAAATATATTTGCAATAAAATGGCTGATATTCATTACGTAGTTAAATGTATCGATGTCACAAAATATATATTTCCTAAGTCTACATATATTAAGCATAGTCTTACCAGTTGCTTTGGCATTGATTTATTAGGCCGCTCCGCCGACAGAGCAACTTTGATCTCCGTATTGCGGCAACAGGCGACTCGTAACTAGCTGTATCTAACTAACCTAAAGAAATTGCACACACATAGCAACTCTAGTTGCTAGTTTCGATAATTGACAACAGTTTTCAGTTGCTGAAAACTGTTTTTGGTGAGTCAGTTTAAAATGGCCGCAACTGCTCGTCTAATTTGTACAAGTTGTGTCCAGCTGTCCCTAACTGGCAAAAACTGACTAAAGATGGCAACAGTATATAAACAGGGGTATTTTTGTTCCTGCAACTATACAGCAATCTTTAAAGAAAACTTTTTAAATGTCAATAGTTTCTGCAACTAAAGTCGCTCTGCCTGTTGAGCGCCTTGCACTGATCGAGATCAACTAGGTCAATGATAACATTATATAAGCCGAGAGCTAGGTGTTATGCATAAACTGACCAGCTGATGACGTCGATATACTTAGAGTAGGTATTGACGATATTGCAAAATGTAGCGCCGTCTCCGACGTAGGTACAGTTCCAGAAAAATAATAGGCAATCGTGATTTATTATAAATGACCTTTGTTTGTTCTGAAACAATAACCATAACTTAACTCCGTGTGGTAATAAAATAATGGTTAGTTACATAACGGGCCTGCTTTGAAATGTGTGAAATAATTGTTTGCGTTCGGTCGCGAGCCCGCTGGGCCCCGCGTCCACGTATTAACAATAACAGCTTTATGGGGCCACAAAGTAGTGATTTTTTACGAGCTTTGTTGACTTTTATGTAAAATGAATCACTGCGAGGGCTATGAATACGGTTTATATAGGGTGGTATGTTGTTTTAAAGATCTCTTCAAGGTCTGTAGTGCGTTCCGGTTCGGGTCTGCGCCTTAACACCAATCAAATGAGATCGCGTGTGCCGATCAAATTGCGATCAATCAGTATTTAAGGAACAGCAATAATCGTTTAACAAGTGGCAACGAGGCAATGACAAAGCGTTCGCGGAGGTAGGCAGGAAGATGTGGATATTTATACGTAAATTATATGCCTAGGTACCAACAGGTTCTCGGTTGTAAGATAAAGTTACCAATAAAAGCACTTTTGCCAATAATTTGGTTTGCTATCGACAAGTAGGCTTTTATCTACATGTTCATGCAAGTAGGATGCGACCAATTGATTTTCAATGTCAGTAATTGTTTTCAAACTTTCTCTTCCTCAGGTTTGCAGAGAATGTTACACTGTATATCTTTTATCTTTCTTAGCTGTTTATCTTTCAATTTGGTAGATACATTTTTCATCGACTCGTGTTGTCCCACTCGCTTTATTTTGGAGAGTTTGCTGATGGACTCGTGCGGCCTTTCAGCGTCACCGCACTGTTTTGGGGGCGGTAAGAATTTTAAAGGGTTCCACACAGGGCGTGTGATCGAAACGGGGTTTCTAAAGGGAATGGCATCGAGCAAAGCGTGTCGCCTCCCTACTAGATCCTCCGAGGGGTTCGGATTGGATCGAGTGCTCCCATTCCTGAGTGAAGATGTAATAAAATTAACAGACTGGCGAAAATCGGCCGTCCGGAGAGTGTACGAGGCGGACTATTAAAAAAAATTGTGATTGCCAACTAAAACTCACCAGTAACGCAACGCAGGTGGTACTTAGTAGTTTATTGTTTGTACGACGCGAGTGATACGATTTTACACTCCTGCGCTGCGCACTGCCTGCAGCAGTGTTCGAGTAAAAAGGACAGGCTCCTAATTTTATTTGTTTTCTTTCTCGCCTACGCATCGCTGCCCAAAGGATTACTCGTTACCGTCTCAAGTGAGTATAACCACTGATCAATATGAGCGTACAGCAATCTCCCACTGGAAGTAGCACTATTTCGGCACGGAGTGCGTCTTACACAGACTTACCAACCGAACTACTGGATATATCGGACGTATCAAAAATTACTTTCCGTAATAAAAAAACGACAATTAGAAAATGACAATGACGAAGTTATGGCTGAATTTGGTGAGACGAGAAACTAATGATAGCATTACCAAATCAGATGAGTGAAATGATGACTTATTTACTCATTTATTAAATTGTAAACTGTTATCTTCAAAAAATTAGCAGAAGATGTCTCCGCTATTAAAGAACCAATCATCATCATCATCATCATCATCATCAGCTCATTTTCATGTCAGTGGGGAAGCTGGGTCATGAGCCTTCCCTATGGATGGATAGGGAGAACGGGCCATAAACCACTATGCGGGCCCAGTGCGGATTGGTGGTCAATGTGTTGGTGTTTAAGAACCAAGTAATGGTATAAAAAACCACATACCCTAACCGAAACACAAGCAAAATTGAAATTTAACATAACCAGTCCTATAAGAATACAAGTGGCATTACAGAGAAGAAAATAGTTTCAGTAGAAATCGTCTTTCACGATAAATGCGAGAAAAGAAATAGTAATCAAAATCAACGAACGCATGCTGGAGAAGCAAAAATATAATATTGTCTGGCTTACCATAGTCCCAAACTACCAACCCTAAGGAAAACTGGAAGAGGATAAAAATTCTGTTACAAAGAAGATCAAAATTGCATTGAGTAAAGATTTGCTGCACTCAAAAACATATATATACTCTAGGAAAGTATCAACTAGACAAATGTAAGAACTTCAAAGTATGCTTTCCATCTCCAGAAACCGCTAAATCTATTTTAAAAAGCAAGAAAATGGTTAAAGAAGACACGTTAAGTCACGTTAATCCAATATGAAAACAATCCAACGATTCCAACGAGTATACAATTACAAGAAGAATTACTGGAGAGAAAAACACTTGCTCGAAATATACAGAAATCGAAACATCAATAATAATCATCATATGTGTGTGTGTGTGTGTGTGTGTATGTGGTGTTAATAAACGCTTTTCTTTCTTTCTTTCAGTACTAATAACTACTACAAAGCACATGCACCGCATTGGAAATGAATCCATTGCAAAAGAAATACCAATTTTGTATCAATAACAATAATATCTTCATGCCAAACTGGGACTGATGATCTAAAACTGACACAACTTAATCCCACCATTTTGAAAAAAGACGAAGGGTTTGAAAAAAATTCCACGAGCGGGATTCGAACCCGCTCCCCATGACATTATCATCATGACATTATATCATTATCATGATTCCATGCCGGGTCAGGTGCACCGCCAACTATGCTATCGTGGCTATTAATCGCAATTACCACTATGCAAGAAGTTATTAAGAGCATCACACGAGGTATAGATGGTATCAATACAAAAGTGAAATATAAGTGGGTCATAAATCATTGTGTCACAGAACTTACTTATTGTATACTTAAATAAGTGTCTTGAACTAAGCATATACCTTAGCGTCTGAAAATGGCAAAAGTCACTCCAATATTTGAATCGAGAATTAATTGCAACCAACCTATATGAGTGCTCCAGTGATTTCTAAAGGGTTTCGAAAAAAAATATACAATCATCAAGAAACGTCTTTAAAAGTAAACAGTGGTAAAAATGTAAAGTTATTAAAGCAAAACTAAGCCTGCGTCATTCATTGGGAATGGATAGTTTAAAATGATAGGACGGATGGGAGATGGGAGTTTAAAATGTAAGATTATTAACTTAGAACAGTAGTAATTAAGTACAAAATTATTAAACAATTATTATTATTAGCAATGATATACATTAAAAAAAAGATTTTAAGGATTTGCTTTATGCAGAACATTATTAATCAAAATATGTATATGAAACTTTTCGTTTGCGCGCCGGGCCTGGGTTATTTGGGCATTGCCCTTAATTTTTTACATGATGATATTGTAAAATACTGTAATGAAATATAATTTAATTTATGAATTACATTGTTAACTAACAAACTAGCTATCATTCAGATTAAGATTACTTTTAACTAACACATCAATATGAACTTAAGTATGGTCTGAAAAATATAATTTATTATTATACTCTATATTTATTTTCTTTCTTAAAACAGGATTTTTACAATATTTTAATATAAAAACAATAAAACATTATAAAAACCTAATCCTAGAGTACCGCCAGCAGCGAGGCAGGGCCCAAGCTACCGGTGGTCAGGGCTGCAAAGTGAGAAACCTCCTGACAATACGTGGCGTGTCAAGGAGTACTGCCTTTTTCATCTGACCTTTGACCCAACCTTTCAGCGAGAGCCTCTCTAGGTGTTGATCGAGGCTCTTGGCTAAAATACCGTTTTATTATTATTGAGGAGCTCGATGGCGCAGAGGTTAACGCGCCCGGTCTGCGAGTGCTGAGATTAAGCAACTTTCGCTAAGGCCGGTCTAGGGATGGGTGACTTAAAAAGTTTCATTTCGAACTCCTCCGTGCTTCGGAAGCCACGTAAAGCCGTTGGTCCCGGCTACCCGGCTGCTTTAGCAGTCGTTAACAACCACCAATCCGCACTGGGCCCGCCGCGTGGTTATTTATGGCCCGTTCTCCCTATCCATCCATAGGGAAGGCTCGTGCCCCAGCAGTGGGGACATAAAAGTGAGCTGATAATGGTGATTCTTATTACATAAATGGTTTCAGTACAATCTCCTAACAAATCATTTCTAAAACTAAATATAATCATATTTAAAACTAAAAATAAGAAAGATTCCGATTTTGACCCTCTAAAAATTTATGATCAAATAATGAAATTGCGAAAAATACCTCTGCCTACTTTAAGATGATAATCTTACACACTTGCAAAAGATAAAATCCAAACTATCATCTATTACGGGTACTTTAAGAGATACAGCAACATCCATGTCTGCTGCATCGTGAATTCATAAGAGATTTGTAGCCTAATCTGAATAAATGATTTGAATTTTGAATTTTGAACCGGAGTCGTTATAAATTCCCATATAGACTATATTTAGTTGAAATCTGGGGTATGACCGCAAAAAGTAATCTTAACTCAAAGAGCACATACAATTAAAAAGATATTATTTGATAATAAATATTTGACACCAACAAAGACCTACTTAAAGAAACGAAACTTTAAAATATATATCAATCGTACGTCTACTTTTTTACATGAATTTAATTCGCAAAATAATAACACAACCAAATAAGTTTTTACTGAAAAGAGACAAATTCAAAATATTATACTAGGAAATGCAAATGGCATTGTGCTTGACCCCAAGAAAACCTTTTGTTTCAGGGAGCAAATCCCTCCGATACGTTTATTTGATCGTCCCATCCCATGGGTGAAAAATCTGTCACCCTCGCTATGAGATTGTCGTTTGCACCACATCTCAAAATCGTCCATAACAGGGCCGCGTTCTATTTAGGTCGGTTATTCCACCTTATAGGCAGGCGGAGTAAAATGTCTCTTAGAAATAAGACGACAATTTACAAAGCCTGCATCCGCCCAGTCATGACATACGCTAGCGTAGTTTTCGCGCATGCCGCGCCTGCTTACTTGGCCCCCCTACAAGCCCTCCAAAACCGCTTCATGCGTGGTGCTACGGGTTGTCCGTATTACTATCGCAATGTAGATCTCCATCGCGATCTCGATCTCCCCACAATCAAAGATTTCATCAAGGACGTCTCCCGACGTTACTTTGATAATGCCCCCCACCACCCTAACCCGCTTGTTATGGCGGCCGCCAACTATAAGATTGAAGGCCTTCCCACAACAATACGGTACTCGTCCAGACGTCCTAAGCACGTCCTAAACGACCCCGATGATCCCATAATAGTTGCGAACGCCCCCCCGCCCGATCCTCTAAATGACAGCAGACATTTACAGAATACACTAAACATGCACACTACTTTAGGCCCAAGACACCGTACTCGTAGAACAAGGGTACGAAGAACCGGTTCACACGCGCTCTACACCAGGTACAGACATGTACCTGGGCGCTTCTCTCCTCCTCCACGGCCCGGTCCACCCGAGCCGAGGTCCGTGCCTTTAGAGGCGCCCTCGGGTGGTTCCGCCCCCCGATCCGATCCGAACCCTTCGGAGACTCTGGGAGGGCACGGGGACGCGCACTGTTAAGTGTCCGATGCCGTACCCTCTAGAAATCCTCCGAAGGTGATTCGTTTCAACACGGCTTGAGGTACCCTTTACGTACCTCGCCGCCCCAAAAAAGCCCGGTGAAGCTGAAAATGCCTCATGCGGCAATAGCAGTCCCTCTCCAAAAAAAATAGGGAGCAAAATTGTACAATAGGCTACCACAAGACATCAAAGAATGTCACATGTCAAGTTACAAAAATTTGCTGAAATACCTTATAATAAATCAAATCAAAATCAAAATATTTTATTCACAAAATTACAGGTTTGGTAAATACATGTAGACTCCTCAAGTTGAATAATAACCTGCATTGGGAGAGAGCCGCTCTTCACTAAGAATACTACACAACTGTGTTTATAGTTCTAATAAGGCAATTAACTAAGGAAATCTAAATTATAAAAATACATTTTTCTTACTTTTATTATAATACAAGTACCTACTTAAATAAATATGGAATACTCGTACATGGATAAATGTATGCTTATAAATATAATGTATAGTATATAACATAGATAGATACAACCATTCTCACAAAACAATGTCATTAAATACATAAGAGCTAGTTTTAGATATTTCTTTATATTGTCATTGTATGCTATTATTTTGTTACTTTAACGTAGCAAGCATTGTTTCAAGGCAGTTTCTCGTCTAATAAACTACCCTAAGCTATGCTTAGTTTGGTACCGACTAACATATTTGATATTGTGAATCAATCTCTAATATTTTATTTTATATTCTAAATTCAATATTTTATTTTTTTAACTCGTCTCAACAGGTTAAGTCAATTACTAACATCATCTTTTGCTACTTTAAATCATATACCTAATTCTACTAAAACTAGAAACAAACAAATAATTTTAAAATAATATAACAGTGCCGGTTGTTAAAGGAATAAAATAAAAATACTCTACATGAAACCATACAATGCAATAACCGTTACTGGTCGACTGGCAGATAATGTCTCAGGGCTTTAGTCCGGCCTTTTGCTGTATTTTTGCAATAAAGAATAAATAATAAGTACATTAATAAAATATCACAATCATCATAATTTAGTGCTTTCTTTAAAACATAACATTCTTAAAACTAACTAATCGCTTAATAATCTCAAAACGATACAATTCAAGCCCCTTCTAGTAAAGCAGTGAGCGTAGTTGGGACGTATATCTACGATCTCTGGTTTTTGGTACGCCGGATGCTGTGATTGTTCCAATTTTAATTTTTCTACTCTCGACTTCTGCGCTTCTCCAGTATTGTTTAGCTATTAATTATTGTGTTCTCGTGATAAGCAAATTGTTGTAACAGTAAAATAAAGAGCACTGTTCAAACAACAAGCAACGTTTTGCTGACTTTAGTTTGATGAACTAATTGTTTGCCTATAGAGGAATTCGTTCGTTATTTTTTGTTGGTTCCCTAATTGGTCTGTGGTTTGTTTAGATCTCTCTGCCTCTGGAAAAGCGTCGTAATGCCACCAGCTTGTACAACCCAATGACGATCGCCGAGCTTCAGCAGAAATTCCCGAAGTAAGTACCATCAGTAGGTTCACATTTGAATCAGAGATAACATATCAATGCTAACCATGCTTCATTCAACATGCATGATAAATGATCATGATACTGATCACACTCAATGTATCACTAATGTGTGTCTGTAGTAAAAATACTGTAAAACAAGACAACAATAAGTAAAGCATTTTCTAAAATGTATGCGATTTGAATAAAACAGCTTTTACGGATCTACTCGCGTTTATTTTACACATTGATTTTATATTATTGTGTACATATATTTTTATATATTGACCTTTCTTATCCTAGGGTGCCCTGGTTGGAATACATCAACACCCTACTGTCGCCGCACGTGAAAGTGGATACTGATGAAGTCACCATCGTCAGCGTGCCGAAGTACATCTCCGATCTTGTGGTAAGATTGCAATGACTCTATGTTCTATCTTCGCCCCGGGTAGGTCACTGCAAGTCAAATAAGTGAGGCCGCAAGTTCGAATAGGTCAGGAACCTGACTGCGACTTGCTTGCGTGACCCACTTGCTGTCCCAATCCCTACAAATTGAGTTAGGGAAGACTTAATGAAATTCTAGACACTGCCATCTTTGCTGCACTTTTGCGGCAAGCAACTGTTTCTTTCTAGAATTTTGATTAGCTCACGTCTCACATCACTACACTCTAGGAGCGAAAGAGTTCTGCATTCTGAGTTCATTATGCTGGCATGCAAAGACACAATGCAAAGATGTTACCTAAGCCCTGGGGCTTAGGTAACATCTTTGCATTGTCTCTTTGTAGGCAGTTGGTAATTTTGTGAAGGCATTCTCCATCCATCTCTACGTTTTAGTTCGTGGATTAAGTGGTGAGCTGTCTCTGACAGGTTCTAAGAAGTTTTGGAACATTTTTATTAGTTTATTAACAAATTATTAAAATAAAACAAAAAACCCGACTGCTAAAACAACTATATAAAAAACAATCATATACTCGTAAAAACCGGACTAACATAAAAAATAACTGCAAAGAGAAACAACTGAAAAGAAAAAAAACAAGCTCTACGATCCCAGATATTCATTCCCAGATTTTATTTTAAGTATAGGTATCGGACAAGGAAATATTTCACGTTGCATTCAACATTGCTCAAATGAAATTCTGGGATCGTTTTTTTTCTTTTCAGTTTTTTCTCTTTGCAGTTATTTTTTATGATAATCCGGTTTTTACGAGTATATGATTATTTTTTACATAGTTGTTTTTGCAGTCGGGTTTTTTGTTTTATTTTAACAATTTGGTTTATTTCAAACTTTTTACTTTTTTTTTTAAGTATATTCCGGATTTTTTTATAGCATATGTCACTCCCACAGTCAAAACAAATCCAACAACACCTCATATGTTAAAATCCACCATGCCGTTTGGGCTGTAGGACGTGCCAAAGAAATAGACATACAAACATACAATACATATATACACTCGAAAACATAACCCTCCTTCTGACGCAGTCGGGTAAAAACGTGTTCTTTTACAGAATTTGCTTGAAAACACGCCGCGTCGCGTCCAAGCCAACTATGTGATGTGGCGAGTGGCAGGAGCCTCTGTCTCGTATCTGACCGACGAACTGCGGCGAAGGCAGCTGGCATACGTCACCGCCCTCTCTGGAAAGACCGAACGCGAGAGCCGTTGGAAGGAGTGTGCTGACACCACTAGTGTCAGGTAATGACTGCTGCTTGTGGAGGTGGAACTCGTCGCTATCCGTAGCTCCAGGCTATCCTCGTAGCTGAAAAGGAATAGTACAGACAGTGATGTCAATGCACATCTGCCAAACTGTAACTGTAACTGTTAGAAAAACGATAATGGCTTTCATAACAATAAAGTAACATTGGGTTTATATGCGACTTCAAAATAAGTTTCTCAATTCGACCGTCTTAGATATATATTTTATGGTGTTCGCGGATGACTTCGTCATATATGATTTACAGCAATTACCTGGTGTTTGGGCTTGATTAATTTGTATTGATGAGAACTTTACACCTAGATGGGTTGTGACTGTCATTAGGGGTCTGAGGATGAGGACGAAGGACAGTCAAGAGAACTCCTCAACGTTTTACAGTAGCTACCTTGTATTTGGACTTAATTAATTTCTATTGATGAGAACTGCACCCATATGGGTTATAAGTGCCATTACAGGTCTGATGATGGAGACCATAGAACGTCGAGGGAAATCCTCAACGATCCGCGCTCCTCTGGCGTTTCATTTTTTCTTTTTACATTAGTTTTGGTTTTATTTTTTTCTAAGCGTTTCCGTCTATCATTTTTTGTCTCAAGTAGCCGTCGTTTCCTCATCCGAGAAGCATCCATAATAGGTCTACCCACTAAAAATCGTAAAATAAATAAATTTTTAACAAAAAAACGGACTACGGAAACGGACGAAAAAAATTTACTTAGCACAAAGTAATTCGTATTTGTACAAGATTTTTATTCATCAATCTAAAAAAATACTTTTGTTTGGTTTTAGTATGTCCATCGCCGTTGGGGCGCTCTACATCAGGAAATACTTCAATGAGAACTCAAAACTGAATGCTTTGGAGATGGTGAATGATATCAGGTAGGTACATAGCGTTAAATTAATTTCCTAGTTGTAGATATCTATCGTTACAACTAGGTATAATCAGACAGACAGACAGACAGACAGTAATATCATATTTACAGTTTATGCACCGCTTCAGTGGTAGGTACAGCGGTTAAGGCGACGCATTGGAAATTTACGTGGCGGGGGGATCTAGATTTGTCCCAACAATTGTATATGATATGAATGATGAAGTGATATTTGATGACATGGTTTTTCATTTAATTGACTTCATTTTGCTAGTTGCAGAAACACGATTTGTTAACTTTTATAACAGAGAAAAAAATATCAAAGTTAACCTCTTTTAAAACAGAGATTTGCATTTTACAGGCAAACCAGACCGATTTAAGCATCTAAATTTTCTTAGTAGATTAGTTTTAACACACACTTTAATATGCTAGTTCATTTTTTTTTAAATAATTTGTAGTTTTAATTTGAAGGAAAAAAGCAGTTTTTCTTATGGTACGAGGCGCAAACGCTCCGTATTAGATTAATTGTTTAGCGGTGCGTCGCCTTAAACCACCTGTCTCAAATTCATAACTTTCGGATTCAGTTTCCTACAGGGGAGTACATATTATGTTTATGTGCTCGGTTAGTTGGTGGTTAGCTAGCCACCATCTTAGCAGTACCTAGAAATAGCAAGCTCCTCATTGGTTGAGGGTTCTGGGAGAAGTGCGGTTCCTTTCTCGTTCTCATCGTAACTTACCATCAGTTGTGTTGGAGGTGCCTATCTGTAGTTCGTCATATTGAAAGTGTCATCAACGCTTACTATTAATGTGTGCAGGCAACAATTCCGCAAGACTCTGACCCGGATAGACTGGATGGACGAACAGACCCGCCAAGCTGCCCTGGAAAAGGCTGACGCCATGTCCTCGCACATTGCCTACCCGAGTGAAATGTTAGACAACAACAAACTGACCGAGTTCTACGAAGGGGTATGACAAACAACTTAATCTACACATTACAAATAAATTAAGGAATACAATTTTATGACACCACTTAGGGTAACCGCTTAGTGATTGACACTGTTTCCTTTAATCTACTTATATTGGGTCCTTACCTATGAAATTGACGTTTTTTTCTCACTTACTAATAAGTGTATTACTTCTAAATGTCAATACCGGTTGTTAATATTATTACACACCTTTAATTGGGGCTATGTTACTTAGGCTTCAGTAATAACAATGATTATTAATTTTGTGTCTTTATCGCCCAATTTTTTTTTTAAATTAACTACTTTTTCTGTTCGCAGAATTGTTCTTTTGCGTTATTGTAGCTTTGAAGGGTCTTGATTTTTTTTCAATTTAATGTCGGCTATATTTAGCTAGTGAAACAAACACACTACTCTACAATTTTATAGTGTTAACATAAATAGATGCTAAGAAAATTTAAAAAACGTTTGTAGGAAAAATAAAATTTTATAAAAAATCTTCATACAAAACGTCAATTTCATAGGTAAGGACCTAATATAATTATTAATACGTGGAGCAAAAAATTTGTTTACCTCTTTTTTACGAAAATTGCGCGGACGGAGGACTATGAAATTTCGCACACATATGTTTATATAGAAAGGGTTATCCAAATGTTAATATTTTTTTTAAATTATGCATAAAAATTTATTAAATCAATAAAACAAACATTACACACACTACCATGTATTTGACACACACGTATATAGGTACATATACTCTTTTCAAAAATTTCAATAATGGAAAGGAGCGGCCGAAATCTGTCTATGCCAATCCAAACTCACATTCTATCTTTTTTAATTTTTCACCGTCACCGGCTTCCTAGCTGCCATTCAGTAAAATTCCAATGAAATTCTATTCAATGAAATTCCATAATATTTTTGGGCTGTGAATACTGGTTCCGAATATTGGTGCCACTATTAAACCTACATTTTTATTAAATCAATGTCATGTCATACCTACAGTGTTTTAGAAAAAGTAAGCTGCAACTACTATGTTAGCGGCGTTGTTGGCGGCAGCATCCCTGCATGTTAAGAAAGTATACAGTTCATTGGTATACCTACTTAAGATTTGTTAAGTGTGGACAAGCCGTCACATCATAATTATAAAACATTTTATGTCCTCATTACTGGGGTACGAGCATTCCCTATGGGATAGGCAGAACGGGCCATGAACCACCACGAGGGCCCAGTGCGGATTGGTGGTTGTTAACGACTGCTAATGCAGCCGGGACCATCGGCTTTACGTGCCTTCCGAAGCACGAAGGAGCTCGAGTTGATACATTTTTAACCGACATCAAAAAAAGGAGGTTATCAATTCGACTGTATTTTTTTATATTTTTTTTTAATGTTTGTTCCCTCAGAACTTTTTGTTTATACATCCGATGACCGGCTTTTGCGAAATTTGCTTAACCTTAGCAATTGCAGACCAGGCTCGTTAACACTGCGTCACCGAGCTGCTCTAAAGCATACCCATCCTATCCATATTAAGATGTTCCTTTAACTGTCACTTCACCAGCTGGAGATGTCACCGGACCAGCTGATGGAGTCGGTGCTGAACCTGACGCTGTTCGGCACGGAGTACCTGTTCGGCAAGCTGCGTGAGCCCGTCAACAAGACCGACTGGATCACCCACGGCCGCCCCGCCATCGTCAACGCCTTCTACTCCTCCATCGAGAACAGCATCCGTGAGTACTGGCAACACTTGATGGGATTCACTATCCTCCTGTTACCTAAAGTCCACAGTTGGGGGACATCTTTGATTTAAAGCAATTTAATTAAATTCTTTTTTTTTGGATTTTTTTTTACAAAAGTAGCAACTTACAGTAACACGTGTTTTTTTGTTGTTTAGTTATTACTTTAACGTAGGTATATTTCGTTGTGTTCCTAAATACACCTCCATCAATTATCAAACTATTGTAATCTTTTATCTATAGCTTCGTGATTGTAATCAAATGGATCGTTTGTCATTTAAAAACAAAATAAAGAACCCTTAAAGGTTTCAGCAGCCTTGTGAACCAATAATATATTTAATATCCAGGATGTCTCAGTCTCAACTGTAGTGACGTCAGTAGGTTCAGCTGAGCCAAAAGAAACCATTCTATCGACTAATTCTGTTATTCAAACTCAAACTCAAACTCAAACTTTTATTTGCAAACTAAGTGGTACATAGATGGTGTTTACATTGATAGTGTCCTTATTACTTAGTCACCTTGTACAGGTATAACAAATAATACTTATATTAACTATAATATGTAATACAATATGTTATAAAAATATATACCTATATTTATATTAAGTTGCTATTAAAGCTTAAATTATATTGTGAATTGAATTGTATAATAAATCAATAAATTATATTAAATTGTATTATATTATATTATATAACCCAGACCGCCAAACGTAATCACAAATCATCATATCGCATGGTTAAATATTCCTCTACAGTGTAAAAACATTTATTAATCAAAAACTTTTTTAATTTTGTTTTAAAAACTTTGTAGTTTGGTTCATTTTGTAATTCGATCGGTAATTTGTTATATATTTTTACAGCCATATGATGTGGGCTATGATTTAACATTTTTATTCGTGAGGGTGGCAAATGTAGCCTTCCTTTGTGGCGAGTGTTAATGTTATGGGTGTTCTGTACTTGTATAAATTTTCCGCTATTGCTTTTAACAAACAGGCAAATATCCTGTATATATAGTGATGGTAGCGTAAGCATATTAAATTTTATAAAATAGGGCTTACAGCTCTGCGTGTTGTCGATTTGGGAGAGAATTCTGACACATTTCTTTTGCAATATAAATAGTTGGCTAGCATTTACGCTGTAACCCCAAAGCATCACTCCATATTTGAGCCACGATATTTGGCGACTAATTTCGACTAATTATCGATAAAATCCTGGCATAGTCAAAAAGTCTGTTTTTCACTGTGGCTCAGCTGCGTCATCAAACGCGCTCGTGTTCATTATAGTAACAATGTTAATAAATATAATTATCATACCTTGGCATACCTTTTAAAATATCCGACTTTTCGGCAAAGTTGTATTGCACCAGCCGAAACATTGAAGAAATTAATTTTATGAATTATATCTCTGAATAGCAAAAAAAAAATTAAATAGTTAAATGTTTTATTTCGTATTTCTTGGCTATGTCAATACCATCAGTTACTAAGAATATTGGTTTTGGTTCACGCGACTTGTATGTTTCCCACTGCGCTCAGTAGACGGACGTTAGCTTACCAGCCAGAATACCAGCGTTTTTGCGACACGCCTCAACAACAAAACAAACTGAGGCGGGTCCTGATTGACAATAATTGTCTTGTGTGGGTTGTCTTTTTATTTTGTTTGTGTGTCAATATTTTTTTTTCTCTCTCTCTTTCTTATATACTCGGAGATAAATACCTAATGATGAGGATGATGTTACAGAGTTCCCGGCCGGTATCCTCCAAGGCGCCTTCTTCTCCGCTAAACGTCCAGCTTACATGAACTATGGTGCTATCGGCTTCGTCATTGGACACGAGATCACGCACGGCTTCGATGATCAGGTAATAACAAAAGAAATATCTAGTTTAAAGTTGTGAACATGTATTTAGAAGAAAGCTATACGTGTTTCACACCGATTTATACTATAACAATTTTGTTTCTGTAGATAATAAAATAGGTGCATATTTCAAAAATAATTTAAAAAGTTCAATTGAAAAGCAGAACAAAACAAGTTGGTGCTTCGCCGGATGCCAACAACGCGATCCATTCTCTTTTGTTCACGTTAAACTGTAGCACTTTTGACTGACGCCATTTTTGGCAATGTTAGTTGGAGGGCCAGAGAGTGCCATAAGCCCATAATCTACTTTTTGTACAAGAACAACACAACGTAATTTGTTTTTGTTACAGGGTCGCCAATTTGATAAGAACGGCAATCTTGTGGACTGGTGGCAAGAAGAAACAAAACAGAAATATTTGGAGAGAGCCAAGTGCATAATTGACCAGTATTCAAACTACACAGTCAAGGAAGTGTCAATGAAGGTAAGTCACGGATAGGTTCAAGATCTCATGTATCTCTAATGATCAGCGATACTACCATCTATCATCATTCATCATAGGAGTTTGAATTAACAAGCAGCTTGACATATACTCATGTCATAGTAATAAACGCTAGCTTGCAGCCATTTGGTCGGCAGTTTATTAAAAATAGTCTTTTAAAATAATTTGAAATACTTACTAAGTATGTAAAGTTGGTTTATTTTGTAGCATCATCATTAGCTCATGTTATGTCCCCATTGCTGTAGAACGAGCCGTCCTTATAGATATGGAGAACGGGCCTAGTAATGGTAGTAACCACACGCTAATAAACGCTAAGGGATGCTAAAGGGTGGTGACTCCGAAGAGAGCTAAAACAACCAAACCTGACGAGTGACAAATATAAATACGTGCGGCTAGCCCGTACATCTTGCCAACCAGAGAAGAACATACAGTAATTAAAAGTAAAGCTAAGTAAATAGCAACAATACAAGTAAAAAAGTTAAAAGCTACGCTAGGTGAAAACAATAACTGTAAATGCTTACGAATTGAATATTAATAATAAAAGTAAATAAATTATGGCTAAAAATAATAATAAGTAATAATATGTAAAGTTCACTTAAAAATTAATACAATAATTCTTAGCGTAACGAAAAGTAATAAGTACCTAGTTCAAAAGTCAGTTTCACAAATCGTTATGATTTGCGGTGGGTGTTACTACTTCACCAAGAGATTTACAAGGGATACTAATCGACACTGATCGCGGGGGCTTAGGAGGCGCTGTGCCTCTATTTACACTCAGAACGCCCATGCTCACGGATTTACGTAATTCACTACACTCGGGTTGCACTTGATGCTCACTAGGCACACACGGTAGACCGACGTTCACCGGGGTCTCCCCCCCGGGAGCTGCTGCTGCTGGATATCTCGAAATCCTTGCTTGCCGATACCTCTTCCTTCTTACTCGAAGAATAACTGATGCAATTACGATTATTAGTAGAATCGCAACTATGAGGTAGCTGATTGAGAACTGATGGATGTCGTGATTGCTGAGATCTGATGTTGATTCTTGCTTTAAGGTGCTTATCTCATCCATTACCTGATGGTAAACTTGCTGGTGGTTCTCTGTAGTAAAATCGTAAGCTGCCGCTTAAGTGTTGATGAGAGTATTTAATGGATATCTTTGATGCTTCAATATCTGGTTGCATGTTTACTAGTTTTACATAGTCGTTGTGAGCGTAAATCGTATATGAATCTGCCATAAGAGTGCAACCTTGGCCTATATCGAGTAGGCCATTGTCCTTTAGTGTACTGACTGACATACCGCTAGGACAGAATGTGCGAACGCTGCATTCATTGCAACACGAATACATACAGACATTCTGTCTGTGTAACTTGATTCATCTATTGTTACAAGGTGTTTGCTCGTAAGTGCAGGGCGATGTTTTAGTTTCCGCATTTATTAAATTTTAATCGCATATGTTTTGTTCGTAGGTAGGTTTATCTAAGGTACATAAGATGTTTTCTTCAGATGCATGAAGAAAAACTTGTAGGTAGTTATCAGTTAAAAATATAACTGCGTCCTTTTTAAAATTAAAGGCTAGGTAAGGGTAGGTAGGTACAGTTATGTAAGATATTCCTGCTTTATTAAGTGGAATGGTAATATTTGATCGAGCTCGTATATGTCGTTGTTGGCGAGTGGGACCTTTATTTCTATAATGAGGTAATTCTTGTATACTTTTGCGAACACCTTAAGTAGCTTGTATAGGTCTCGAATATTTTCGGTCTCTACGGGCACCTTTAGATCATCATATAGCTGATCTGATATAAAATTAATTTGTTGTTGTGATTGCTCGCTTGAAAACAAAAGAGACGACTGCATGCGTTTCAGATCTTCAAGTATAATACTCGCCGTTAAAGCTAATGACGTTATGTAGAGACCGCTGTCGACGTCATTACGTAGTTGATTTAAATCTGTAGATATTTCTTTAAAGTGGCTATAAATTAATGAAAACTGTTTGTTCATAATTTGTTCGTTGCGCTGTATTATGTTGTATTCTGCTTATTTCGTCAGCTGATAATAATGTCTCATATTCAACAGGTCGGTGGCGTAGCGCGACGGTAAAACGTGATACCTACCCATGCTACTGCATCTACTGCATCTTTACGGCACGTGTGTGTAATGGAGCTATTGTTTATTAATATTTCTATTATGAATGTCGAACTCGATTCTTGTAAGGCTACGTTGACCCGTGTTGCTTCTAAGTTAGGCGCTTCGTAAATTCTGTTTTCAATTTTGTTAGGATTGAAATAAGGTAACCATTCTAGACCGCTCCACCACAGTGAGGTACTTCGTAGCTTAGTCACAGTTAGTCCACGGGTGGCACAGTCAGTTGCGTTTTCTTCAGAGCGGACATGGTTCCAATATAAAGCTGGTATTACTTCAGTGATCTGCTGAATTCGATTTGCAACAAATTGCTTCCATCGAGCTACATCGCCATGTAGCCATCCTAGTACGACTATGGAGTTCGTCCAGACATAAACTTGAAGATCTGGCTTTGCTAAAATATTATAATAAGCTTCGTTAATTGGGCTAAAAGTAGAGCTCCACTGAGCTCTAATCGTGGAAGTGAGACTTTTTTATTTATAGGAGCTAATCTAGTCTTTGCTGCAACAAGTCGTGATGTGCACTTGCCTTTATTGTAGCTTGCTACTAGATAGGTTACGCAGGCGTATGCCTTTTCTGATGCATCGCAGTAGCCGTGTAGTTGGAATTCGTGCTGTGTATTACCTAAGTGTCTAGGTATATTGAATTGACTTATATTTTGTAGGTCAAGCTGAAGCTCAGTCCATTCTTTCTTTATTTTTTCTGGAATTTCGTTATCCCAGCCTAATCCTAAGGACTACGTCTTTTGAAAAAGGATCTTAGCTCGGATAGTTAGTGGCGAGAGCCAGCCTAACGGGTCGAATATTCGTGTTTCGTATTTCGTGTTAGGTACAGTGGCTAGAAAGGTCTGTTTTGTTTGTAAAAACAAATGAGTCTGACAATGGTACCCATCGGAGCCCCAAGGTTTTACGGGACTCTGAGCATTTAAAGTCAAATGGTTTGTCAAGTTGTTTGGAAGACAAGTCTTTTAAAAGCTCAGGGTCATTAGCCGACCGTATCCGTAAATTAATTCCTGCGCCTTTTAAAATTTCGATTAACTGGATCCGTAATTCCTTAGTAGCTTCTAAAGTGTCTAAAATCCGTATAAAAAAGCTTTTATACGGATGACGCACTTAGCGGGCACACCGCTAAGTACCGTATAAAAGCTTTTTTTCTAAAGCTGCAGCTGCAAGGGGATATTTTGAAGCATCATCTTTCGCTAGCTGTCTTAGAGTACCTACGTATGGCTAGGTATGGAGCTGCTTTTGTTCCACAGGTAATCGTAGTGAGAACAAATTCCAGCAGCGGTTCATACGCACTGTTTCTCCAGATGATCGACTGAAGATGCTAATGGTTTTCTGTGACCTGGATCTGACGGAACATTTTCTCTATGTCCGCAGTGATGATGTATTTGTATTGCCTCCAAGTTATTAATAACGTTTGCAGGTCATGCTGTAAGTTTGGACCACACTCCATTACGTCATTGAGACTGAGTCCAGAGCTAGTTTTGACGAGGCATTAAAAACTACTCTACGCTGGGTCGTAGTAGAGTCGTGCTTTATGACACCGTGATGTGGTAAAAAACATTGAAGGCTATGACTTTCGCTGCTTGCCCTCATGTGACCTAACTGTTGATATTCGGTTATAAATTGCTTATAATTTTCTGAATACGTTTTAATTTTAGTCATTTTGTTTTCCAGCTGCTTAAATTGTGCTGTCGCCTTTGCTTTAGAAGTTCCTAGTTTTTCTATGTAGTTTTCTTTCATAGGTAGTGAATCTTCATATCTACCATCAGCAAGCCTCTTTGTGGTAGCAACATAGTTCTCTTCACAATATTGTTCTTCTTTTGTGAGCTCGGATGCCGTGTTAGGAATCTCTTCCATTTCCCAATATTTCGCTATCTCTTCCAGATTATTGATGACGACGCTGCAGTTAAAGGTTTTTCCCCGGTTAAAGGTCGTTGCCCGATAAGATCCAGCCTAATTTAGTTTTAAGAGCTATCGGTGCGCTGTGCTTACCCTTTACTAGTCCGCTCATGATAACATCGGAGTAAACACATGCATCTAACAATATATCGATAGGCTTCGAAACGTTGTATATGGGATCTGCTAACTTCATATGTTGGAGGTGAGACCACGATCGCTTAGAAAATGAGATGTTCGGAAGATCGCTGGAGATGGAGTCCTGAGAGCAGTGAAGGATTTAAGCGCGCCCAAGGCAAAATCAGTTTTATCCCTGAGGAGTATACTCTACTTTTCTCACCTTTTGCGAGACAATAAAAACCAAGGCTACTAGAAAAAGTATTTTATTTATTAAAATACTATTTTCATTACTAATTATATATAATTGGCACAGTAAATAACAATAAAAAGTAAATTAAAAATTAAAATTGATGTTTGATACATTAGTCCAGTTATGTAAAGATATGGTTATATTTTTTGGTACGCTTATGTTAGTTGAGGTGGAATTTATTTGAGTAGCAGCACCCAATACATCAGAACCTTGCGTGTGAGGGTCGTTTGGCACAGTAAAGATTGGGGAAGGTGGTGCTTGAGGCAGTGGGCTTGACGGGATATATTTTGAGCTAGATGGCTGTGGTGGCAAAGGTTTCCAAGGATCATCAATAATGGACGTATAGCTTATCTTGTTTTTGTTTTGTATGGAATTCTCTATGTAGCCCTCCGCTACTGCATCGGATTTCCAGCCACCATGACGTTTTATCTGGGCCATATCTGCTCCTGAATCTGCCAACAGACTTGCCGATGTTCTCCTCAAACAATGACCCGTATATAGCTCGGGATTTTGCAATTTGAGGTATTTTGCAATTTCTTTTGGCATGGCGCTGATTTTATTCTTGCCAATGACTTGCCTGGTGCATTTGCCATTACTGTAACCGATAAAAAATCTGTTGGTGTTTATATTAGAGGGGCGCAGAGCTTGGTACTTTTCAACAATTCTTGCATAATCTTCAGGAACTATGAACGAACGTTCTCTATTTGTTTTGGTATCTGGTAAGTTAATCAGCAATAAATCTGCATGTTTTTTGATATCATTGACTTTTATGTTTACGAGTTCATTTCCACGACATGCGCCATTCACTCCAAAAATCAAGGCTACCTGTAACAAAAAATAGGATTGTGAGTAAATAGATAGATACACTACTACATTTTTTGACCTTTATATTATAAAAAAAGCTTGCGACAAAACCTTAGAATGTGTATTTTTTAAATGTGTGCCATTTAAATACCCTTTTCATTAACTATTTTATAGAGCTATTATAGGTAGGTACTAGAAACGTAACTAAAAAGTAGGCAGTACTCATACTTACTTTCATGGCCAGAAAGCTGTGATCAGGAGCCTCATTCAGAAAAGTTTCCACATCTTGCGCTGTCAATACTTTTGACTTCTTTGCTCGATGACCATCTGATTTCCTCTTTAAAAATGCCAATAACTTGCTATATGTATTTATCTTAATGTCGTGTTTGATGCTTATTGTTAACCTGAGCATCGAATAAATACACCACAGGCTGCTGGACTTCTTTGTACACGATAAATACTCGAAATAAACAAGAAGCACTGACTCCGACACAGACTTTGCGCCTTTTGCAGTTTTCCATTTGTGGAAATCGTCGTAAGCTTTCAAGTATTTTTCCTTCGACTTCTCTGGTAGTAGGTTATTAACAATACCTAAGGTGTCTAATTTAATGGACTCTGGAGTTAAATCACTTTCGTCACTCAACATTTTCTTAATGTTTTATTCTATCTTCTTTTGCAGTTTTGTCTGATACTGATTGCACCGTATTGAAATACTCGCGGCTTTTGTTTTAAGTATTGATTTTTTTTTCGTTCGGCTTGCCGTGGCGTGGCCAGCTCGATTTTCGAATAAGTTCGATTTTCAAATAAATGAGGCGCGGCGCGCGCCGCCGTCCACCTCCTCGCCGTCGGCCACCAGCAGCTGCAGCAGCCGCGCGCCGCGCGATTTTGACGAAATTAGACTTTAAATGCATAACAATAAGAACTAAGAGAAGTGAGAATCACATTACTGCCCGGCGGGTTATAATGAAATTCAGTACAACATTACACCCCGGCAAAAGACAAGGGCTATAATGATTTACTTTGAGTAAGGTTTGCATGATATATAATGAGGCATTGTCGAGCAGGTGGTGTGAAAAAGTTTATTTGCGTGGTAAATAGAACTTGAGGGTCATTATAACGATGAGTTAAGATGTCCCACGCAACGTCTTAATTGTCTGCTGAGATATTTAAATGCTGAATTAAGCGCTCTGCTTCGCCCTTTACTCTACCTTTAAGGCGCTGCATTTTTTGAGCTTTTGAAAAGAATGTATTGTTTTAAATAGACTCGGTGAACAAATCGAAAAAGGTAGACCAATGAGTATATTTACCAGTGAAGGTTGGTATGTCTAAGATTGGAGTAGATTGCTGCATATGTGCGGTAGCGCAAAGCTTTTGATACAGTGCCTTCTTTGTTTGTTTAAAAATCGATTCATATTTTAGAAAATCATTTTGGTAAA
Source organism: Eudonia lacustrata (assembly GCA_947562085.1). Lineage (NCBI taxonomy): Eukaryota > Metazoa > Arthropoda > Insecta > Lepidoptera > Crambidae > Eudonia > Eudonia lacustrata. The sequence goes on along the minus strand of OX387339.1, from coordinate 23,510,114 downwards.
TCATCCTCTCCTTCTAGAATGTTATCTATTTTTAGGTGTTTGCTTGTCGATGCTCTGCCATATCGAGTGGATGTTGCGCAATTCATCTTCAAGTTCCCGCTTATCAGTAATTTCATTTAGGTACCTTGATGCTCGCTATCGTCGGCCAAACGCTCGGAAATTCGTCCTTTGAAAGGACAAAAGGTCGTCAATTTTGGACGATAAGTCTGTCGCGGTCATTTTCATTTTACCTTTACCTGAATTTAACCTTGACCCTACCGGCTCTATGCTAAGCTGCTGTCTTAATTCGTTGTAATAATTTTTCGTTCTCTCATAAATTGACTCTAAAAAGTACCTTTGTTCTTTATTCTCTAAGGTTTCTAGTTGCTCGTTTTTATTATCGAACTCTTCCCATAAGTGGTCTAAAGAGTTTAATCGTAAATTTAAATACGATGCAGTTTAACGATATGATGGATCCTTTTTGAAGTTGGATCCAATACGCTGGAGCTCAGTGACAATTTCACCTTGACGGAATAATGCTTCGTAGTTCGACATAATCGCTGGTAAAGCAAGTAAAATATGAACGATCTTACTTGAATGTTTCTGCACGGCGAGTCTCCTGACTCACACAAAGAAGCTGGGTGTCGCTGTCGCTATTGAGTCTACCAACCCATAGGGACGCTGCAGTGATCCTAATAGTCACTTTTTATATATATATACAGGGTTACTGGGAACTCGACAACTTCATTGCAGGAGGTGATAGGCGGCCTAAAATGTGACAAAAATTCCTCATATGTATGGCCGAAAACAAAAAGTTTTCGAGATATTTAATCAGATGAAACAAACATTTTAATCAAGAATTACAAAAACCGAAATGAGGAAGAGGATCCGGACTTGCATTCGAAATTAATGGCGACACATTGAGCAAGATGTTTAAAAAAATAAAAATGATTTCACGTAATTTATTGCGAAACCTAATTAATTACTTAACCTTTTTATGTGCATTCTGTTATGTTTTTCTTTTTTCACTTCGTAGTTAAAGTTAATTATGCTGGCTTTTATACCTTTTTGGATACGTTATTAGGTGAGGAAGTTTTGTTAATAATTTGTACGACTAGTCACATAGTATTTTTTTTGAGCTAGGCTAACACTTTATGAATAGAAATTTAAAAAGAATATTATTATTTTTTAAAGTTGTTGTTGTACTTTTAAAATGTTTAGTATTTTGACATGTTTTAGTGCTACCTCAGTTGTGTAACGATGTCAGCTACAAATTAAAATTAATCCATGCATCAATGACTTTTTTTAAATTTGAAGTTAAGTGCTAAAATTTTTTTTTTTTTTAAAACTTAAATATTTAAGTTATCTCGAAAGTTATTAGATTTCGGCCATTCGTATGGGGGGTTACATTTGTCACATTTTAGGCCGTCTATCACCTCCTGCAAGAAAGTTGTCAAGTTTCCAGTAACCCTGTATATACGCACAAAGTTTGGGTTGATACACGTGTAAAAAAAGTCAAAGTTTTTACGCTAGTTCACGGAACACAAAACACTCGCGTGAGCGGTCCCGCTTGTCCGAAAGCTCGAAGGACCAAAAATAATGTAATGGTAGTACCCACACGCTAATAAACGCTAAGGGATGCTGAAGGGTGGCGACTCCGAATAGAGCTAAAACAACCAAACCCGACAAGTGACGAATATACACTAATTTTATTGCTTCCATCAAATTGCACAAATATAAAGTAATGCTTAGACTAGCTAATTAAAATCTAGGTCAATGTAAATATGTGCGGCTAGCCCGTACAGGCCTTATACCACTACGCGGGCCCTCAGAAAAGTTCGAGCTCAATCAAGCTCCTCATTTTATGCAATCAATATTGTTTCTTTCTTCCTTTCTTATTTCAATAAACTCCATTAAAATAGTCCAACTTCGTTAGCCTGTCGCTATATCTAACGTTTCTTTCAGGTTACTTGTATCTTGCAACAAATTCTAATACCCCATTTCTTCCTTCAGCTAAACGGAGTGAACACACAAGGAGAGAACATCGCTGACAACGGCGGCATAAAGGAGGCGTACTACGCGTACCAGGCCTGGACCCAGCGGCACGGGGTGGAGTCACGTCTGCCAGGCCTCGAGAAGTACTCTTCCAAACAGGTTAATATATTAAACACAATATAATTTTACGAAAATTTTGTTACGAACAAATTACAATTTACAAGATAAAATCGAACCCACAACCTTTCGATAACCGGTCTAATGCTGTGACTGTTGAGCTACCGGGTCCTCGGTATTGTGGTAACTGGGTAAATAAGACCACAAAATAACTAAAGTTGTGTATTTTAACAAGAAACGAATTACAATTTAGCTCTAGCTTCTCAGCGGGCTGTCACCGAATCAATCCCAAAATCTTCACTTGTTTCCTTCTAGACATTTCCTCATTTAAACTAAGGTCACGTCGTGTGCCATAGAGCTGCCTGAAGCAAGGAGTCCCGAACGCTACAGTATATAGCATAACTATATATAGCATTTTAAATCATTGTCATTATCGTCAGCCATATGACGCTGGGCATAGGCCTCCCCCAAGGATCGCCACAACGATCAGTACTGCGCTGCCCGCATCCAGCGGCTTCTCGCGACTTTGACCAGATCGTCGGTCCACCTTGTAGGGGGCCTGCCCACGGAACGTCGTCCGGTGCGTGTTCGCCAATCGAGAACCTTTCTGCCCCAACGGCCATCGGTTCTCCGGAGCATTTTAAATGCAAAATTCAAAATACTATGAGAATTACAATTTGAAAACAAGTGTTGTAAAAAATTTCACTAGCGGGATTCGAATCCGCACCTGATGGCAGCAGGGTCAGGTGCACTACCAACTATGCTATCGTGACTTTGTCCAACTCTATGGTTTTTTTACTTTGGCGTGCGCCTTAAAAATGTGCTATGTTACGAAGTCAATGAGACTTGTCAAACTTCAAAGCTATATTTTCGTGGAACTATTCATAAATTTAATTGGCGTATGGACATCAGATTAATAGGTATTTTTTATTGTACCATTATACTTCATTTTCTCTCCTTAACCTTTCTGTACCTATATAGGGTCTAACAATATCAATAAGCGAACGTTTAAGGGGAGCATCTATATATCACACTGAGCATGCTCGCCAAATTTGGTCCAAAACTAGTCTCTTTACCGAGATAATCAACAAAACATTATCATAATTTACCAAAAAATACACCCTTTCCAAACCTGTACAGCTTTACTACACGCACACAAAGATAACCGTTGTGTTGTGTATCTGTACACTATCTTTTTATCGACGCCTGCGTGCGTGTAAGTAAAGATACAGCATGTTTCATGATGTGCATAATTTTAATTGATTTAGTTTGTTAGAAAACATAACTTTGAAAAATCACTTTAAAACTGGAGCCCATTTTTTGTCATTGTATTCAGAATGATGTATAGACACCGCCCTTAAACATTCGCTTATTGATTTTGTTAGACCCTGTATTTAGTTATTATTTATACCTTCAAATAAATGCCTTACAACCTAATATAATACAGCCTCATTTCTCTTTTGTTTTTGCTCGTCTTCAAAATCTGTGCTTTGTCCTTTCGCCATTTAACTCCTTAACATATAGGACATGTTTCAATATTTCATTGGTTCTCAACCACATAAAGTTCAAAATGTGGTGGGAATATGCATCCCTCTGACTGTGAAAGGGTTAAAGACCTATGACTTTACTTTTTTTTTAGTTTTTAGTTTGTTTTCAAAACTGCACTTCGTCCGTTAGGTACGCTAATGAGTAAGACTGTCAATATGTTGCAGCTCTTCTGGCTGAGCGCAGCCAACACCTGGTGCGCTGTATACCGCAACGAGGCCATCAAACTCCGCATCACGACTGGCTTCCACGCGCCCGGCCGGTTCCGCGTCATTGGCCCCATGTCCAACATGGAGGAGTTCGCTTCCGACTTCCAATGCCCCCTCGGCTCCCCCATGAACCCGACCAATAAGTGCAAAGTGTGGTAGGCCAACTAAACAACTCCGATCAGCGCTATCGAAAAAATTATAAGCTATGAGGTGTTAAACGGAATTCGTACTGGGTATTTTAGAGTTAAAACAATTGTAGTCTAGTACCAATTGTTGATAGTTATGAATTCAGTATACATATTACCACCACAAAGGGAGGTGTTGTAGTTGCCTAATGTGAAGGCGTTCATTTTTCTCAACTCAATGTAGATACAACTACTATATATACACATTGTTCGTAGTGCTGGACTGTTAAATTTTAGAAGAGACACGTTCAGCCATTTGTTTATGAGACGAGAACACAGACATATTCGATTAAATGTCCGCACGTCGATTCTGTAATTCTTTTAAATGTAAATGTAAAGATTTCGAGACACCTAAAAACGGACTATCTATTTATTACTTTGTTTTTAGTCATGTGGCAAACAGGCTTATCTGAGATCTACGATGCAAATCGGAGATTACGGAACAAAATTACCAGTCTTAGGTACAACAATATTGTTTTGTGGTAACGAGTTGATCTACTTTTGATGTAAACATCTTACCTGTTACCTAAAATCACAACCAGAAAATAAATACAGCTTATTGAAAAGCACCATCACATCTTAGATCTCATAGGAGTTGATTTGACAACGCATGTAGGTATTGCCAGTTATTGCCCTGTAGCTATCAATGGTCTAAGCTATCATAATTGTATATGTACATGCTCTAGGATTGAGGACCAATAAAATATATTATGCTGTACAAAGGGTTAATAAAAACTTTATCAAGACTTCAAATAGATGAGGACAATTGCCAATATTTGCCGGTATTATAATATGAGCTATTACTGTCTTGTGAGTTGTGTTGTATCAACGTTTTTACACTAAAATCGAGCACAAAGCAAACGTTTGCCCTCTATCAAGGCCTCTTGTAGTAATGTCACAGTTAAGGACACAAACCTACACTATCGGTAACAATATAAGATTCAGTAGCATTGTCCTTTTCAAATGAAGACTTGTCTTTAGAAAGTAATATTATTATTCATAATATTCATAACACACGGCCTCATAGTACAACATTTAGGGTAACTTGGACCAAAACTCACTCACGATTAGCGGTAATAACGTTAACAATATCATTCTTTCTCTTTCTAATTCTAACAAGTGACAGGGATGCAATGATATTTTAAATTATGTTAAACGCTGTTGTTTTTAGGAAGTCCGCAAGTTAGCCTGACACATGACATTTGAAGTGTTCAGTGTTCCGAAACTGTCTACATTGTATGCAAATGTTGTAAAGGAAATGTTGTAAATGATTATTATTCGTATACATTAGCAAAAAAGGTGAAGCATATCGCGGTATGTATGCCGATAGTTAATTTATTTTTGTTTTATATACGCAAAAAACCATTGGAAATACACAAATATCTTAACAATCTGTACATTTATTGAAATTAGAGGTAAAGGAGACGGTTATAACTTATTTAAGTAAAATACTGCATTTTTTAATGGCTGGAGGACCTGTCGTTTCTTTAACCTGTGTTTTGAAGGGATTAATCGAAATTTACCACAAGCAAGCTATACGGCAGACGTTAGTATTAAAGCATCTCTAGACAGTTAGTCGCCTAAGTATTATAGGAAAGAAATCAGTGAATGTTGGATGTGTAGATGTCACCAGATAAATCGATGTTCTTAAAATAAATGTAGATAAAATTAAGTAAATAATAATTATTGTGTTATTTAGATAGTTTTGTACGCGACCATCACATGCCAAGATATAGCACAATCGAGATTGCGAGATGTTACACTGAGCACGTTAATCCGTCGGTCGGCAAACGGATAAATTGTTGGTATTATTGACTTGAACTGACACTGGGGGTTTGTCCAAACTTAACTAACAGCCACACCACGTTATATGGGTGATTACGAAAGATAACAGCGTCTTAAAGAGTCGTTATATATTTCGGTATCACCACAGAGGAAATATTACCAGAGGTCACTCCGCAAAATATTTAACTAAATAGCGTCTCTAGCAGCGACAAAATAAAGTTCAATTCAGATCGCAAAACAGGCCCTCAGATGTAGTACTCCTGTAGCGTTATACTCAAGTGCGGAGTGAGACAGGCAGATATTTTTTATTGTTTATGATCATGTTCTAAGAACTCTACGCCCCTAAGGCGGTCCCCAGACAGAGCAACTTAGTTGCAGAAACTATAAAACTTGAAGAAACTATCAACTTCTTAAAAGCTTAAGGTTGCCAGTTCCACGAACAGATTGTGATTGCCGCAGTTCTAAATAAACTTTTCAAATCCATAGTCAACAATCAGTGACTGCCCGTTGGAGAAACCAGCAACTTGACACAACTAGTACAAATTTGATAGTTGCTAGTTGCGGCAATTGAAAACTGATTCTATCATCGATTGCAGAACTGAAAACTGTTGTTGATCATCGAAACTCGTCTAGAGTTGCTGTCTGCGCAGCTTCTTTAGACTACATGGCAATAGCTTTTTGCGAGTTGCCTGTTGCAGCAATGTATATTAAAAGCTGCTTTGTCTGCGAAGCGCCTAAACGTGTGCAATACTCTGACCTAAATGTTATTGAAATGACCTGAGTGCCTAGAGCGAGTTCTATTTGCCATTTGAGAATGTTCACAAAATCGCAATAGGCATCCAGATCTAAGAGGAATAATTAATTCAAAGTCTTTCATATTTATTACGAGGCATGTTGACAGGTTGACGAATTTATTTAATTTATATGTACATTTGCTGCGCCCGTTTTATTTGTATATGCTTCATTGATCGCACTGCGTGACTGCGCGACACAAACATTGATAATTTAGTTTTAGCTTAAGTTCTTAGTTAAGTATAACACTTTTGGATACAATCGTATTGTTGTAAATTATTGAAACACCAATAAAAAATCTTTTTATCAATTCTGTATGTTTTATTACCTACGGTGATTCTTTTAATTTTAAGACACGGATTCAAGTGTTTCATTTAAAATTTACATGTTGATAACTTGCGGGTCGCCCCAGACCCGCACGTATGCAGTTTTTCATATGCATTTTAGGCAGTAAAGGTAACGATTTACACAAATAAAAAACAATCATACATCATGTTCGTTTATTTGTCCCAAAAATAATACATGATAAGGAACTTACTAGTGATACACTTTGAACGGACACTACATTACATGTATTACGGTAAACTATTATACTATTGCATTAATCGGCCTCAAGTCTGGTTGTTTAATAACGTCTCAATTGGTGTGGCGGTAGCTTGACATCTGACCCGAACCCCTCAGAGAATCTAGTAGGGCACGGGGGCACGCTTGCGTGGTGGCTTTCCCTCTAGAAAACCTCTGATGGTGTTTCAAAAAGTCCAGTGGAGGTCATTAGCAAACTCTCTCCAAAAAAGGTAGCTTGATTTTTTACTGGACTATGAAAAACTTTTCTTGTGCCACCGGCAAAACGTTGTGGACGTTTTAAAAAAGCAGAATCGAGGCTCTCTGGAAGTGTGAATTGTCAGTCAGTGTTTTTCCAAAGCAACAATATATTAAAAGCTGAATCGCTAAAGCGTTTTGGAGTTATTAACAAGCTACCTCTTTGTTCAACAACATTTCATAATTAAAAATATTATATTATTAAAATTAAATGCAGTATTTTATTTTATTTGAAAATAAATGATCATAAATATATCAGAAGTTGGTTACTAACTGAATACGAAATAAAAACGTCTGTTAGTGGGGTATGGACACCCGAAAAATCTTCGTGGCAGCAGGACAGCACATTTTGCTCTAATAGATATTTACATGGAAGACTCACTGATTTACTATGAAACTTTAAAAAATAAATAAACAATTAGTATGTATAATAAAATATATTTAATAAAAGGTGATCACCAACTTTGACAAAATAATTAAAAACTTTAATGATAAGATAACTAAAATCAGTTAAGTACTGGATACATTAAGGGTGCGTTCTGTTTTACTCAAACTGTTTATACAAATGTCATGACATTAAAGTATTCGGTAAAAATGAAACTTATTCGTTGCATTACTAGGTTAATTTTTGTTGTGTAGAAGCAAACGCAAAACAAAATATAATAACCAAGCACCAACGCAAAACGACCGCACAGCGGCATCGCACCGTAATCACATTACGATAAAGCTCAATTTCGCGCGCACCATAATTATCTTTCTACACAACAGTAAATAATCTAGTGATGCAACGAGTAAGTTTCATTTTTAGCGAATACTTTAATGACATGACATTTGTATTAATAGTTTGAGTAAAACAGAACGCACCCTTAATGTATCCAAACATTCTTGATAACGTTTGGGTTTTGTTATTGGATTGCCCACTTTCAACGTATAGAACAGCCAAAACTTTGAGAAAAAATATTTTTACGCAAAAAATGATTTCACGATCTTTAAAACATTACCATGTAAACAGTTTTCTATAGAATCTTACTTCAGAACACAGACCAAATATAGGTCTGTGCTTCAGAAAACATACAAAGAAAAAATGAGTTCGTCCACAAAAAAATGCAGACAATTTATTTATTAAGCTTATTTTGCCGCACTGCTGGACTTTCCACTTCCCTCAATCCTTGGCAAGTTTCTCACTATCCATCTCTAAAAGGAATCGAGATCATCCCGCCATCGCTTGCGCATGCAAACTTGAAGACGCGTCACCCATTCAGATGTTACAATTAGTATTTGTTGCATTACTAATAAAAACGTTGTACCTAAAAAGTTTGGTTAGAGCTGTTAATAATGAAATGTTGTCAACATTAAGGCTGGCTTACACTACAATTCACACAATAAGCTTAAAACGAATAAAACATCATTGCATCTGTGTCAACTGTTTGAAGTTAATAGTCAGAATAATATTTTAAACATTATCAGTGCCAATTGCGAATGGTATGTTTGTGCAAGTCAGCCCTGTAGGCCCAGCACGAAAAATTATCGAATTCGTGTAGTAGAAGTCGTCAACGTAAAAAAGGAACATTGTATTAAAATTTACAAAGCGGTACATCGTCCGTAAATTAAACTAACAATGACAGACGTCATTTCAAAGAACTTATGACGTTACCACGACTTAGGTCAGCAGCACTTTGAATGGGTTTTCTTACGAAATGAACTCGTAAGAATCCGTACGAATACGCACGATACATCTCGATGTACGATGTACGTACCTCGCACATTAGAGGTGCGTGCACTAGTAGTATGTAAAGAGCATTAATGTTTTCGATACGATTTCGATAAAAGTTTGTACTAGGCCTACTCAGCTAGTACTATGTACTAGGTTAGTTACCGTGCCACGTCGCTCACACATCGTATAACGTCGTACATGCGACATGTTAATATGACACCATTATAATATAAAATCAACAACGCGACCGCTTAGAACCGCGCGCGGATACCTACCATACAGCTTGTTATATATGTATCTAAATCATCGCTCGTCAGTTTTACGACAATCAATAAATAATTTTGATTTCTATTCCTCTATTTAAATACTTAATATATTTTCGGGTACATATCGAGTGACCAGAGAAGTAGCTATTGAAACATTATAAATAAATACTATACTCAACGCAAAGACTCGTGGCAAACGGTGCCATTAATCACTTTTGCAACAGAGATGCGCACGCGCAAATTTACAGGATTATCGATAAAAAAGCATTGTTTGTGAGTTATCGACAAATATGTATAAATCACCTCATTATAGTATTGATCATAGCTAATAGTTATTATACTATGACAAATTTACACATAATATATTGAAGGTAGTTAGCAATATTTAAACTGTAGGTTACCCTCTAGTTGAACGTTAAAATGTTTTGTATAAAACACAAAGTTGCTAAAACGTCAGTCATAATTCAATTAATTTTTTTTTCGAGATGGAGGCGTTTATTAAAAGTAATGTAACCAGTGTCCAGGGGAATATTCAACAACTTAACTTAACAACTTAACTTTACTTTGTTGTTGAATAAACAACAAAGTCGTGTTATTTAAAAAATGTTTTAAATTAAAAACAGGACTTAAAAAAATCATTTTTATGCGAACGGCTAATTATACATGTTGACACTAGCGACACCGACGACGATAAAGACGATTTGTCTCAATTTTTTTTTGTCAGAATATTAAATAAATACTAATAATAAACAAAACAATCAATTTCATTTGTCACATTTAAAATAACCCACTTAAAACTTATTGTTATAGGTAAACATAGTATGTATACTACTACAACGCGCATCTCTACGTCTTTGCGACGTCACCCATAAACAGTGTAAGTGCGAGAGAGTACATTATGTGCGCCGTCTCATTCGCACGTTTTATTGCACCGTCTGCCGCGAGTCTTTGCGTTGACTATAGTGTAACACAATCCTTACACAGTCATTAATATCTGAGATCACAAAAATAATGTGCTAAATATATTTTAGGGATAGTAAAGCATGTGTAGAATAATCGATAATCACGAAGGGACGTACATTTAGAATTCGACGCCATTATTATAAGTAAACTATATATTTAATACTTATCAAGACAACCATTTTATGTTCCCTATAATTAGAATACAAGGTCCGCTCTGAGCTTGCACAGAACTGACTAAATTGACAAATTTGTACGCTACCTTTGGATACAGTAGTAGGTTGGGTTTTAGCAGATGCTTAATTGGTAACAAAGCACCCGAAGCAACCTAAGCTTGATCAAAATACATTTTGACATTTGATAATACAAATAAAAATCATTGCTACAAATAAACGTCATATTATTATAATGAGATTCTTCTAAATAAAATGTAAATGTATGTTTAGATTGCATTTAGGGCTGACTAAACATCTTAACCCTAACAGTTTGTTCTAAGCTCTAGGCACACGACGCTACTCAAAAGTAACGGAACAACTTAGTTATTAAAGTAAAAAGACTAATTAAAAACACAAATTGTAAATACTGTAAAAAAACCTATTATATTATGTCACTTTCAATTTCGAGATTACCGGTGGATTCAAAAATCGCTTCCCAGTTTGTGATACTTGGGGCGTCCTATTGGTCGTCGCCCCCTAGGGACCGCCAAGTAAGCACGCTTTAAGTCGCCAAGGACCTACATGAGGACCTGGAAACCAGCGACTGGCAAGTGAGTATGTAATTCGTGATAGGTTGCGTCGTGTACAGACCGCCATTGAAATATTATTGCTGTGACAAGCAGTTTACTTCGAGTAGTGTGTGTAAAAAGGGCCTTATAATAAAGTCTGCCTGTCACAGCCACCATTATTGGACTATTCAAGTCTAAAACAGTTTTATTTTTTATAGAAAACATTGCACAAACACTAAAACTAAGAATAAACTTGTAACTAAATATCAACATCGGAAAGTATGAGTCATTCTTCGGACAAAGTGTCACAAAATATTGTAACATCTCGAAGGATGATGTAATTTTAACCTGCTAAAAAATTGAGACTTATTAAGAATAGACTATTTAAAATAAGCTATTTTATTGTGTAGATGATTGATAATAGCAAAGATGCATTAAAAAGTATTTTTTTATTTCCCTGACAAAAGATATGTTTGCAACGGTAACTTTAGCAGTTTTTTGAAAAACCTCCTTTGTTTGATGGCAATTAATGAATAAAATGAACGGTAAGCGGTAAAACCGCCATCCCCTTAAATTGTAGTTAAGGGTGCGCCGACCAAAAAAAGTCAGCAGTGCAGTCACGGTTAAGTTGATATTGTTGAAAAATCATGAAAACGAGTGGCGGGGCACTTAGTTGATATCTTATAAAATGTTTATATAATTTCGAATCCTGCTCGTGGATATTTTTTCATCATTTGTGTTTTTGATATCTTATAGTTTATCCAAATTATTGTACCTCTGATTTTGTCTTAACAATCACCAATATTTAAACTACAAATCGTCCGTCTCACATTTTCGATTTATCAAGCGGTTATTTAATTTTTTTTTTTATTAAGGACCTCAAATTTTAGTATGGCCGCGCGGCATAAATGGACGAAAACATTTCAAATAAAATATATGACACTTGTCGCTTCGGGCGGCGCACCCTTAAGGTGTGACTTTACCGAGAATCACGCGGACTTCTTGAGATAATTAGAAAGTGATTTTGAACTTTTGCTTTCATTTGCCCACTTACCAACACTTGACAGTTAAAAATCCACCATTATTTCACATTCATACACTCAGGGCTGATTTTTCAATCGTCAGTTAAAATTTATTCATTGAATAATTTTGACATGATAACAGATTCTCCTTAGAAAATAAGTCACAATGACAATATTATTCGTTGGATAAGACTTATCTGAAAATTGAAAAATCGGGCATTAATGAATTACAATTCGACAAAGCAAAAACTATAGAAAATAAAAACAGTGGGCCTAGCACGTTGTAAAATTCGCCAGCGTAAAAGAGGAATATTTCGCAACTTTAGGACGAAAACGAAACCTAAAAAAACGCAAAATTGAGTTACGATCGTGTTACGAGTCATGAATCAATAGTTGTTGTTTTTACTCATATCATATTTTATTTTAAGTTCAGTCGTATTCGTCCTATAGGTGCAACTTATTGGTACAGCGCAATAATCTCTGAAAACGGAACTAACAATTGATAGTATTACATAGAATTTATGACGTTGTCATGACTAAAAGCTTACTATACTATTTCGATAGAAGTTGGTGCTAGGGCCACAGTACTGTAAACATAACTCATCAATATCACTCAAACATTAAACGTCACTGAAAGATCAACTTGACAGTTCTGTGCGAGATCAAACTGACAGATCGCTATAATATGGAATTCGTTTGTGTGCGCGGTGCGACGCTTATTCTTCTAAGCTCGGTGGGTTGTCGTCTATAAACACCACGTGGGACTTCAGATAGATCAGGAACGCTAGCAAGCGGTCGTTATCTGCTTCCGAGCCCCTGAAAAAAATATTTTACGTTTTATATAGCTCGATAGCAGAGTGGCACAGCTGGCACAGCATCCCGGATTCTATTCCCAGGTCGGGCAGTGTGTGTTCGGATTTTTCTATGCATAACCCGGGTTTGTGATCACCAACCCGCATTTGACTGATGACTTGGTTTCATTGATGCGAGGCCTTTGCCCAGCAGTGGGACAGTTGTAGGCTATTTACTTTACTTTATATTACTTAGAATTTTGCATTCTCAATGCTTTATACAACGTTAGTCGGAACGGGGGTACTAAGCCGAAAGGAGGGTAAAGTATACATGATAATGAATAATTTTTTATTTTTTTTCATTTGATTGGTCTACAAAAATCTAGTAGGCTACGGTTTTGACGTAGGTTCTCAGCAAATAGGTTTACCTCTAATGTCATTGTACGAGCATTGTAAAGAGTCGAGTTTTCTCTCCATAATTGGACTAGATAATGTATCCAATAATATTAACATTTAATTTGTTTTTTTTGTGACCGCCAGGGCTAACACAGCGTAATTTCTTTTGAAATCTTAAAAAAAGCTGTTAATCCAAAATTATCCATTATTAAAGAAAAGTTCTTAGACAAAAACTAGGAATACAGCTACCTACTAAAGCTATTACACTATCATGTATACTTTACCCTCCTTTCGGCTTAGTACCCCCGTTCCCACTAACGTTGTATAGTTACAAGAAAAATTTTTACTAGAAAAATCAAACACTCTCAGGAAGCTCGAGTGGGAATCGAACCTACGACCATTGGATAACCGGTCCAATGCTCTGAGCGCTGAGCTACCGGGGCCCCATTACTTTACTTTACTTCAAATAACTCGGTAGCCGAGTGGCCGAGGGGCACAATTGCCAGGCGGGGCAGTGTGTTGGGCGATCCATAGCCCTCAGTGTGATAACCAACCCGCAATGGCAAACGTGGTGATATTGCCAATACCCATTAATTGTAGCGGTGATTTGATTTCAATGGGCTTGTGCCTAGCATTGATGGAGGAGGAGGACACCCTGCTACACACTACTTTGAAGTTTATACTGACACCCCCCACCAACCTCACGGTTATAAAGTTAGGTGTCAGACATCCTTATGCAAGCAAAAGGGACCATCTACGTCAGGTCATAACGCCAGATCAGAACACGCCGGTTACGCATCCATCATCCGGTACTTTTAAGACTAGTGTCTCGAGCTAGTTGCCCCGTGGACACGTATAGTCCACTACCTAAAATCCAGATAGGTTACCAGAGCTGTAAGCTCGATCACTTCTCGTTGACAGCAGGACTATCATTATCATCATCAGCTCATTTATGTCCCTACTGCTGGGGCACGAGCCTTCCCTATGGAAAAATAGGGAGAACGGGCCATAAAGCACCACGCGGGCCCAGTGCGGATTGGTGGTTGTTAACGACTGCTGATGCAGCCGGGACCAACGGCTTTACGTGCCTTCCGAAGCACGGAGGGGCTCGAAATTATAAATTTTTGGTCACCCATCCGATGACCGGCCTTTGCGAAAGTTGCTTAACCTCAGCGCTCGCAGACCGGGCGCGTTAACCACTCCGCCATCGAGTTCCTCTACTCAGCAGGACCATATGAAGACTATTTACTTTACTATTATTTATATAAAACATATACTTACTCGACATCAATTTCTATAGCCAATACTGTATGGTGCGGCTTGCCTTCTTCATCGAACCAACTGTAAAGAAAACATCAGTTTCATAATTATTTATCTACTCAAACATGCTTGGAAATGAGGTCATTATTTTGACCACCTTCTTCAAGATAAATCGAAATTGCAGTACTGGCCAAATACACGCGAGCAGCGGCCAGCAATGTTACTATGAATCTGGCGCAAACAAAAAGGTAACTAATCAAATATTTCATTTAAATTTCGAACTGGCTTTCAAATAAAGAGCTGCATGTATGTGTGTCTCTGGCAAATTTCCACAAAAGACTTTGACCTTTATTGATATGACATTTGGTTGAATATTTATTGAAGAAAGGGCAATGGGCGATATGTATGGAAGGTTGTTGCCTTTTTTTAAATTCTTGCGCAAATTAAGATAACGAGCCAAACTTCAATTAAAAAAATATTTATTTATTACGACAGAGTTACAGCAAGATACTTATTGCTACAATATTCAATTATAACTAGTTACTATTGTCTATTTATACTAATATTATATAAAGGAAAACTAATCACTCAGCTTATTTAGTGTTAACGCTTGACCCAGATGGGGTTGCTGATGGTGTGCAAACGAATGACATTTGGCAGGGGTGCTCAACCTTAACTCGCGCGTACATACGTGAATTTTTTTTTAAATAAATATAGATCTTCTAGAGTATAGACGACCAATATTTGCTATGACAAGTTAGCTCGTAACCTTTCAGAGATATAAGCGAATCTCTACTAGATGTAACGGAAGTAAATAACAGACTTTACTGACTAAAATTTTAAAAATGAACCCTTTCATTACTTAAGAGAATTTGGTTCTTAAAAGCGACACTTTCGGCTGATGCAATAGTATATTCGATTCCCGGACATAAAAATATTTTTTCTAAAATCGAATGAGGTATTTCTATTTAGTATCAAAATCAGATCCGAGACTCCATTAAGTATTTTTCGCTATTTCTCATACTTACGGATTTTCGGATTCGGATCATACAAAAAACTTCTGCTGTCATATGAAATATTATCCGTATCGATGCCCGTGCGTGCGTGCGAGCGGGAGTGCGTGCGAGCGGGAGTGCGTGCGCTTTTGAATTTTTGAATTTTGAAAAGTTTTCGATTGTATACACGCAGTACACCAAAAAAAAACATTGAATCCACTTTACGTAAGTTTGTCGACTTAACGTCCGCCTGCTGCGCTCTAATCCACCTACTACGGTCCGCACCCATATTCTCGTCAGACGACAGTCGCTATTCTGATTTAGACCGAAATCGTTTTATTAATGAATCGGTTCCTTATTACGTGCTCGGTGTTAAAAGTATTTTTTATTCATTAAGTATACCAATTACGAACAGCTGTTTTATGGCGGGAATGCAAATCTGCAAGTTGTATAACAAAGTTTAACATTCGTGCGCAGACTATTTCAAAAAAGGCACCAGTGGGCCTAGTGTGAGTTAGATTTGACATTCGATCACGTTAACGAAAACGAGAATTTGTATGCCAAAATTTTAACTATTCTCGTATGTCGTCAGGAGGCGCTGCTTCAATGCCATACTAATTTTCGCTTTCGTAAACGTAATCGAATGAATACGAATAGTAAACAAAACTCACACTAGGCACTCAGAACCGCCCACTGTCCTTTGTTAGTTTCGGAAGAAAAAAATAGCAGAATTGGGGGTAGGCCCCCCCCTTTTCTGCTATTTATTTTGATCTGAAACGAATCTGAAACGCTATAGTTTGAACGTTTTCATATTCTGCTAACTACGAAATCAACTCTATAGAGTTAAAATAAAAATAAAAAACACTGACAGAAAAAACGCAATAATATTTGGCGTGTTTATTTTATTTTATTTTAACTCTATAGAGTTGATGTCGTAGTTAGCAGAATACGAAAACGTTGAAACTATAGCGTTTCAGATTCGTTTCAGATCAAAATAAATAGCAGAATTGGGGGCCTGTACTACAACTCACACGTCTGCCAGCGGCGGGCCGGCGCAGGGCGCGGGCACGAGCGCGCGCGGGCGCCGCACCGCTCCGAGCTCGCCGTCGCCCGCCGCCTGCGCCGAACTCAGCGTGGCGCGCCCCACGTGCCAGAACGCGCGCTGAGCGGCGCCCACGCCGTCGATGCGCTCGATGCGCACCCAGCCTAGGCGGCGACGGAAAAACGCTCGTCAATATACGAATACAATAAAGGCTTTATATATTTATTCGGGTTGACAACAGCTTAACATTTAAATTGTTTACAAAGACTTATTCACTAATAAAGAAAGCCAATAATAGCCGTCCACAATATTACAGTAACACTTAATAAAAACTAAACACAAAGTGAACTCAACCTTACACTTTGATTGGCGGTTTTTTCACATACACTACCCTTTTGACCGCCGCAGCATAAATGCGTCGCCGTGTCCTGTACGCCAAGCATTCAATTCAGAGTAAAAACTTGTAACAAAAATAGGGATACCAAAATTTCCAAATATCTTTGTTTTGAGATTTTGTAAGCTTGTCGATCATTGCCGACGTTGGCGTGCAGATTGTCGATTATAGCCGACGGTGGCGGAATCAAAAAGTGGAGGTCTATATTTTAGTGCTGGAGCTATATCCGGCGCAAAAGACCATAAAGTTTTACGGTGTTTCCGTACTGACTTGAAATGATATAGATTTGATTAATAACTGTTTATTGATACTAAATAATAATATGATGAATAAATTACAATAATGAGTAAACGGGACGAATGCTAATCGTGTACTATATATTGCTTACGCAGACACTTAAAGTAATTATAAAATAGATGTATAGGTATGTTAAATGTGATACGACGCAATGTACGGTACAAAATTTTTGAGTTTTTAACCAATCTTACTCTTGTCTTGACGGCAACTTTAGGTAAATTTGCCCCCTTCATTTCAATTACTGATTAATACAATAGATGTTATAAATTTCAATTATTGTTGTTTGATTTCTAAGGTTGCTTAACCTTAGCAATCGAGCAACAATAATTCGCATTTACATCGTTAGCAGGATGAAGAAATACCTGCTAATGGTGGTTGCGCGTCGGGCTGGCAGTTCCCGCAGTAGCACTTGACCTGACCCCACGACACCGCCTGCCGCAGCTCCGGGTATGGCAACACCAAGAAGTTCCAGTACTTCAGCACCAAGTGCAAGTGCTCGCAGCCCTCGCCGGAAGCTTCCCATTCCGACTCCAAACTCTGCCCTTCAGAACCATCTTGATCGAAACACAACACCCTATTCAGATAGTTCAAATTCTCTGCTGACAACGCCTCCGTCCAGAAATCGTCGCGTCTGGTAGACTCGTCTATCGAAGACGACTGCTCCTCAGTGAGATCTGGTAAGTTCCCAGTCTCCAGCGTCAACGCATCCATAATTTCATTGTCAAGATTGTCGACGTCATTCGCCTCCGGGTAACGATCGTTGTGGCGAATGTTCGTGTCGCAGAAGTTGCCGTGGCTTATACCGTCGTCAGAATCGTCTCCCACCCGAGAGCCTACGCTGTACGTGTGGCGTAGAGCTCGTTTCACATCACACTCTATGACGTCATCATCAGATACCTGGCAAAGGCTATGCGTCGAATGACTCTTCTGTATACAACGGTTCACAACCTCATTATTGTCAATTGGGAATGTAACATTCTCGGGAAGGATTAGGCTGTGATGGAGGGAAAGGCGGTTCGGGCAAGCCTTTCTGCAGTGCACTTCGACCTTAGTAGAATCATATTCAGAGTCTGGAAGACATGGTAACGGGTCGGGATGCGAACTAGGTCCTGCTTGTATAATGATCGGTTCGAGCTCGTCTTCCACAAGGTTGTCTTGGCTGTACGCTTTGGGTTTCTTCCTTGCGCGGAAGTCAGGGATGTATGGGAGGTCACCGTCGCCGCGGCCACTGTCGCCTTCGTCTAACTCTAGTTCGGCGAGCGATTCTTCGCGGAGGTTCTCAGCAATGATGGGAAGGTCCAAAGATGTACCTCTTACTACGACGTGTGGGTGGAGCAGTACGGATACCTGCAGCAAATTATCTATTATTAATATCTACTACATTGACTAGGACTGTCTAGTTTTCTGCTTGTAAGGTCTAAAGTCAAGATCTTAAATCAATCAATCAATCAATCGAGTGTTTATAACTTTTTAGGTTAAAGAAATTCATGCTAGTAAAAATTGGTTATTGTTTAAAGAACTGTCAAGCGATTTCATTTATATGCTTAATGTTCTGGAATTATTGTTGTTGTTAACACCTGACACGGTGTGTCAGAATATAATAGAATAGATTTATTTGTAAGGGCGTAGTTTTAAATCTTACTCGTAGAAACTTTGTCATCACTTTCAGGATTATAAACTGTAAACTTACTTGTTGAACCCTTCCATAGAGATCTATGATGGGAAATACATGGCTGTAGGTTCTAGGCACTGAACCTATGATCCCCAACACCTTTCCGTCTATATCGATGATGAGTTCGCTGTTGAAGCGGAAGTGTATTGTCAGCACTGATTGCTCCTGAAGGTCGTCTAGGGCTGACGCTAGATGAGTTTTTTTCTGAAATATAGAACCATATTGTTTTCTAAAGTTTACGCGAACACTACACATTGAAATGAAACTATGATCTACTCGCGTTTATTTTACACATTACTTATTTAATGTTTATCCTATAGGATCCTATAGGATATCCTCATATATCTCTATTTCAACATACAGAATAATTTTAACGATATTTTTTTATATTTATTTAGGTATTTAATTATTTATTTATTAGACAAAAACCGTGTGAAGTTGCAAGAATGGAGGGAGTCCTTTGCCCAACAATGGGGTGATACAGGCTAACTGTAACTAATAGACTTCTAAGTGAAAGTAAAAGCTAGTTCGGGTTCGGTCGAAAAGCTATTTTATGTTGGCAATGCTCGACTTCTCAAGATGGGTTTTAACCATAAAGTTATTATACCAACGGAATAGAGCAACAAAGGGCTGAGCGAGCGACATGTCACCAGCAGCAACACTGTGTGATAAAAAGAGATGCGTGATGCGACGTAACAGAACTGTTTTTAGCAACTGTTTGACAGTTCGTCTGCATTTATCGGCATGCTAAGAATTTGAGCTTTGTGAATTTTTATGATTTTACGTGAAATCGTGGATATTTTTTGAGAACTAGTGCTTCAGAAACATGGTGACTTGTTCAGTGATTGATTGTTGTACAACACAGTACAATAACCCCGAAAATTTTTCATTTCACAGCTAAATTATTCTAAATCGACACCTCTTGATTTAGGATTTATTTTTGCCAATGCGCTTCGAATTTTAAGCACTAAGTGTGATTGTTTGTTTGTCTGTCGCTTGTCATTGTCAGTTAATTAAATTCAACAAAACTGGCGATGTACGGATCCTATCGAGCATTTTTTGTAATAATGTTGTTTGCTGAAGCCAAAATACAAAAAAATAATGGCAGTTACTTGATAAAACAAACGATAAAAAATGTTCGCAGCGATCACTGCGCGCTTGGCGCCTTCGTGCCACTTGCTTCTTTATGGAGGGAATGGAAATGCATCAGTGCAATAGTATTTGGTTGTGGTGGCAGTCTTTAGGATTCTGCTAATTCGCTGTATCTAAACGGGCTTATACTTTCGTTGAAAATGTTGCAGCACTCTGGCCAGCAACATTGAAACAATATTGCAACATATTATAGACCGGCTACCTTTTGCTTAGCAATAGGCTGGAACAAAATATTTTTGTGATGGCCAGGCAATATAGCCGATAGTGCAGCTATAAAACATTGCCCGTTTAGACGCACCATAAGGATCTCGGTGGACTAGATTTTATGAGAAAATACTATCGACTAACACTGATATATTGCTGACTGCACGCTAACCAATCGTTCGTTAGGCTCTCATTCAGTGGGTTTTTATGACAAAAAGGCCCATGAAAAAAAAAGCTTATGGACGCCAACAGCATAATTATACAGTATTTGTAATGGCTGCAGTCTTGAAACTTCAATGCAAATATCAGATAAGATAAGATTACAAAGTATCTGGAAGTATTATGTTATCCTACAAAATAAGACTTATTTTTAAATCTGTAAAAGGGGTGTAAATAAAACATTATTGCAGTATTATTTGCGTTTATTCATCTTCCTCTCTAACTTATACATCATCTAAAAATGAGGCCGGTGCACTAATAATGGCCTGATGCCGAGCCCAAATCAAGTACCAAACAATAGTCATAGTATGTGCACAGCACCCTACTGTTCGTTGACCAGATATGCAACTGCAATAATAACTAATTATTTTTTCATCCCAATTAGTACCTTGTCTCGCCATCAGTAAGTATGTATAATAAGTTTTTCCTGAATGATGGCGAAACTTTATACGACCCCTAATTAAAACGGAGTCCTGTCCTTGGGACATGGTTGCTTGTGACACAACTTCCAGGTCGTCAGACACTTCAACCTGAAATGACCCATGTTGTCTAATATGTTCGCCATAATAGCTTTTAGCTTGTTTTAATGGGTCAGTTCAGGGAAAACTTCTAATTCTGGAAGTTGTGCTTTGATGTTGGTGAACTGGGCTCGGAATCGATTCATTCGATTTTCAATAATAAGCTGTGCCAAAGAGTGTCTTCTTGTACGAGCAAGAGAGCATAAGCACCATACGCAGGTATTTGCATGGTCGCTGTGAGCGCAAGATGGCGCAGACAATGACGTCATGAGTGACGTCACGTTAGATTTCGTGAACGCGCTCACGGCGATTCCGATCGACTGTTATCGCGCTAATATCGATATAATCGTGACTCGGAACGCATCCATAGTGTAGGAAGCCATTTCTATTACCATTCGAAGTTGAAAAATGGTAATATTTTTAATTTTATAACCGCTAAAATATGCATTATATGTATTTTATTGTATTTTTCTCTTATCAAGTAATTTTTTCCTCCATTTTTAATATGGTGTACATAGACCCAACCTAATATGGGACATCTCTTTTCTCAAAGTTAGCTTTGTTGATACATTTTTCAATTTCATTTCGTACCTCAATCTTACAGGCAAATCTGTGACTATTAATGGATCTTTACCGAATGAATGGACAACCAAAGAAACAAAATGATTTCCCAAATGACGAATGATTTCTTTCTAGATATTAACCGTCCTATCAAATTTCTTTAATTACTAATGATAATACCTATTCTAACAGACAAAAACTGATACCTATGGATCGGCTAAGTATCTTAAATGGGATTACATTCCCATGTGATTCATGTCTAAACGTCATATAGGTACTTTAACAACAGTACCTAATACATATCCGTTTACCGTGTGATAGACAGTGGACACGAAATATCGATAACTTGATGCAGACCTAGTGTAAAACGAAAATTATTTCTTTACACAAAATATTCGTAAATTCTGTGTTATGTGTATTCGATCTTTGCTTCTTACATAAATAAATGTATATACTCGTAGAAGAGAATTATCACACTTAGAGCTTAAAATTTGAAGCGCATTGGCAAAAATAAATCCTATGTCAGGAGGTGTCGATTTGGAATAATTTACCTGTGAACATTTTCGGGGTTATTTAGCTGTGTTGTACAACATCACTGAACAAGTCACCATGTTTCTGAAGCACTATTTCTTAAATATATCCACGATTTCACGTAAAATCAGAAAAAATCACAGAGCTCAAATTCTCAGCGTGCGGAGGAGTGCTGACGAACTGTCACACAGTTGCCAAAAACAGTTCTGTTACGTCGCATCACGCATCTCTTTTTATCACACAGTGTTGCTGCTAGTGACGCTCGCTCAGCCTTTTGTTGCTCTATTCCGTTGGTATATTAACTTTATGGTTTTAACGGAATTTAATTAACTCAACCTATATTCCGTTAAAACCATAAAGTTAATATAGCTAGTATAAATAATAAGAATAATAGCAAAAAGTTAGTATATTAGCTCAACCTCGAAATGGTTCTACTTATTCGTTTTTTTTTATTTACAATTTATTTATCAAAATCGATATATAAATAAAAAATTTGAAAACTGACTATATTCTAGAATTGTTATTATGGCGACATATTTAGATAAAATGGTGAACACTAGCCAAGCGGACTAAGAACAAGTCCCTCGCTGGGCTGTAAAAATATTAAGATCGGATGTTGATGTCGTAGTTGTTGACATTGAATAAGGCTTCTTTGGCTTGCATAGTAAGAGTAGATAGTGCTTGATAAATTTTGGGGGGCTGGGAGGCGATTTTTAAATATCATCGGTGATCTCGAAATTGAAAGTGACATGAAAACAACTGAAATGAATATATATATATATATTTTGCATTATTTATTATTAAGATTTGATTATTAAGATTCATAACGTTCGAGAGTTTTCGGTGTCAAAGATAAGTTACAAGTGACCTTCAATAAGAAAAAAAGGAGCATTCGTAATTGACATCATATTGGGAGAATTAATCATCGGTTTAAAAATCGCCCCCCTAGACAGAGCCACGTTATCAAAGTTGGCATTGCATCTGAACCGGTATATAGAGGGTGCGGGTTAGAATCCCACTCGTGGAATTTTTTTCAACCAATAGAATATCTACTCAGTGTAATTTTTTTATTTGTTTTTCTTCTAATTATTAATATACTTACAAAAGTTCCGTTGTCGTGTAGCAGGTCGCTAGAAACGACCCAGATGGGTGGATCGAGGTGCATGGCGCAGGGCGGCAGGCCTTCCGGGGGCAGAGTCCCCAGAGCGCCGATAGAAACGCTGCCTGACCAATCCCCAGCCACCTTGTCCACGCGAAACTGTTGACAAATGGAACAAAGCATATAACAACGAACACAGTCATACAAAAATGACGCACTGTTCTGTTCATATCTGTGGACAATGGATAGAGTATAAAGTTAACTTACTCAATTTTTAATTGTCATAAAATATTTTGCCTACCACGCATTCAGGACGTCTTTTAGCAGAGGAGAAAAACGGGCGCAAGATATTTTACAGCTTTTGAAAAAAGTTACGACATTTACAAAATTATGTCGTTACTAATGCAATATACTAACAAGGAATAAAAAAAAAATATAATGTTGGTGTATTTAGAGCATTTCAAATTCATCCTGCTTTGTCTACTGTGTAATAAAACACTTTATCTACACTAATGTTGTAACATTCTACTTATGTTTCCAATACTTGACTTATAATTACTACTGTTATAGCGCAGACAACAAAACACTCAATTTAAGCAATTTCACATGATGGTATAATATCCACATCGATATCGTAAAATCTCATTATAACATCAATAAAACGCGACCAATTAACCTGGCGAGCCTTATGTCAAAATCCTCATACAAGTTGTATAAAATTTTGATATTAGGCTGGCTTTTGAAAACAGTTGGGTTATACGTGAAAACTTCGTCGAAACTACTAAACTTACATACACAAAACTCTTTGGTAAGATCTTGTGCCAATTAAATAAAAAAAGAACAGCGCGCGCTCGCTCCTGATTGGTTAGATTTTAATGGCGGCAAGTTCACTGTGACAATACACGTACGCGTGAATTTAATGTTTCGCAATGTGTTTTGTTTTTAAAATACAAATTAAAAGTTAAAAATGGACAGCGACGATGATATTTGTACGCCTCCGGATATTCTAGAATTGGCAACAAAAGTAACTCACAATCTTTTGCTAGAAAAATCTAGAAAATTATATGAAAAAGAATATAATAACTTTTTGGCATGGAAGATCGAAAAGAAAACTACATCATTTTCTGAAAATGTCATTCTTGTGTATCTCAAAGACCTGTCCGACAAATTCAAGCCATCTTCTATGTGAGCTAAATATTCTATGCTCAAGTCCACACTGAGTATCTACAACAATATTGATATCACGAAGTATTCAAAAGTCATAGCGTTCCTGAAACGCAGTTCAGAAGGACACAAGGAAAAAAGTCCTTGACGTTTACATCAGGTCAAATAAAGATGTTCCTGAAAGATTCACCAGATATTTTGTATCTTTTTGAAAAGGTAAGTGTATTTTAGTTCTGTTATTTAATCTACTTAGTACTTACGTACTACACACGCAAGTTATCTAGACACTCCGTTTAAGCGCTTTGTGTATAAATTAGGTAGTAGGTACCTACACTTTACTACTTCATAAATCATAGTTTTTGCCTTGGCTATGTACCTCAAGCTTATTATATCGTTTATTGTTACAGGTTGCACTAATCTTCGGCATAATGGGGGCATGCCGAAGGCAAGAGCTATACAACATCCAGTTCGATAAAGTCTCTAACATAGACGACAGTACAATCATGGTGAAAGTTTCGAAAACAAAAACGAAAATAGATCGTTCTTTCGTTGTGACGGGCAACTGCTATGCCGTATGTAAAAAATAAATGGAACTTCGACCCACCCCCTGTCGAAACCTTGCCTTTTTCTTGAGCTATAGATCGGGGAAGTGCGTCGATCAAAGAACTGGTATTAATAAATTTGGTGCTCTGGGAAAAACTATCGCAAGTTTTTTGAATCTGCCTAACCCAGCGTTGTACACGGGGCATTGCTTCCGGCGCACCTCGGCTACCCTTCTCATAGATAGCGGTGGTGATTTGACCGCACTGAAACGACACGGGGGGTGGAAGTCTTCTACTGTGGCTGAAAGCTACATTGATGAGTCTTTAATGAATAAAATTCAAGTCTCAAATACGATCTTGAACAGTATAGAAAACAAGACGAATGAAGTAATTATAAATATTCCAACTCCGTCTACGAGCTCTACTGCTTGCCCCGCGACCGCTACAGCTGCTGGATCAATAATTAACATTAACTTTCAAAATTGTACCATCCAAAATTTGAACAATTATTATAAATAAACTATTGTCAGCTTTTACTCTTGTTGTTTGACTAATTGCATTAGTGAAGATAAAGTAGTGTATTCAACTGCATATAACACGGGTATTAAAACACTCGTTACTATTATGAAACTCGCTGCGCTCGTTTCATAAACTCACACTCGTGTTTTCATACCCTTCATTATATGACAGTTGCATAAACTACTATTATAGTGAGCTTTTTTTAAAGCTCTTTTCTTTAATTGTGGTTTTACATTTATTAAGTTTTAGTATTTAAATATCAATTGGAACTTTATTGTAAAAAAGTACACACAGAGCTCTAAATGAACTATTTACTTTGTGGAGCCTACTATAACATACTGCCGGTTTGTTCATATTGTAAATGTAGCTGTTTCTTTAGAAAACATTTCAATATTTTTACACATACATCAGATTCTCGTAAATATATTGTGATTTGTGATACACTGTCATTGTACTTATATCTTTAAACCTACTTTCTGAAAGATTCCCATTCAAAAGCTCGAGACGTTAGTACCTACAAAGACACTACAAATTTAATTGAATCAATTTATACGGTTCTACAGGAAGACCATATAAATTGATAGTATAAATTGACAAAGATCTGTGGACGAACCCCTACGGGGTCGAACCAACCCTAAACAGTGTCTGTGTAAATCGTCAAATAGTGCTTAAACGTTTATTAATTGATTTACTTGCCCAGTAACTGTAAATAAATACACTTTGGTTTTAACTAACTTATCAAAACGACCTTAATTCATATGCATGAGAGTAGCTACGTCACTTATATGCGCCATCGATTCGGTGTACATTAACCATATTTTAGGTATCATATTTATGTTAAATTAAGAGGTGCTGCGCGCTCCTCGCTGTATATAGTCAGCAACAAAAGTAGCTGAACAATTTAGCACTTTGTCAAAGCAACTTTATGATCTAACAAGCGCTTATCGTTTAAAGTAAGATTTTATAACGACATGGTACTTGACTGTTTAGCGACTTCCAATGCTGTCTATGCAGCATAACACTTTTGTTGTTGTATGGACATAAACAAGTAATTCTGGTTTTAGCTGTTGCAGGTAATCACTTACAACCCAACAAACATTTTAGTCGTATAAGTACGTATAAGTAAAATTTACGCGACTCAATATGATTTAAACATCGTATTAAAGTAATTGTAGCGTGTAATACGACATAGTGCCTCATACCTTTATACAACTTGTAGTCGTATATAGACATCGTATACACTTCTATGCGGCTGTTATATATGACTGTTACATAACTTTTAGTAGCTTAATCAGTGCCGTCTTCTTTGTAACGTCTATACGAATTTTACACGGACATTAATCGTATTAGTGTCGCGAGAACTACTTTTACATGACGATCGTGTAAAAGAGATAAATTGCACTCTTATACGACTTTAAGTCAATTTGTACACTTTAACACTACTATTTAATGACTGAATGTCCTATTAGTATATAAAAAAGTAATTAACATACAACCACTACCATTCACTTTTCTATCTTTTTAATACCTAGTTATTTGTTAAGCAAGGCTGGAAAGTTGTTGTTTCGCGCGAGTGCTTGTATTGAAGCCCGAGCAAGCGAAGGATAACACACAACTTTTCACCTCACTACTGCGAGAAAATGGTGGATGGAAGAAAAACGGTTGAGCTTTATAATAAAACAGTTTTATTAAGAATTCATATATTTTTTAAGAAAGGAAAGTTAGGGGGTCTACTAACAAGTTCTAAACTCGTATTATACTGTCTCTTTTACACACTTATTAGTTTGAGCGGGACGGCAGAATACGAAGTTCGAATTTCTTATTTCGCAGTATTTTTGTAGTATAAGAATAGTGCGCACCATAGTGTTCATAGTCATGTTCTAAATTCAAAACCCTTTTCCACCCAAGTGGGGAAAAAGCACTTTTCCATCCAGATTTTGAAGGCGGAAGTAAGACTTTTCGAGCAAGTGTGGTGAAAAAATAATTGTATGTCGCTAAAATTAATAGAAAAAGCTGGACAAATGTAAAAAAGTGGTGCTTTTAAAAGGAAAGTTAATAAAAACTATACTGAACATCTTACGTCCAATTGTATTATATAAAATATTTCTACACGACAAGTCAATTGTAATAAAACTGGAATTGGTTCAGCACAAAATTTAATTTTGAACTCGAGAGAATTGAGTTCCGTGCAGAGTGGGTCTCGGAACTACCAAAACCTAGATCCGCGCGTATAAAGTGTGTGAATATCCATGGTCATCTCAAACACATACGTATCAATATGATATAATCTGATTTGATTAAAAACTTATCGATATCCATTATATCCCATATCATCATAGATATTAATAGCGTAAGCCGATTTTTGTCCCAGTGATTATGGAATGATAGCTGCACATAAAAAAATAATGTTATGGTCTCATTTTGTAGAGCTCTAGCCGTAGATGTGCAAAAAAATAAAGAGGACAAAATGTTGTAAAGAAAAAAAAATAAGGTAAAATATAGGTTAAGAAATGAAACGCAGCGTTCAAATGCAATGTCAAAAGAAGAATTTATTAAAATACAGCAAATGTCAAAAGGAAAAAGTTTATCAAAATTACAATAAAAAAGTATAAAAACTATCAAATAGATTCTATTGCCAATATAAGACAGATTTAATTTTAGAGAGCGGAAAAAAGTTACTGGCCGGTTAGAGAGTGGCGCTACGGCTGTATAAAAAAAAACAAATTAAAAACGTGCGAACATACTACGACATACGTTGTTCTTTGTTTTGTGATAAAAAATTATTTAATAACCTTAAATAATGTATAATCAGTGGTGAAAATGTTTAACACTACGAAAGTTTATGAACACGTTTATCTCGAAACAAGTAAGTATTATTTTTTCGCTGTTGAGAAGCAATCAAACAGCCGCCCCAGCACATGTTTCGTTGACAGTCCCGGAGGTTCTGGAAAAACCTTTGTGTACCTCCTCAACCTTCTAACAGGATTACGTGATACGTGTGTAGCTGTTGTTTGGACTGGCATCACTGCAATACTTCTTTCTGTTGGTCGCACAGTTTATAACCGAATCCGTTTTCCATTGAACTTGACTGATGCGACATCGTCTGGCATCACATACACCAGTGCCGATGGTAACATGTTCAGGGCCTGTAAGCTGATCATATGTGACGAAGCGCCAATGGCATCAGGAGCCTCTCTAAAGGCAGTTGATCGATTTCTCCGTTTTATCACCGGCAATGATCATGATCCGTTTGGTGGCAAAGTCGTTATACTTGGAGGTGATTTTCGTCAGGTTCTGCCCGTGGTGGCTCGCTGCGGCCAAGCTGAGATGGTACTGAATTTGATCAAAATGTGCTTTCTTTGGCCTCTGATTCAAATCCGTAGCCTAGCAGTCAACATGCGAGCCAACACTGGAGAATCTGACTTTGCTGCGTATCTTCTACGCATTGGTGATAGTAGAGAAGAAACATTGCCGAATTCTAAACTTGATCGTGTCCCTGAGCAGTTTATTGTTCAAGACGTAATTGAAGCCACATTTGGTACTGACTTCTCAGCAGGCGCAATAAAAAAGTCAGTGGCTGTGCCATTCTTGCACCTAAGAATGATCACTGCGACCAAATTAATCAACAGGTCCAAGACAAACTACCATGTACCAGTAGCAGCTACAAAAGCATCGACTCTGTTGTCACGGACGATTTTGCAGACCAAACTCGATATCCAATTGAATTTTTGAACAGTCTCAACGTGTCAGAACTTCCACCTCACAACTTGCAATTAAAAATTGGTTTAATTGTCATCCTACTTCGTAACTTGAACGTGATGCTAGACCTGATGAACGGAACCCGATTGCAAGTTGTCTGGATGAGAAATAACAGTCTTGATCTTGAAGTTTTTTCTGGCTCAGCTAAAGGCGAACTAGATCTCACACCTTCAAACACAACGTTCCCTTTCCTTCTGAAGCGTCGCCAATTCCCAGTCAAGTTGGCATTTGCCATATCGATTAATAAGAGCCAAGGACAAACTCTGGACAAAGTCGGCCTTTATTTGCCGAGCCCTGTCTTCTCACATGGTCAACTATACGTTGAAATGTCGTCGAGTCCGTTCTGGAAACTCACTCAAGATACAAATTGACAACAACTAGCAGCATGGTGTCATTGATGGAAAAGGACCCACAGAAACGTTGTCGCACGCGAGATGTTACAATAAATACAATGTTCACAGTTCATTGCATTGACCATTTATTAAACAAATTATTATTTTTCAAAAAACAATGTTATAGTTTTAAATTATGAAAGTTTATTCTAAACAAAATTGTTATCAACAAATTCCAATTCTAACTGAACTCATGTATACTATTTGACATAAAAAAATCATATAAAAAAGGATTCATCACTTTGGCGCCAAATGTAAATGAGTGACTTGCAGTTTACAATGAAATGAAACCAAAACAAAACCTGTCATAGGTTTCGAAATTCCTAAAAAAACTGTTGAATAAACGCGAAGTTCCGCGGGCGACCCACTAGTTTTTATTATCAACAAAAGCACCAATAAATAATTCACTAGTTTAATTATGTATTTAAAATGGTTTTTTCTTGTAAGATTTACTTTGAATGAACCCTATTTTGTTAATATGGCTGGTAATTTACAGATAAAAAATAAGTGCACGGAATGAAAAGTCCTTAAGATGTTGTATTACAGTTGTAACTTATACTCTTAGTCGTATAAAGG
This sequence comes from Eudonia lacustrata, assembly GCA_947562085.1. Lineage (NCBI taxonomy): Eukaryota > Metazoa > Arthropoda > Insecta > Lepidoptera > Crambidae > Eudonia > Eudonia lacustrata. The sequence goes on along the minus strand of OX387339.1, from coordinate 23,479,919 downwards.
TAACTGTTAACACGTTTGTTACAATATAGATAAAGATAATTGCTTATTTTAAAGAATTTATAAGGCGCATCCATTATAAAACTAATGCATATTACTCGATAATATTAATTTCCCAACAGATTAATGTACTTGAACATAAATTTCGAAGATGTATAAATGAATAAATAAAATGACTGTACTCCCCTATCAATATTTCTAACACAGAGTATAAAATTATTGTCTGGTTTTAAAGTTTCAATATTCATTATATTTATCTAATCACTTTACAACAAAATCCCATATAGAAGTCGTGATTAACACTGGTTATTGCATAAAATGCCGCGAAATAGCGAAAATAAAGATCATAAGCCGACGAAAAGTGGATTCCACTCTTACGTGACTCGTAAGATAAATTAAAATAATGAACTTCGAAATCTTCGTTTTATTTTACAATCCCGGTAATAAGGAAATACAGAATGCAATGCAAATAAAAACAAACAGATAGGTACATAACTAGGATCAGCCATAATAAATTGGGTAGATACATCCCTATCGCCATATGACGTCATCACGTTGTCTTCCTAATAAGACCGTGGGCGCCCGTAGCACGTTAAATTCTGTTTTTATTAGGGATGTCCATTAGGGTGAAGCGTCAAATGTATGAAGAAAAGTAAATCTTATCATAACAATCTCGAATACCTAAAAAGGTTGCATTGCATATATGAAGGTATTACATTGAAAAAATATTTTTATTGACTTTTTTGGATAAGTATATTTTTAGCCCTCTACCTCAGCTCAAAGTTTAGAACATTTTATGGAAATTCGTAATTTTTGACATTTGTTTTCGGTGAAATAAAGTATCAAAACGGTTTATTAACGTTGTAATAAAACACTTTTTTCATATTAAAAAGTATTAATCTGAAAAAAATTAAGTTTTGTTCAAAAATATAATATATAAAATTTGTTCATATTTATTTATTTATTTATTTATTTATTTATTTATTTATTTATTATATATATTAGTTAACTCATATCAACACATCGGCGCTGTAGTATCATATTATAGTTAAAACATCAAGTAATATTTTTATTTAATTTACTTTGTATCTAGAGCAAAATAAGATAGTTTTTTGTAACATTAAAACAATTAATATTTTTTATTGTTTTATTTAAACGTTAGTGTCTATGAATTCATTAAAAACTTATTATCGAATCACATCACATCACTAGGCGTCTTGCTATAAAGACTACGGCGGCGTCTGGGGCAAGTAAAAATTTTGCTGTTTTAAAATAAACAAAGGCCTCTATTAAAATAAAAATGTAAATTTAGGGTTTTAGGTATTACGAACAAAGAAAAACAAACCAATTGTTTATGTATATTTATTGATAAACGTTCTAATTGAACATTATCTTCTATAAAAGACGTGGCGTGTAGAGCACGAAATCGTTTGTCTTCTATACATGTCCGTGGCGCTCAAAAGGTTAACTAGGAGTTTCAGACCCAGGATCCCGGGTTCGATTCCCAGTGGTTATTAGAGCTTTGCCACTCGGCATTGTGATGTATTATATTACTTAATTGAACGCTAAGCTTAAACACATTTATAACATCACATTTACGTCGCATTTGATCATATATGTCGTTTTTGCCGAAGGTTTAAGTTGATCATCAATCATCATACACAACACGAATATTCGCAGAAAATACAAGAATTGTATGCACAGCAATCACAAAAAGTTTGCACATAATCGCACAATATGTCATCATATCTAGAGGAGTTCGATGGCGCAATGGCGGTTAACGCGCCCAGTCTGCTAGTGCTGAGGTTAAGAAACTTTCCCGTTCATCGGATTGGTAAACAAAAATTTATCATCTCGAGCTCCTCAGTGCTTTGGAAAGCACGTAAAGCCGTTGGTCCCGGCTGCATTAGCAGTCGTTAACAAACACCAACCCGCACTGGGCCCACGCGGTGTTTTATGGCCCGTTCTCCCTATACATCCGTAGGGAAAGCTCGTGCCCCAGCAGTGGAGACCTAAAATGAGCTGATAATGGTCATGTCACCTTATCTATTGTAAATAATTACAATCATGCTTCTTACGCTACAAATTAAGGACATCTGTTCGCTCTGTCGCTCTGCTAATAATAATATAACTAAAATAAAAATCTTGAAACTAATAAGTGTTGTGTTATATTGATAATATACTGCTCTTTGTTGGTGTCTTAGATGTATAGTCGACAACGAAATTGCTTTACCACCTTAGAAGTGAATTTTGTTTGCTTATAATAAAACAACAAGTTCTATTTTTGTTTAAAAGACCAAGTGACAGATACGTTGTCATCATTGACAATGAGTCTTAGCGAAATTTTATTGTAATGGAAGTTTTTGTCAAAAGTGATAAAGCAATTTCATGGTCGACTATACTACTGAATAGTGGCATGCGCTAAAAATCCTAAACTGTCTCATTAAAATACGATAAAGCTAGACAATGTCTAAAACACATGCTTGCACCTCTTGCCAATAGTTTTAGAAAGTTAAAATATTTGTTGAACTTACATCATATCAGTGGTCACGATTGAATAGTAGTTAAGCTTTATGCTGGATTCCAATTAACGCGATTTGACTCTGTAGTACTCGTAAGCATGTCTACAGAACTAAAGTTACAACTTTTAAGAAAAACCTCTATTTAATGATGATGACTATACTAACTCCTCTTTGATACAAGTATTTCTTAACATTATGCGTTTGCAAGATACACTTTTTTGCCAGCTATTGTATATTTGTATGTAAAATCCGCATTTGCTGCTTTAAATAATGCTTAGCCCTTATACTTACACAAGCAATAATTTTTCAGTCAGGGTTTACGCCGAAAGTAATTATCAATATGTTTTCTTTAATAAAAGTTTAAATGAATTCATTATTTTAATCAAAGGCATAAAAGTTTAAATGAATTCATTATTTTAATCAAAGGCATGCGACGAAATGTATATTGATTGATTGATTGATACATTTCGTCGCATTATATTAAATTTTTAGACAAATCGTTGGTCCGTTACTCGCTTGAAGGAGGTTTAAAGTAAGCCAAAAAAAGGTTCTTAAAAAAAATTATGCTCAACGAAATGTGTTTAACTATAAACTGCCACAAAGTGTACCTACTTTGTGAAAACCATGTTTTATCATACTTTGTAAAGAAAAGAAAGACATCTAAGTCAACGAGCAAGGCCGTAAGAAGACAACAATAAACAGGAATGGAATAAACAAAGAGAGGCCTATGCCCAGGAGTGGGTCGAGGGGGGCTGATGATGATGATGATGAAACAGGAAACAATCATCATCATCATCATTATCAGCCTATACTAGTCCACTGGACATAAGCCTCTCCAAGTGCACGCCACCGAGCACCATCCGCGGCTAAACTCATCCAGCTTTTGCCAGCCACCTTGCGAAGATCGTCGCTCCACCTAGTCTGAGGGAAAATACACAAACATAAATCTTAACGTACCCTAAAATTGTGCCCTCTCCGCAGCGGCTGGCTAACAATCGCGATAGCGTCTTTATACCCTGACGTCCGCACAGCGACCGTGTCTGAAAGCATACACACTGTGGTCATTTAAGTTGGCTAAAACAAGCAACTTAATTTAATTTAATTAATTAACTTAAATATTTATAAAATTTATAAAATACAGTGAAAAAATTAAACGTCCACCCGACCCAGCCAGGAATCGAACCTGGGTCTTCCGCAATTCGGGCGGCTGCACTGACCGCATGCTACCGGGAAGGCTGACGTCAGCGCTGAATTTTGTCACTGCTTTTTAATTTTTGATTGCTAATTGCGGTACAGTGCGCCATCTATCCAACGGTCATTGCAACCAATTGCCATGCAGATTCACTTTTGCAGATGAATTACCACAAATTTGATAACACAACGCTATAGCAAATTTTTAGTTTTTATTTTCAAGTGCTAATTGCTGCACTGAAGCTAAATTAAATATTTATAAAATTTATAAAATACAATGAAAAAATTAAACGCCCACCCGGCCCAGCCAGGAATCGAACCTGGATCTTCCGCAATTCGGGCAGCTGCACTGACCGCTATGCTACCAGGAAATATATATATAACTAATATAACTCTCTTATTAACTAAAGCCACAACGAAAATAATAAAAAAACATTGAACGAATCTTCACGAGTTAAATTCATTTTGATCACAATTGTGACGTCACGATTGAAAAACAAATGACAGTCTCGTAAAATAAAAAGTAACATGTTCCCAAAGAGTACCATTTTCGAATTCCATAATTGTTTTTTTATTATTTTACTGTAAGTGGCCAGATCCAGAAACTTTCAGTATGCCCAACGTACATACGCGCTCGATAGCTGTTCCGAGATCCGTGTTCATGCAAAGGGTCTATGCGTGAGTTGCTCGAGCGCAGTTTGTATGAAACTTACCAGAAGGCAAGCTTCATACAAACTGAAGAAGACCCAGAAGGGTCTCCATATTTTGTGGGAGTAGTCAGTCAAAAACGGGCATAAAGCACTCACCAGAACTGCAGAGCCTAATATTCTTTCCATGGCCATAGTGGAACGTGTACGGTAGCGGGTGCCTCTTCCTCTTAATTTCTGTGGTCACCAAGTCGGCGGTAGAATTCGTAGCGGCCTCAACGCTGGTCTCCACAATGACCTCTGTCACCTCGGCACACGGTATAGCTTCGATGACGTCATCGTTGAAGTCACTAGTGGACGGCTCCACTAGTAACTGGCCGTTGTTCGGTTGCATCATACCGGTGTTGTTGCAGACGCTGTTTGAGTTGTTCAACATTGAAGGCATCACTCTCATGCAGTCGTCGTTCGGTACTGTAATATTAGGTTGCAAGGGTTATTGTATGACGTTATATTATATACAGACTGTGCTTATAACCAACGTCTGTCTAGCCGGAAAGAGATAAAATATTTCTAGGTAATGTTAATTTAAACTAAAAGTCGTCTTAAAATAGCGATAAATAACATTAAGTGACGTTTTTTAAAGCACTGTAACTGAATGTTCGAATACATTTATTTCATAACAACGGCCTGTATACGCAGTGATAAATAATTATGACGGAAGAAATTAAAAATGTGACAAACTTACTGGTTGACTGAGGAAAAGCGTTCCCAAGATTGTTCCTAGAAACTGCTTGAATTTTCGTCACGTGCCCGAATATCTCCATGATGACGTATACTTTCTATAAAGCAAAACAGATAATAGGTTAATATGTTTCTTATACAGCTTCCTAAAGTTATCACGACAACTGAGGAAATGAAATGAAACACTTATACAATGGACTAGACTGAACGAGCAGATTATTCTGATTTATTTTACATATCGTCGGGGATACTTGTAAAGCGCATAAGTAGCATTGGTGAATACCGCGCAATATTTCTTGAGAATGAAAAAGCAAAACAGCGTAAATGCCTTTATACTAAAATTGACGTATTTTTTATAGAAAACACTTTATTATTCATTGCAGGAGCTTCGACAATTGTAAAACCAATAAATACATAATAAGTATTTTTTCCAAACTTTTTCCTCTTGAAAAATTTGGTGTTTAATCAATAATGTACAGTCGGCAGCAGATCAACCTACCCAAACCTGTCAAATTTGTCCAATTAATATTGATCCTTAAAACCAAACAATAAAGTTCAAAATTGATTGTAGAAATTTGATGGTTTTGGGTAGGTTGATCTGCCGCCGTGTGTACTAGATTCCCGATGAGCGCTTGAAAAACGGTATGCTATTTTGGGGCCACGGGGCCACAAAATGACGTTTGTGGCGATTACAGTAAATATTAAGTACAAATACTTTGCAACCTTAATTTATTCTTTATGATTAAGATTTAAGGTTCACAGTAAGCGGAAGTTGTTGATGCTATTCAATGTCTTTTCAGATTTTGTTATTCGAAATTTAAATGCATAGGTATGAGCAAATAGGGCCACTTTCGTGATGAATTTTTGTTCGGGATCCTATATCTAGTACATTATCGATCAAAGTGTTTTACACATACGCGGTACTGACCAAATGCTACTTACGCGCTTTTGGACTGTCCCCGACGACATCATTTATTCTGACTGACGTCAACTGAATTTATACGATTCAAGTTCAATATGTAAAGTTATAAATGGCATTCATTCAGTTGACTTATCGATTTTGTTAAAGGTTTTCTACTAACGTTGTTCGAACATGAAACAGACCTCTCTGTCGATCTCACACAAGCAAAAGGGATGCAAATACGTAGTGCGTGTGATCTACTGGATTCAAGACAGGAAATTCGAAAAACCCTATTGATTTTAAATCTAGATGATTTATTAAAAAAATAAGACAACACCTTCTTTCTAATAAATATTATGAATAAGTATACTTAATTTCATCGACGTACATAGGCAAATGAAAAAGACAATCATGTAAATAGATACTGTTTCGAGGTAACTTAGATTTTTTTTCTATCAAGTAAATTCCATAGTTCTGCATGTTGCAAATATGGTATATTTATCTATACCTATACTATTAAACTTTTATCTCCCAGTGACTCCATATGGAGCCATAGAACAATTAAATTTCTATTGTGTCTGGTTTTATGGATAACGAGAGGTCAATAAAGAGTCAAAGTTTGTGACTTTATTTGATTTAAAAAAAAATTCACTGTAAGAATGCTAATCTCTTGAGGGTAACATAGGCTAAAAGGGTTTCTTTTAAAAATCTTAAATCCACGCCTTTTGGCGTTGTATGTTTTATACTTTTTTATATAAACCATGCATAAGAGATGAAAATTTTACAGCAGTCAGTGCCTTAATAAAAATATTATAAAAATCAAGTCAGTTATAAACACTTACATCGGGAACCTTCTCGAAGGCCATGTCGACTAGCTCCGAGTTGAAGTAGATGAGCACGCGCCCGTCACTGGTCTTCTTGAGGCCGATCCGGTCGCCCGGCCGCAGCCACTCGAACGACGGCACGAACGTGTACATGTCATGCTTGCGGGCACCCGGCTTTGTGTACTTTATGTATTTCCCTGTAATTTCATAGGAAAATATATTAATACATCAAACACCATTCACCAATCAGCATTGGGCCCGCGTGGCGGTTTATCCATTGAGAAGGCTCGCCCCAGCAGTAAGGACATAAAATGAGTTGGTGACTATAACCAGGTATCATCATCATCATCTCAGCCAAAAGACGTCCACTGCTGGACAAAGGCCTCCCCCAAGGATCTCCAAAACGACCGGTTTTGTGCTGCTTGCTTCCCGCGACCTTCGTCAGATCATCGGTCCACCTTATTGGAGGCCTGCCCACACTGCGCTTTCCGGTACGCGGTCGCCACTCAAGGACTATTCCGCCCCAGCGGGCATCAGTCCTGCGAGCAATGTGCCCTGGCCACTGCCACTTGAGCTTAGCAACTCTTCGGGCTATGTCGGTTACCTAAGTTTTTTTTTTTTTTTTTTTTTTATACGTAGCTCGGCAAATGACTCCATCCCACCTGATGTTAAGTGGAAATGAACTCCAGACGCGAAGACAACTGGTGCAGCGTGGAAACAAACGTAGCATCAGTTAACTTCACTCTGCCGGCCCACAAGGTGCTTCTTCACGCCTCTCTTGAAGGACCCCATATCATAGGAAGGAGGGAAAACGTGTGCTGGTAGACTATTCCATCTTTTGGAGGTGCGACAAAGAAACGAGTCACTAAATTTCTTTGTGCGTGATGGGATACTTGAGACAGTGAATCGGTGACTCCGAAGAGCAGCACGTGTACTCCTATGAAGAAAGGGAGAAGGTGGGATGAGGTCAAAGAGCTCTTCAGAGCACTCGCCATGGTATAAGCGGTAAAACACGCTGAGTGACGCAACGTCTCTACGCAATTGCAGAGATTCGAGAGTATTTACCACTTCTGCATTGCCGATAATGCGTTCAGCGCGACGCTGCAATCTGTCCAAGGCATCGAGAAGGTACTTAGCGGAACCGTCCCAGATGTGCGAGCAATACTCCACGCAAGACCGTACCTGTGTCTTGTACAAAAGGCACAACTGGTCCGGCGTAAAGAATCGCCGCACTCTGTTCAGAATTCCGAGTTTTCGTGAGGCTGTTTTGATCACGGCTTCGATGTAGTCCCTTTGGTTCAGATCGCAGCGTATCGTCATACCGAGCATGTTGATACTGCTCTGCAGGCGTAGAGATGTACCCTGAAGAGATGGAAGGGGAAGGAATGGTGACTTTTTTGCCGTGAACGCGCACACCTGTGTTTTCTTGGCATTGAACTCAACCAGATTATTGGTGCCCCAATTAGATATGAGGTCCAATACCCGATTGAGCTCAATGACAAGATTAACTCGATTCACTTCGGTTTCGACCCGCCCAGCCGCTGGGTGACCGTTATATCCTCCATGGACCGTACTATCATCTGCATAGCAATGAATATTTCCAAGTGGAAGCATATCATTGATATGCAGAAGGAACAGCGTGGGGGATAGAACGGACCCCTGAGGGACACCAGCGTTCACTGACATGAACCGCGAAGCGCATCCATCAGATATAATACGGATTCTGCGCTCATGCAGGAAGCCAGCGACCCAGTTGCAAAACTGAGCAGGCAGACCGTATGCCGGGAGCTTGGAGAGAAGAGCTTTGTGCCAGACCCGATCAAAAGCCTTGGCTATGTCAAGGCTAACAGCCACCGACTCACCACGCTTGTCAATAGCCTCACCCCAAAGATGTGCAACGTACGCTAGAAGATCACCCGTTGACCGTTTCGGCCGAAACCCGTATTGGCGATCGTGAATTATGGAGTGTTCTTCTAGGTAGTGGACAAGTTGTTTATTTAAAATGCGCTCCATTACTTTGCACAAAACTGAAGTTACGGCTATGGGGCGGTAATTCGATGGATCTGACCGATCTCCTTTTTTGGGGACCGGTTGCACATTAGCTTCTCTCCAAGATTCCGGCACACAACCTGAAGAGAGCGAGAGACGGTAAAGGCGCGTTAACACGGGGGACAACTCCGCTGCACACATTTTTAGGACTATTGGAGGGATGCCATCAGGACCATTAGCTTTCCGGACATCGATTGACTGCAGCTCCGCACGGACGTCACGCTGCCTGATTTTAAAATCTGGCATTGTGTGGCCACAGTGAGAAATTGTAGGTGGCTGTGCATTGCAGTCATCGACTCTGGAGTTAGCCGCAAAGAGTTTGGCCAGGAGATCGACTTTCTCCTGCGGCTTGTGAGCTAAAGTTCCATCAGGACATCTCAATGGTGGCAGCGAGGGTTGGCAGAAGTTCGATTGCACGGCTTTGGCCAGACGCCAGTAGCTACGGCTGCCCGTAGGATGCGTCAGTAGTTCTTGGCCGACTCGTGCAACGCGCTGGGCATCCGCTCTAATGTAAGCTCTTTTGCAGGACTTGGTGGCATTATTATAGGCTGCTTTCAGCGAGCGGGTTTCGGGATCCCCAAGAGCTTTACCCCTGATCCAAGCGCGGTATGCCGCCTGCTTGTTATCAGCAGCGTTGGCACACTCGCGGTTGAACCAACGGTTGCGCCTGCCTTTGCTGATGAGATAGGAGTGCGGAATATAGTATTCCACTAGCTGTCGGGTCCTTCCCACTGAAGCAGCGCTGCCCCCAAGGAACGGATGCGAAATAGTCCCGCATACCATCCCAATCTGCCGACGAGTAGTGCCAAATCTGGCGTTTCGATACCGCTCAAACAAAGGTTCTTCTGTGGATCTCCTCATTTCTGATTCGATCACGCAGAGAAACCAAGGACAATCCAGGTAACCAGGTATGTATGATTCAAATTTCTCAATATGGCATACGGTTGAACATTAATTGAAGAACTTATATAATATACTTATATAATCTTACTGGTTCCACAGAATATCAGCGCCTTGGCACGTCAATGTCATGGCATAAACTGAGTGGTGACCATTTCGGTTGCATAATTATAAATTTAAAATGTCCATTATGTCAAGTTGTCATAGATGCTCCGAATAAATATTTTTCATTTCATATTTTCATTTCATTTCATTTCAACTTTGTCAGTTTTGGATAGGTTGATGTGCAGGCGTCTGTACTTAGTCCACTATCTAGTTCAACAGTACCGAGTGCCACCAAATGCCAACCTTGAATAAGAGAAAAAGGAGCACTCGCAATTGATATTACAGCGTGAGAATTGGGTAGTTGACTGGATAATCAAGAAAGAAAGAAACTTTTTAGAGGATTTTTTTATGTTGATGGCTTTCTTGCGATTAGCACATTTAGCCAGTGTCAAAGTAATTTTTCTTACAAGTAATACATAAATAAACAATATTTCCTTCTTGTATAATGATGATGAATGATAATAGAAATGAGAAGTGAGAAATGATATACCCCCCAACCCCTCGAGTATCTCAATAAAGATGTGGGGCTTTACTAAGTCCTCGGGCGTACTTCTTGAGAGAATTTGAAAAGTGACGTTGCACTGTTTTGTTTCATTTGCCAACACTCATGCACACTCACGAACACTTAACGGTTAATAATCCACCATTATTTCACATTAATATTCGACATAACACAAATTTTAGAAAATAAAACAAAACCGCAGACATGACTCTTTACTTTCCCGCCAAGAACCAGAGGAACGTTTTAGCAACTGTCAAAACGATTTTTTTTTAATTGTATGGGAATGGGAAACTTGACGTCTTGTGTTCTGTCAATTGAGTGTTTCATCATCATCATTATCATCATTTCAGCCAAAAGACGTCCACTGCTGGACAAAGGCCTCCCCTAAGGATCTCCACAACGAACGGTTTTGCGCTGCTCGCATCCATTGAGTGTTTATGACTTTTAGGTTATAGAAATTTATGCTTAGGTCAAATAAAAAATTGGTTAATGTTTTAAAGAGCTGTTACGTGATGACGTCATTTATACGTTAATAGTTTTGGATGTAATTATTAAATAAAATAAATAAATAAATGTTTCCCATACTCACACCAATTATCGAGCCCCAAGAAAAGTTTCCTTAAGAAACTCGAGAAATGGTTAACTAGACAACGGATAAACTACTTAAATACATACTTATTACACATAGGAAACACCCAGACCCGAAACAATTTAGAAAAACAGGTATTTCTAAATTGATCCGACCGGAGATCGAACCCGGGACCTCAGAGATGGCGACACCATGAAAACCGGTGTACAAGCCACTCGACCAAGGAGGTCGTCTATTCGTCGGTATTGTAGTTGTTAACTTCCCTATTAGTCACCGATTCAACAATATGCCTCCAGTACTTACCGTCGACGTAAGCGGTGTAGTGAGGCAAGTAAGCGACTGACGACGGGAAGCTGCGGTTGACATGTGCGTTCAGGATGTTGATGTCAGTCACGCCCATGCGGAAGCTGCCCGCGTACCCGTACTTGCACTGGTCTATTTTAATCTGTTACAATGAATAGGTAAATAACAAATGACTCTTTTTGTTCTTTACGGGTGAGTGCTTACGTTCATCTCATCTGATATTAAGTGATGATAAGACCGAATGATGTGGCGTTTTGACGCATATTGACCAATAATATAATGTTTTTCTCGCAATATGACACATTCGCATATTGACGTATCAGCATTTGGACTAACAGGCAAAATGTTGCATACGTGAAAAGACCTATCCGTATAATGACAAATCCGAAAAAAGATAAGTACGCGAAACGACACACCTGTAAATGTTTGTGGTTTGATAATGTAGGTATTCGTTTCCCCGAACGATTTTTCGTTCACACGCAAAATGACCAATACGCATAATGAACAACGGGAAATACTCATTTTGACATACACGCGTAACGACCAACACGCATAATGACGCATACGCAAAGCGACCTATACGCATAATGACCAATATCAAATACTCATATTGACATATACGCAAAACGACCAATACGCTTTAAGACCAATACAGTCATATAATCTCATAGTGATAAACTTCAAGTGGTCAGTAATTTGTATTAAACTCGTCATAAATGAGGCAAGACCATCACAGAGACGGGGAAACGAATACCTACATTATCAAACCACAAACATTTACAGGTGTGTCGTTTCGCGTACTTATCTTTGTACGGATTTGTCATTATACGGATAGGTCTTTTCACGTATGCAACATTTTGCGTGTTAGTCCAAATGCTGATACGTCAATATGTGTCATATTGCGAGAAAAAACATTATATTATTGGTCATTATGCGTCAAAACGAACGCCGCGACATATCTCGTGGACGAGACGAAAAAAGTTGTCGATGTCGATTAATTTGTTGTTTTCCCTAACATGTACACCACGACAGAGAAATATCTTGTCATGACTTGATGACTTGATGAATCTTCGAGCTTGTTTGGCTCAGAGCAATCCTACAACTTTTGTGCCATATTAACTATTACTCCAAATGGCTAGTTCTAATAATACGTACCATTTTTTTTTGTTGGCCGGCACTTTCAGAAAATGCCCAAAAAAAATGATGTCCTTTACTTATATCGCGGACAATCTTTATGGCGATAAACATGTAATTTTCAAGTTTCAAAATTCGATAAATTATGACGCTTAAGTTAGAGTCTGTCGACAAAAACAACACAAAGTATTAAAACAATCACTACGAATCACGATTTGAGAGAACGAGTCGAGTTTGGTGGTGGGCTGCCATGTTAACACCCATAGACATACAGCCATACCTCTATTCTGCACGAGATAATGCGATGACAAAATTATGTCGCGGCGTTTATCTTAACCCCGCAGAACACATTCTACTTACTAATACTTAGTTTTTGTATGTGAACTACTATAAATCTACTTAAATTTACCTCAAAGACCTCTCCAACGGCGAGGTGCGCGGAGCTGAAGACGAGTGCGGCTAACGGGTCGGGAGTGAGCCGGCGCGCGTATGAGTAGTCGTGCATCAGACAAATATTGTCCCCGCAGTACTCGGAGAAACTCCTGTCGAGTAGTTATTTTATTACCTAAGGGTAAGCACTTGGCTTTCACCTGATGTTAAGTGACGATAAGGCTGAAGACGGAAGCGCACTTCACCTAAAAAAACAAGATCTTGAGTTCATGGTCTTGAGATAAATCTCAGTTGATACGCTCTTGATGATGATTTATTAATTAGTCTTAAGATCGTGATCACATCTTGAGAGCGTATCAGCTGAGATCGTTCTCAAGATCAATCTTAAGTGTGATTTATAAATACGGGCCCTAGATTACTCAACTAATACAACACTAGTTTCTTTATCTAGCTGTTGAAACACAACAATGCTACTAACATTGATGTTATGACGACATATTAGGTTAAGAAGGTGGTAGCTAGCCAGGCGAACTAACAAGCCCGCAAGCAAGCTTTTAGGCTTTTATATACATAAGGTAAAGACTTGCAAAAGGTTTTTATCTATATATTAATACGTGAAGCAAAAACTTTGTACCCTTTTTTACGAAAATTGCGCGGACGGAAGGTTATCCGAATGTTTATATTTTTTTTAAATTATGCATAAAATACATTAAATAAATAAAACAAGCATTACACACACTACCATGTATTTGACACACACGCATATATACTCTTTTCAAAAATTTCAAAATGGAAGAGGAGCGGCCGAAGTCTGTCAATGCCAATCCAAATTTACATTTTATCTTTTTTAATTTTGCAAAGCTTAAGATACAATCCGTGCAGCCTTAATTAAATTACGGTCGAATTTCGACCACTGAGCGACCGCTAGTACAATAAATGAATCAACTGACCAGTAAGGGGGCGGCGGCGATGATAGCGCCCTAGAGTTAGTGAGCAGCGAGTTGTCAGAGTTGGTGCAACCGTTGTAGTTGAACGCCCTCTCTTCGTTCTGCAGAATCGTCACCTAGGCGCAAACACAAAAGATTACGAGTCATAAACACATAGTATCCTGACTTCCCGACTAGCTGACGCAGACATGTGGAGAAGGATGAGAAAAACTAATGCAAATAGATCGTGTCTTTTTGACGTAGGAAATCAGTTATGGATACGCCATCGCGACGGGGTAATCTAAGGGTTGCCTATTTTTTAAAACAGTGGTTAACTCATTGCCGTTCCACTGCGTTCAGGGACACGCGGTTGGTTGCCTCGGCAGGGATTCCAGGGGGGTATACCCACTTAAAACCAATGTACTTCCTCTGAACATTGTTGCTAGAGTGAGCCGCGACCACTGTCAGACATTCAGCTAATTCGCAATCGGCTAATCTAAAGGGTTGTCTGCGCCCTCCATTTTTACGGCAGTAGCGTGGCGAGAGGATAGGGAAAACTCAGAGACACTCTGCACTCGTTAACACACCGAGTAATCAAAAATATAAATTTCAAGTAAAAGTTGTTCATATTGATTTCTAAAGTTAAAAATATGCTATCACTAGTCACAGAGTAGATGGTTGTCTCACAAACATTTCTGGCACTATTATCTTTTGTTTTTTAGTAAAGTTAAGTTATCTGAGAAGAGTTAAATTGGTGAAAGCTGAATACACGCGCCAACTTGACTCTTTTCTTATTGTGACTTTTTTTTAGTAAAGATCTATTGTTGACTGCCACAAGCCTTTACGGCGTAACCAGATTAAGGTAGCTATGTGAAATAGCTAAGCGGTGCGCCAGGAAAATATCCACCAATTGGATTACTCCATTTTCACCTCAAGAAAAAAGAAGTAACTCTATTGGTAGATTTTTACCTCACGCACTGCATAGCTACCTCCCACAGCTCTGGTGGCCTAGCCGGAGCGGTGAGAAAGATCCTGTCACATGGTATAGACAAACCTGCGTGCACTGGCCGTAGAGGTCCACAACCGCGTATATATTGAGATGGGGCACGTACCACGCCTTGCCCATGTCCATACCGTCCAGGTAGTAATGGAGGCTGCGGTCGGCGTGCCACATCATTCCTACAACAAAACAAAATGGCGACGATGCGGTTAACACGTTTTTCAATGCGAAAATAAAAATAAATCCATTTAGGCCACAATGATTGAGCTATTATGAATGCCATCGGTTCGTAGTCTATGTTGGAGACCTAGTTCCCGTGCAGAACTGGCTAAAAACTCAGCAAGGACACTTCTGTTTTCCCTTTTTTATATACTAGTACTTTTCCCATCACTTCGACCACGTGGATTTCGTATTGTACATTCAAAAATCCAAAACTTTGAGTCTCTAATTTAAAAAAAAACATTTTTTTTCATAATTGAATATAGCTTTTGTTACTCTCAAGGTATATAGTATTCTATCAGTGAAAGATTTATTGGAATTAAACGTAGTTCCAGAGATGAGCTTCGGCATCCAAACAAACAAACAAAGTCACCAACATTACAGTACTTCAAGATACATAATGGGCATCGGAAAACATCGGAAACAATCATAAAACATTACAAAAACTATTTTAAAAAGTAATTTATTTTTTAAAACACTTCTAATTTCAACTTTATCGCAATAAAATAAATATCAATACGCCACTTGTGGAGCAGCTAGTACTAGGTATTCATTAACGAAAATGGGATTTTATATTAGATTTTGTAGCCGGAACTGTCAACTGACTCAGTTGTCTGTCTCCTTCTTAGAAAGCGAATGAGGCTAAAAGGATACGGCTGCCTTCTTTTGTTCGGAGCGTCTTCTGGGCGCCAGTAAGGTATAGACATTTATTCCTTTATCATTAAAAATAAAGATCAGCAACTGATTTTAGTCTTTAGCCACAATTAAATAAGGACCACCAGCTTCCTAGCTGTTATCTATGTTATTTTTTGGCGTCGTAAGCATTGTCGCACACTGTGCTTAAAGTGTCGAACGCTGGTGCCATTACGGGGGAGGCTTACGTTCAGCAGTGGACGGCAATAGGCTGAAGAGATACAGTAGGACATTAATAACTGTCATACAAGTGACTGACAGACTCTGCTGCCGAACGGTGAGCGTGCCAAGATCGAGCGGGGGTACCCACTCGACCTCGACACGCTCACCGCTGCGCACGCACTCGCCGTCCTTCATCATAGCAGCGCCGCTGTGGATGTCAAACTACCAACTCCGGCAGTGGGATCATCGATCATGTCTGTAGAAGGACCGATGATCGTTGGAGCAGACATGTCCTAGAGTGGAGACCGCGTTTAGGCAAACTCAGTGTAGGACGCCCTGCTGCGCGGTGGACCGATGACTTGAGAAAGATGGCGGGTAGTGAATAGATGCGAACTGCGCAGGACCGGGATGGTTGGCGCTCTTTAGGGGAGGCTTACGTTCAGCAGTGGACGGCGATAGGCTGAAGAGAACAGTGGGACATTAATAACTGTCATACAAGTGACTGACCGACTCTGCTGCCGACGGTGAGCGTGTCGAGATCGAGCGGGTACCCGCTGCGCACGCACTCGCCGTCCTTCATCATGGCGGCGCCGCTGAGGATGTACGTGTCCCAGTTGAGGTCGGTCGCGGTGCCGGCTAGGGCTCCGATGCAGCCGTGGCACTCCAAGTCGTCAGGCCTTATTGCGGTCACACCTAAGACAAACAAGAAAATAAAGGTTCTTTTAATCTATTCTAAACCTTTAACAAAAGAACGACAGGTACAGAGAAATTCGTAAAGATTGATTGATTTGGAGAATAGCCTCTCTCGAACTTATTTATAACCGTTACAAGGTTTGTAACGTGTCAGATAATCAGTGTTCTGTCAATGATAAAACACAGAAACCTTTGGTTTTTATGGCAGCATGCGTGTACAGTACAATGGAAGCAGGAACTATCAGTTTTGATAAAACTTCATCAATGAAATATATCAGTAAGGTTAAGATCCAGTTTCATCACACAATGTTAGTTAGTTAACACCCCTGTTAAATCATTTAACAGACTGTTAAGGTTTTTGAGTGTCCCATCATGTTTTAACGAATGTCAAATATCCGTAATTCGATGTTAAACTTAATTGCTGCTACTTAGGTCCGTCAAATGGGTAACAGGCTGTTAGTTTACTGCCACACAGGAACAAGATGGCCATGGCGTACAATTTTATTTACGAAAACGAGAGGATCCTTTGGAAGTAGACAATTTGGACTACATAATAATAATAATAATAAGTTGGGTCAAGGGTCAGATGGAAAAGACAGTCTGTACTCCTTGACACGGCCCGTATTGTCAGGAGGTTCCTCACTCTGCAGCCCTGACCACCGTACCGGTAGCTTGGGCCCTGTCCCGCTGCTGGCGGTACTCTAGGATTAGGTTTTTATAATGTTTTATTGTTTTTATATTAAAATATTGTAAAAATCTAGTTTTAAGAAAGAAAATAAATAAAGAGTATGTGCATGTCAACGTCACCATCCCACATGACGAGAACCTTGTAAAGGCCGGGAAGGATAAGGCCAGCAAGTACCTTGACTTGGCTCACGAGGTAACCGCCATGTGGGATATTGACTCGACAATCATTGTGCCGATAGTCGTGTCTGCAAACGGTCTGGTAGCGAAGAGTCTCGACCAACACCTTAAGAATCTCTCGCTCAATGGTTGGATTAAGGGTCAGATACAGAAGGCGGTACTCTTGGACACGGCGCGGATATTCCAAAGTTTCTGTCTCTGCAGCCCTAACCAACGGCAGCTTGAGCCCTGCCCCGTTGCCGGCGGCACCCTAGGCTAGGTTTTTTATAATATTTTTATGTTTTGTATGTGCTTTTGTATTTTACATTTATAATAATATTATAACAAACCTAGGCTATGATAAAAGAAAAATAAAGAGAATAACAATAATAAATCTTTATTTCAGACAACAAACAATGTAACAGATGGTAAAAATACAGAGCGGCCCATATAATAAATACCTTACAGACTAACATACTTACATAAAAAAAAATCAATTTTTCTTAGTATATTAAAAAAAACTTAATAACTATGTTAGTATTATTTGATTGGCACCTACTGTACCAACTTGGTAACAACAGGCAACTTTCCATGGAAACGCCTGTAGACTACACCCTTCGGCCAGAAGTCCTCCTTAATGAAGATGTCCAGCTTTGATGTCGGGACTCACACCACAAACGCTTTGAAGCTTGTATTATAGCGTGACTCCAGCGGTCCAATCCTCGAATTAAAGTTAGACTTCATTCGTATGAACTCTGCTACCTCCTGCGATGTGGTGGTGTGATGCAGGTGGGACAGGTACATGGCCGTGGTCGGTGTCGCAGCACGCAGCAGGAGGTTGGGCCCTGTCGGTGCGGTACCGCAACGGTTCTGGCTTGCTCGCTGACGACATCGCTTCTTGTTTCGAACCATGAAACCTCTCGCCACAAACGTCGGCATGTCATCTGGATCGGTTCCTTTGATCAGTGTTATGATCTCCTGTAGGCTCTTCTGCGTCCCGACTCGTCTCCGAGACACCATCTCGTCGCTCTTGCCGACAGGCTCGTAGAGCAGCTTCTTCGCAGACGCCACCTCATCTTCACTGAAGCTGGACTTGCAAATTTGCACTGCGCTCACCTCGTCCATGACGTCCAGCTTTTGTTGTAGAAGCGCCAGGAGTTCATTTGCCGAGTTTGTCACTCATGACGCTAATCGAGCAGCGGCTTGCGCCGCGCTACGCGTAATATTATTTATTTGAATATGATGCGTTTGCCTGCACCGATCCGCATCGCGTACACGACACACATAGTACGACGTCCTAAAACTTTCAAAGAACGGCGTCATTATTTCGAGAATATGATGATGTTGATTTTCGCACAAGATTTCGACTATCGAAAGAATCTGTTTTGGATGCGCTGGAATCAATAAAATCAAAACAACATAAGATAACCTCAAACTCAACAATAAAATATTTGACATTTATTCAACCAGCAAAATGAAATGCAACCCGATTTCTAATGAATTCTACGAAATACATGGTATTTAAATCAGTCGCCTTACATATAACAAAACTATTATACGACTAGAGAAAATAGTGCTCGTTTTCGAAGCAATGACATTACATACAATGACATTTTGTTTTGGTTGGTTTAGAATGTGAGTGAATGATTTGAGAGTCATTCACCTAATGATTGATTTCGTAATGGTCTGTTAAATTATTACCATGGGACATAAAAATTTAACAGTGCCGTTAGCATCCCTGTTAATTTTAATTATTGATTAAGTAATGCCTCATTTAGAGAATAACTAACAGTATTGTAAAACTGGGCCTAAAGTAATGAATCTGTTTATCGATCTTAGTAAAAATAGACCTCATGACAAATAAATATATACATAGATAAATAGAGTTTATAACAGGCAGCGGAGTGTCAATCTTAAATTAGCAGACTTTTTGGCATAACTTACCTTTAATTTTGTATATATTTTTGAATGTAAGGATCTATATTGTTTTCTGAAGTTTACGCAAACACTACACATTGAAATGAAACAACTTTTACGGATCTACTCGCCATTTCAATAGAGGAAATTCAATTGGCTGGAATTTACCACCAGCTTGGGATCCCATCATACAAAATATTAAATCCCAGCCGCAATACCATACTGCCGGACCAAAAGATACTGTAAGCTCTTTCTGCGTAAAACGGAACGCACGTGATTAAACTAAAACGAGGGTATAAGCTACTAACTAATTGTGGGACCACCAACACCTGTCTCCCTGTGACCAGGGAGAAGGGTTCGAAACGTCAGGAAAACATTAATTAAATATAATGTATAAAATAAACGCGAGTAGATCCGTAAAAGTTGTTTCATTACAATGTAAGGATCTAGCAAAGTCCGATAATTGTATTATTACTCTTATATTTAACCAGACATTGTTGCTATTCCACGTCAAAGTCAATGTAGTTGTTACCTTCTATATTTTAGGGGCCTTACAAATAAACAAAGAATAAGGTCCGAATAGTTATTCCATGTTTTGTTCCTGTCATGTAAACGTCATTTTAAATTAGAGTACTTTTACTCTTTAGACAAAACACGGACTATTCGGACCTTATTCTTTGTTTATTTGTAAGGCACTAGGTCTCTACAGGTCCACGCTAACACGCTTTCTAAAACCAAAGCCCAATCAGTACTCACCTATCTCCAAGCTGCCGATCCAGCAGTCGACCATCTTGTCTATGCGCAGCTCGAACATGTCGCACTCGCGCAGCGGCCGCGAGCTGAACAGCACCGCATCGTTGAACTCTGAGTAGACGGTGCCGCGGTAAGCGGTCAGCCGGTTGCGGCTGAGATGTGCGTTGCGACCGTGGACGCGGTGGAAACACATCTCCCTATACACATGCAAACATAATAGTCAGCATTTTTTGAACCCTTATTGTATATACATATGTATATGTGCATGAAGATAAGTAGATACCTTTATCTACTAACGTCTGTAACGTCTGTAACGGCTGCGATTGAAAGCTGATCGCTTACAGCGCAATCACGAAGCCATTCAAAAGCACCGTCAACTTATCATTGCGCAAGGACCAGAATAAGAAGAAATAGGAAGCGTTACATCACTTTATGTGCCAACATAGTGGCTGAAAACATTGAGTATAGCTTGGACTTTGTATTTTGTATTTTTAAGACTAAACAAATCCATTCTATATTTTAGTTTACGAACAGTTTTTCACTTAATAAGCTGGCATTTATTGCATAAAACTTTTAATATATACACTAAGCTGATTCGTAAAATGAAATACTATCAGTTTTTAAAAGAAAATTGTACGAATTTTTGATGCTATCAACAACTAACTTACGGATAGATAGTGGTGTTGGATTCCGTTGACAAAGGCGACTCTGGGGAGAATGGCGGCGGCATATAGCAGTCCACTATAGTCGTCTGCGCAACTCGACCGTACAAATCTACAAAAAAGATTTTTAAAGTACTTTTACACATTTTAGCATCCTACACAAACTTCAAATTTCAATATTTAATGACGAATAAAAGTTTTATTTAAAACATAAAGCAAAGAAAGTTTTATTACATTTAACGTTATTTTTTTTTAACTTCTATGTAAATTAATACAAAATGTATAAAGGTTCATAATATTGATAATAACAATTCATGATGTACAGGCGAGTTTAATAATATGTTTACACTTTCGACAGTTAGTCAGTCTATAGTTAGACCTTTATTTAACTTGTAATAAGAATCAACATCTGTCAAAAGTGTATACATATTATTGATCTCGACTGTACATGCACCTGTTTATGTGAGAATATTATGGTTCTACTATTTTTCAAATGTATATTATTAATATATATATATATATATATATATAGGTTTATATAGGTATTTTTTAGACTTCACATTCAACTTACGTGAGTGAAAATTTTATACCGCCATTATGAAAAAGTGCAGTTTTATTTACGAATTTAATACTTAGTTTTATACGATTAATTAAAAAACAGCTTTTAAAAGAAATATATTTAATTTAAATAAAGTGCAGATAAACCCTTACCGACTATACCAAAGACATGTTCCGGTATGTTGAAAGCCGCGGGTCCTTGGTCGATGCCGTTCACGAAGAAATGCAATATCCCCATGTCTTTACGCATCACACCTACTGTGTCTCCTTCCTGTAGACACGTAGACACGATCAACGTGAGAGAGTGACACATTTTTTTTACAGGCCACGCTTCTTGTATTTCGTAATCATAAAAGCGTTCGTCGCTAATCCGCTAATCAAAAACGATGTTTAGAGCCAATTGCGACGCTTTATTTCGTCGACAAAGTCACAGCGTAGTCACAGTGTACAGTTTGACGATAACCCCCTTACAAATAAACAGAGAATAAACTTAGAATAGTCATTCCGTGTTTTGTCTCTTTTACTCTAATTAGAAAAGACGTTTACATAACGAAAATAAAACACAGAATAACTATTCGAAGCTTATTCTTTGTTTATTCTGTGTTAGGCACTAAAAAACAACGGTGTTTTTTGTCCCCCGAAAAGTTTATTATTATAAGTTGCGCGGTTTTGGAACTTAAGCGACACATATCTAGATTTCAGGTTGAATTGCGAGTCGCTTAGGGGTCCTTACTTACCACTAATCTATTGAGATTTCTGACGTACTGCGGTATAATAATGGTGCCGTCTCTGATAACATCTTCTCCAGTCATAGCCCAAGTGCCGGAACTGTTTTAGAAAAATAACAACAGTATAATAATAATTGTCAATAAATTTTATAACACTATTACGAATCCGCGATAGATTTTTTTTATTACAGAATAATGGATGAGGATGGCGCAGGACCGTAAAGAGTGGCGTGCGAGGGAAGAGGCCTATGCCTTGCAGTGGGCGGAAGTGGGCTGACGACGATGATTATGATAATAGAAATAAAGCGTATAGTGTTCTAACTGGTACTGGCAAGGGCCTCCATTAAATTACGTCATCGCTACAACTGATGGGTATTAGCTAAACAGCACGCTTGCCAAAAGCGGGTTGGTTATTACAAACCCGAGCTATTTATCTTAAAAACCGAAACACACTTTGCTGACCTTGCAATTGAACCCGAGCCTCCGGATATAGGACCGAACGTTCGCCACTCAGCCACCAAGGTGTAAGCTCTAACACCTTAGGCACTATTAGTATTATGTAATAGTCATGGAACGGGTACCCGGTTTGGATCCGGTACCCGGCGGATCCGGCAGTTTTTTAGGATCCGGCCGGGTAACGGGTAATAAATAACGCCGGGTAATTTAGTGAAGGAAAGTTAATGACTACAATATTAATTTGAAAAACCTTTATTATGCAAGAAAAATACAAATGGTTCTGGTTCTCGTATTATAATTAGTATTTGTAATTTAAAATAGACAAATTGTGATGTAAATGTGTTTCTCAGCACGATTGGCATCAAGCCGACTTCGTTTCGTCTCATATATTAATGCTGCTTCTGAGAACAGGCGTTCGCTGTAAATTGAGCTTATAGGTGTAAAAAAATGTTTTGCCGCAACTTTTCGTAATATCGGATAGTGGCCTTTATTAGAAGCCCACCATGTGTAGGGAAGGGATTTGTATTTCTGCCAACCTTTGGCTCAGTTCTGCGCGAACGGGCAAACAAAACGCACGCGTCACGGCATGTCAGCGCTGCCGGGTAGGTACCCGGCGGCTAAACCATTACCCGTTCCATATCTATTTTGTAATGAAATAAGACTTTTAAAGATCTTGCGGCTTGGAGTTTGCTGATTTCCTTAGACAGCATTATCAGCCTTAGACAGCAAACGGTGGCCGTTTTTATTGGGGACGGCGAGAATCTTAAAGGGTTCCTCAAACCGTGTGCTCGAAACACAGTCAGAGGTTTTCTAGAGGGAATAATCCCTAAAAAATTCTCCGAGTGGTTCGGATCAGATAGGATTATTATTATCTCTTTATTTCTTTTTTTTTCTTAGCTTAGGTTTGTTATAATATTAATATAAAAGTAAAATACAAAAGCACATACAAAACATAAAAATATTATAAAAAACCTAGCCTAGGGTACCGCCGGCAACAGGGCAGGGCCCAAGCTACAGGTGGTCAGGGCTGCAGAGTGAAGAACCTCCTGACAATATATTATTATTATTATTATACTCTTTATTCATTTTCTTTCTTAAAACTATATCTTTACAATATTTTAATATAAAAACAATAAAACATTATAAAAACCTAAACCTAGAGTACCGCCAGCAGCGGGGCAGGGCCCAAGCTACAGGTGGTCAGGGCTGCAGAGTGAAGAACCTCCTGACAATACGTGCCGTGTCAAGGAGTACTGCTTTCTGAATCTGACCCTTGATCTAACCATCAAGCGAGAGCATCTTAAGGTGTTGGTCGAGGCTCTTCGCTATCAGACCGTTCGCTGAAACGACTATCGGGACAATGATCGTCGAATCAACATTCCACATGGCGGTAACCTCGTGAGCCAAGTCAAGGTACTTGCTGAGTTTGCCCTTCTCAGCTTTCACGAGGTTCTCATCATGAGGTATGGTATTATTATTATTATTAGTAACTCTGCAAAGTACTTACTTAGCATTGCATATTTTGAATGGAAACTTTATATCGTTTGATGAATGCTGCGTGACCCCGATCGCAACGCTACCGGCCCACTTGGGTATGACTAGGTCCAACCTCACTTGGAACAGCTCACCAGTTCTTAAGGTCCTGTTTGTCATTACGATTCCGTTGTTGAAGTATTCGAAAGCGCTGTAAATGTTTGCAAACTTTAGTACAACTGAATATTTGAAACATGGGAGCTTATCTTTGTAGCTGTCAAAGCCAATACACCACTACATGTTTAGTCTGTTATTATTGTTGGAATTTGTTATTAAGTAATTGTGTCTGTATTTTGTGAACCTAATTATAAATAAATAAAATAAATACAATATGCCACCATAAATTAAACCTTACTCAATCGCAGTAAGCTCCAAATACCAATGAAGTATGTTGTTCCAGTTCAGACAACACAAATAACATAGTGTATTCACATATATTTATTGTACATACTAGCTAACGCCAACCACTTTTCCCGTATATTAATGTTACAGCCGCCGTGGTCACTTAACTCAGTTGATCTATGTTAACGAAAGCAAATAAAAAAAACCGATTTACATATTTCTCAATCCAAAATAATTTGGTCTTAATACATACAAGATTGTTAGATACATCTTGATCTAAATACAGAGCTTTTAAAGTGTTATGTTTAATTAATTTGTACTTATCATGAAGTCAAGCAATAAAGCTACTAACAACAAAGTTATAAAAAATAATACTTACTTAGGCCTATGAGCAGTCTTACCATTGTTAATAATAATAACATTCGAATCACGCAGCGTATGAAATAAAAGAGTATGCTCGTCTATAGTCGACCTAAAGCGACCTGAAACAATAATGCTATTGTTACGTTGGTAAAGACAACAAGACACCACTCTTCACAACACAAAAATGTCATCAAAATCGGACCAGTCGTTTAGGAGTTCAGTGACATACACTCGTATTGAAGAATTATAAATTTAAAAAATATTTATAACAATCATCATTTAACGCTTTACACCGAAAATTCAACTATATACAACTTGTAACAGATTAAGCGCACACCCTGAAAGTAGTTTGTTCTAAATCGGCTACTCAATCGATTAAAAATATGGGTTATATTTTTCCCCAAAAATATTTATACTTATTGAAATTACAGTCACTCCATCGATGAAAATTCAAAACAAACGAAAATAAAGCGCTTCCCCGACTTCCTGTTTCACATTTCCGTCCCATTTCACCAAATAAGTCCACAAATTGCAATAAAGCGAGAGGAAAGTGTTACACATCAAAAATTCAATTAAAAAACAACTTTAAAGTAAGTAACTAAACGCACCGC
This sequence comes from Eudonia lacustrata, assembly GCA_947562085.1. Lineage (NCBI taxonomy): Eukaryota > Metazoa > Arthropoda > Insecta > Lepidoptera > Crambidae > Eudonia > Eudonia lacustrata. The sequence goes on along the minus strand of OX387339.1, from coordinate 23,454,665 downwards.
AAAAACACAAAGACTCGCCGGCAAGTTGATCGCTACGAACAAAGTCAATGAAGAATCAACTTTAAATTAAACACAACAGAATGCCCGTGCTCCGCCAGAGCAACTACCCTTCTCGCTCTCACACGCCGCTCACCCCTCCGCAATAATAAGTTTCATTTCCGATTCCCAGTGTTCGCTCGACCGCGACCGTAACCGTGACCTAATTAGGTTATAAACATATCGCGCGATCATCACTGCAAATCAGTGTGTTTTAAGTTTTATTATTATCAGTGTATGTGATCATGAGGGAGCCCCAGGCCCCAGCGAACTTCCAGCGCGTTGTACGCTCGTATTTGTTGGGATCGATAGTTCAATGAACGATCTTCTCGATCTCGATCACACGCCGCTTGACTTTTATTTATGGGGTAAAACAAATTTGCAAACTTAAATGTTATGGAAATTAAAAGGAAATCAAAGGCGCCGGCGGCGGCGTCGTCGTCACAGGAAGGTAAGTAAATTGAACATTATACCTACTGTGCAATAATCTTTGTAACTTGCCAATGAATGCAAATATTGTTGTTAAATACCTATTATGGGTCAGAGTGCGCCGAAATTTTGTTGTTTACTATCAAATCTAAGCTACCTACTATTACAAATGTTTATATAATTTTTAACGCAAATTTTGTTGCGAACAATTTTTTTTACCTACTATTAGCTTTGCAATAATAATTGCAATAGATTACCTTCTACCATTCTCCTAAGAATTTTTCTATTGACATTTTATTACCATACCAATAAACATTATTCAGAGTCAACATTCGAAAGACTGAAAGAAATGGAAAAAAGAATCACACAGAATGAAAGAATCGTAATTCATTACTAAACGTAAACAAGTCAGCTGCTAAACACGATTCGTATTTCGTGTACTTTTAGGTAGGCGTATGTAGATGATTTGTTCGACAAATTTCACAAAAGCATTTTTTTATAGTAGCGAATTTTAACATCGCGTTCATTCATATCGCAAATTTAATTATTCGTCTTTTTTCATGTAGCGATTTTTCATAAAGCGTTTTATAATGTTCGCGTTTAATTTTTGCGCTTATTTTACCAGTAGATTCTTTTATCAATTGCATATTATTGTAGTCTATTTTTTTTTTCAAATTTCGATTTTTTACACTTTAATATTTTAATATTAGCGTATTATAATACCCATATAAGACTACAATTAAAATAAGAATATTGTCGCCGTGTTAATTCACTGATAGGTAACAGTTTATTAAATAATTATCTTTAAGGCGACGCACCGCTAATCAATAAATCTCGCACGGAGCGTTTTTGCCCCGTACCATAAGAAAAACTGTTTTTTTCCTTCAAATTAAAACTATAAATTATTTTTAAAAAATGAACTACAATATTGAAGTGTGTGTGTGTGTTGTGTACTAAGAAAATTTAAATGCTTAAATCGGTCTGGTTAGCCTGTAAAATGCAAATCTATGTTTTAAAAGAGGTTACTTTGATATTTTTTTCTCTGTTATAAGTTGACAAATCGTGTTTCTGCAACTAGCAAAATGAAGTCAATTAAATGAAAAATCATGTCATCAAATATCACTTTCATATGTTTTGTAATTGTTGGGAAAAATCAAGATCCCGCCACGTAAATTTCCAATGCGTCGCCTTAAGAAACAACCTCTTTAGAATCAGATATTATGTACATTATGTCGTGTTGGAGTGACATTGCTGACAAAGGCATTGAAATTTTCTCTTACATCGATTTTAATATGCGGTTTTAAAATAATTTGTAGTTGAATAGTGGATACTTATTCAAAAAGATGCTGGAACGTCCCTCTAATAGGGGTACTAAAGATATTTAAATTATTAAAAGCAGTATCGTAGTCTTATATGTGTATTATAATAGGCTAATATTAAAATATTAACGTGTAAAAAACGAGATTTGAAAAAAAAAGACTACAAATATATGCGATTGATAAAATAATCTACTGGTAAAATAAGCGAAAAAATTAAGACGAATAATTAGATTTGTGATATGAAAGAACGCGATGTGAAAATTCGCTACTATGAAAAAATGCTTGTGAAATTTGTCGAACAAATCCTTTGTCCAGCTGTGGACGTCTTTTGGCTGAGATGATGATGATGATGATGATGATGATGATTAATCTAATTGGGGTGACTGAGGATGTGCGCTTAATCTGTTACACGTTGTATATTTGGAATAAGGTTAAAAAACAAAGAAATACCAAAACATACACAAACCACTAAAGAGTCAAACAATTTCACACTCGAAGTAAAAGTTCTAAACTTTTTCTAAGTTATTGAGCAAGGAACTGTTTAGTAACAATTTCGGTAAAAATGAATTCATTTGCATACAAACTTGAGTGATGAAGTACAGTGGCCCAAGAAAGTGGTGTACCAGTTTTGATTTAGTTTTCTAGTCATCGAAAATTACAACAACGTTCATGCTAGATATCACTGAAAGAGATGCATAATATTGACGTAAACCTAATTGATAAGTATCCATACGTCACTTATAAGTGCATGACATTTTAACCTTTATTACAAATTAAATTACTGTAAAGAAAATTATAAATTTTCTAAACAAAAGTAATAAAAACTTTTTCTATCGACCACCAAATTCTATTTGACAAAAAGAAAACTGACAATTGACATTTGTCAAATATATTTTAGTAATTTAATTTCTATTATTTTCCTCAGAAAATCGATTTATTTTCCGTATTATTTTTTTACTCAATTGCATATAAATAACATCTTCAATGCTTGCCAACTTGGCTATTGCGAAAGGGCGATATCGAGAAATTTAAATATATCGAAACGTCAAATAAAGATGGCAATAGAAGTTGTCAGATCGATCTGCAAGCGAGACTAATCTTTATCGCCTATGAATCTGCCATGCGACATTCAACCTTAGGGTGGTAAACCAATTTTTTGGGCGACCGTACCTATACGATTGAAAGCAGTTATGTTAAAAAAACTCTCTACTATACAAAACACAGTACAGTCAAGTCCAATAATATATAAGCACTTTTTTACATCGTCAAAGTAACTTCTGTCAACTTATATTCTATTGCAACCTTCAATACAATAGAGCGACAGGGTTCTAGACTGTTGAGATAATATTGGAGACGACTGTACCTAGTAATTCAAACATTAATTATACGTACATAAAGACGGGAATTGGTACGAGCTGGTATGTACCGACGGTGGGTTTATATTGCTGTCTACATCTTCACAGGGGTCGACGATAGAAACCTGAAATAAGTATAAGTAATAAGTATAAAAAACAAAACATATTGTAAGTTGGTAGGGCCTTCTTTAATTTTTTAATTTATTATGAGGAAATACCATAAAGTTAATATACCAACGGTATAGAGCAACAAAGAGCTGAGCGAGCGAGATGTCACCAGCAGCAACACTGTGTAATAAAAAGAGATGCATGATGCGACGTAACAGAACTGTTTTTGGCAACTGTTTGACAGTTTGTCAGCACTCATCCGCACGCTGAGAATTTGAGCTCTGTGAATTTTTCTGATTTTACGTGAAATCGTGGATATTTTTGAGAAAAGGTGCTTCAGAAACATGGTGATTTGTTTAGTGATTGATTGTTGTACAACACAGCTAAATAACCCCGAAAAATGTTCACAGGTAAATTATTCCAAATCGACACCTTCTGACATAGGATTTATTTTTGCCAATGCGCTTCGAATTTTAAGCACTAAGTGTGATAATTCTCCTCTATAAACATTTATTTATGTAATAAGCAAAGATCGAATACACATAATGCAGAATTTACGAATATTTTGTGTAAAGTAATAATTTTCGTTTTACACTAGGGCTGCATCAATTTATCGATATTTCGTGTCCACTGTATATCACGCGGTAAACGAATATGTATTACTGTTGTTAAAATACTGTGATGTCGTATTTAAATCCGCCATTACATGCTCATATTTTTATTAGCACCGGTTACGTGGCAGTATGACTGGATTCATTTGCCTTACTTTGTTTAAAAAAGAAACATTTATTCTCTTTGATTTTTGATGGCGTTTTTTTACATCCGGTGACAGAGGACATTTCTTGTTTTTTGGAGAACCAAAGTGGTTCATTTAATTCTGATCCATTAGGATCATACCAAATTATGGTTTAAAACCATTAAAATGGCTTTTAGGAGCCCAATGGTTTTTCAAATTGGTGAATTGCACTATTTTTTCTTTTCCGAATTTCGTTTTCCTCATCTGTTTTTGACTAAGGTTAGTTGATTTCATAAAGCAATTTTTTCTTTCAGAATTTGCTTAGTCTTGTCTTGGCAAGAAAAGGCATTTGTTATGGCACCTTTTCGCCGTAAATTTTATGGAGGACGTAAGTTCTTTTGTCAAAATTTTAATGTCGACTGCGTGTGCGTTGTAATATTATGTTAATAGGGTTTTTGTTTTGTTACAGCTCTTAGAAGCGTCTTTCAGATATCTTCCATTCTTCTAGATATCTTTTCTCTCTTTGTTCCTTTGGCTACCGCCACTGGTTCGAATTGAAAAAATATTTTTGTTTTGAATAGTAAATTTATTGAGGAAGTCTATAGGTAGGCCATATTATATCACGCTAATAGATTGTTCGCTAATTAACGCGGGTGAAACCGCGGGGCACAGCTAGTGATATATTAAAGCTGAAAAGTTTCTTATTGTTTGAACGCGCTAACCTCTACAAATACAAGTCGGATTGAAAAATTGTTTTTGCATCCGATAGCCCAAATGTTTGTGAAAAACATCACGCTATGATTCTTAAAAAAATTCTAAGCGAATACGAAGTATTAGCGCATTTGGACGACGCGATGGGACGCGGTAGGTCCGGGGAGAGCGGGGGGCGGGGGGGGGGGGACAGCTAGTAAAGTAGTATTGTTGACGAACCTTCACCGTCATTCCATACAAATCGACGACCCCCCACACTTGGGGCTCCACCTTGTCGGTGGCCACGCCCTGATCGACACCGTTGATGAAGTAATGGAGCTTGCCGTTGCATTTCCTCATCATACCAACTGTGTCGCCTTCCTGTTAACATTAATATTACTGTAATGAAATGAAAAGTCACTTTACTCGGAAACCTGAACGTTGAAATTTTTGGGGAAAGTGCACTTCCACTTTCGAACAACGCACACCGTAGACCCCTCTCACGGACACGGAATCTCACAGCAGCTGCGCTCGGACTGTTCCAAGCTGTTCTGAGAGTGTGCGTTACTCGAGCGTTTGCTTAGCGTACTATAGCTATGGACGCTATACAATCTATAGTATAGATAGTATATAGCTATAGTGGTATCCTTTTTGAAATTGTATTACGCTTTAGTTTATGATTACTTAGATATAAATTTACGCAAATATTGTTGCGAACAAATTACAATTTAAAAAAAGACTGTCGAAAAAATTCCACGAGCGAGATTCGAACCCGCACCCCATGACATACCGGGTCAGGTGCTCTGCCAACTATGCTATCGTGGCTCAATCTAACTCGCCGAAATTAATCAACACTATCTACTTTTACTTTATAAGCCAAAGGAGCCCTATTCAATGTCGACAACTACGTCATCAACATCCGATCTTAATATAATTTCAAATTACAATTTAGTTTTTTTGTGATATGAGTGATGTGGCAGAACTTTGTGATAAATAACATTAATAAAAAACTATTATTAAATTATTAATACTTAAAATTAAAGTTTGTGTTATAGTCACTCTCTCTCACTGAAACTGAGAAAATAGCAATGGAAAAGATGAATCCTATAATAATGAAAATGCTCTCATAAAACGGAATGTGGGTTTATTATCATAACTTACAATATAAATTCTACCACCTTAAAAGACATCAAACAATAATTCATATAAAACATCAAAGTCAAATGTGACAAATTAAAAAGAATAATATTTATAAATATACAAAATTATCATAAAAAAGGGCGGCTCAAAATGAGTCTGCAACACTCACCTTAAGTGAACGTTGTTTGCATATAATTAAACAACGAGGTCTAATTCATCATAGACAATGAACCTTAGTGAATAAAAAAAAAAAATCTAATCTAAGCAATGGATGGTAAAGCAAATGTATACTTACTCTCAACTCATCTAGGTTGAAATTCCCGTACTCCATGTAAGTGCCGTGTCCATTGAACAGCACCTTGCTCCCCGACATCATGACGGTGCCTGTGTCCATGTTGGTCATGGTCGACGGGAACCGGATCGTGGCTGGATTGTGTGTAGTGATGCCCACCTAGCAATTCAAGTTTAGATATAGCTCATAGTAAACTTTAGTAGTACTAGGAGTACCTACTAGGACAGAAATAACTATGTAACTATGTGAGATAGTAATATATATATAGCTACTAATACTTGTAATACATTTTAGAACTAGTAGGACACAACTTAGTGAGATTTAACAGATTCTTTGCACATGATAACTTCTTTGTAACCGTTTATTTCATAATGCTGCTGCGGCAGCAAACTGCAGCTGCTTAGTTTATCGATAGCTTATTTCAGTATAAGCATATATCTATTTTGTGTTTTCCTCAATCTTAAATTTTTACAGTATTATATTTCCACGTTAGCTAATTTCCGAACACTCAGTGTTGATGACAACGAAACTAACGTTATCAAAACCGTTGGTCTATATTTATTTTTTTACGACAGTATTATCTAATTATAACGCTGCTAATAAAGTATTTGCAAAGAAAACATTCACCATCGAAAACAACTGTTAAAAAACATTCCAAATTCAAATCATCATACTCATTAAAAAGTCCGTCAAGTGACTAATACCTCTATGCTTCCGCTCCATTTGTCGACAAGTCTGTCTATGCGTATTTCGAACAGCTCATCGTCAGCAAGGGGCCGGTGCGTCATCACCACACCGTTGTTGTAGTCGTCTAAGGGTCTTGCCCTCTCAGCCGATCTACAATTGTATTTTATGTAAGTAAGTAATGTATAATAAACCTACTAATGTTATAAACGCGAAAGTTTGTAAGTATGGATGGATGTTTGTTACTCTTTCACGTAAAAACTACTGAATGGATTTAGATGAAATTCGGCATACAGATAGTTTATAAACTGGATTAGCACATAGGATAGTTTTTATCCCAATATTCCCACGGGAACGGGAACTACGCGGGTGAAACCTCGAGCGGCCGCTAGTCTATAATAGTGTAATAAAGCCGAAGAATTTGTTTTTTTGTTTGAACGTGCTAATCTCTAGAACAACCAGTCGGATTTGAAAAAATATTTTTGCATTTAATATCCCAAATTTTATGGAAGGCTTTAAGGCTATTTAACATAACGCTATGACCCTTAAAAAAAGAAACAACGCTAAGCGAATACCAAGTATTTAGCGAATTCGGGCGACGCGGTGAGTCTGGGAACAGCTAGTAAACCTATATACTGTCCCACCGCTGGACGGAGGCCTCTCTCATTGAAATCAAGTAACCGCTACAAATGATGGGCCAAAGACGGGTTGGCGATCACAAACCCGGTCTTTGCATTGAAAAGTCTCAAACACACTGCCTTACTTGCTAATTGAACTCAGAACCTTCAGATATTAGTCGGAGAACTTTGCCACTCGGCCATCGGGTCACTGAGTATTTTATAAATAAATAATAATAAAAATAAATGTTTCCCACACTCACACCAATTATCTAGCCCCAAGAAAAGCTTCCTTAAGAAGCTCGAGAAATGGTTAACAAGACAACGGATAAACATACTTAATATAATTAAATACATACTTATTATACATAGGAAACACTCAAGACCCGAAACAATTTAGAAAACAGGTATTTCTAAATTGATCCGACCGGGGATCGAACCCGGGACCTCAGAGATGGCGACACCATGAAAACCGGTGTGCAAGCCAACTCGACCAAGGAGGTCGTTAAATTGTATGTATGTGACATTACCCACTTCGTCCTACCGGTTATAACACCTCTAAAAGTATTATGTAGATATACCCTAATGTGATACTTTTAAAGTTTAATTTACAACCAAACACACAAACGTCTGGTCGGTTTAAATGGGTTATAAGATTACAAAACGTTATATCCAATTTAATCAACGAATCATGGCTAATCATGACGAGTAAATTTAAAAAAAAAACTCACTTGTTATTGTTAGACAATTTGACTAGAATACCACATCTTGGATGAAATCGTAGGCGATCTTGTGCGACTGAAACAGACCAATCATGTAATGAAATTTGAAGTTGTTGTATGAACTGTTGAAAAAGCTTTTATAATATTTGAACAAATTCTGTGTGCTTTGTGCCAGTTTTATTCACCACTTGATCACGTAAACGAAGAAGAGTATTTTGTATGGCAACATTTAAACTCACCACGTTTGTCTTCAATGCCATGTAAATTTTCGTTACACCAATCACACAATTAAAAAAAAAGTAACCACCTCTGTGATCTAGTAGTTAAGACCACCGGTTTAGACCCAGAGGTCCCGGGTTCGATTCCCAGCGGGGGCACATGTCTGTGTAGTCGGATCAGTTGGTGGTAGGACTTATTTGTCCGCCTGGCTAGCTAGCACTATTTATCTAAATATGTCGCCATAACATCAATGTTTGTAGCATTGTTGTGTTCCTAGAGATAAGATAGCAAGTGCCTCAGTAGTTGAAAATTCCGGGTGAGGTGCGCTGCCACCATCGGCCTTATCATCACTTAACATCAGGTGGGATAAAGGCCAAATGCTTACCGGTAAGACATTTAAAAAAAAGGCGAACGACAGCCCTTAAAATATTTACCAAGTGCACAAGCGCCCTCCGACGTCATTGGAATGTAAACGTTCTGCGTTTCTTTCGGCGCCGACTCCGCAGTCGCCCCGGCCACGTCCACATCGCTCGTCGTCAGCGTGTCGTCATTATTGGGATCCTCTTCAAACTGCAACGAGTTATATGTTATTTTTATTTTTGGTTAAAGAGATTTACACACACTCAACGCATCTGCTCGTAGCCTAAGAGCTGATCATAAGATAATTTTGTTCTCGCATTTGGACTCTGCTTCTGCTAACCCACTTAGTCCGGTCGGGTTTTATAACACCTCTAAAAGTATTTTAAAGATGTACCCTAATGTGATACTTTTAAAGTTTTATTTACAACCACACACAAACGCCTGGCCGGTCTAAATGGGCTAGAGCGTGCATTCTATTTCGCGTAAGTCAAAACCTTTGCGATCTCGAAACCGTGTTGTAGTGTGCGCACGTACAGATAATATTTCAGCTAGGCAGTGGCACAAAATAAGGTGACCCAGAAGATAATGTTAATACTTAACGCGCTCAAGCAACGCACGCATAGACAACCTCCCACAAACACGGATCTCGGAACGGCTCGGAACACTGCGAGCGCAGCTGTTGCGAGAGTTCGTGTCCGTGATAGGTTGTCTATGTGTGCGTGGCTCGAGCGCCCTTTGTATGAAGATTAACTTCTGCAGTCTCCTTATTGTGAGCAATGACGACGGTGACGTGCACTGTCGTACGAAGAATTTTGATACTTTTACAAGTACAAGTTTGTTCTATTTAGTGAATTTGGCCTATTCGTAAGTTCCGATCCGATTGTTTAAATAAGTTGTAATATATTTTTGACTTAAGTACTAATACCTATTGAGTATTAAGTTAATATATTAGACAGCATTTTGGGAAATATGGGTGGGATCGACGATTCGATTTAATTCGATATAATTATATTGGTGAAACGTGCCAAAGAACCAAAGGACTCTCGTACGCGATGTTTATTTCCATATTTTTTTATCTATAGCACAAACTCTACTTAGTTTGGGACTTGGCTCGGGCCCCGTCAAGACAAGCAAAGCAAAGCGCAAAAGCACTATCTACCTTTTCTCAAGGCGCTTCGTCGTTTTTTTGAACCCTCATCACTTGGGTTTGGATTATTTCAGATAAAAAAAAATTTGTTACTAAAATAAAATAAAACGATAGTTATCGTATAACAGAAAAGTAATGAACAGTGAATAAATGATTCACCTTACGCCTATGTGACGGTAGCGAAACGGCCAAGCTACATTATTTTGATAATAATAATAATAATACGGCGGCGAAGGCGGTACTCTTGGACACGGCGCGGATAGTCCGAAGGTTCCTGTCTCTGCAGCCCTAACCACCGGCAGCATGAGCCCTGCCCTGTTGCCGGCGGTACCCTAGGCTAGGTTTTTTATAATATTTTTATGTTTTGTATGTGCTTTTGTATTTTACTTTTATATTAATATTATAACAAACCTAGGCTAAGAAAAAAAAAGAAATAAAGAGATAATAATAATAATAATTTGATAAAGGTGTAGAGTTTGTGAAGTTAGGGTTTGGAGAGTTAGAAGATTGGCTCTACATGAGTTCTGATAACTTTTCGACAGTGCGAGCCATATGGTCTCGTCTTGGCATTTTACAAAAAAACCGACTTCAAAAAAGCAGGAAACTTAAAAAAGTAATAACAGCTCTAAAAAGCAATAAATAATATTGAAATCATATTATTAATTACCTAGATACGCATGTAAGTTTAAAAAAAAATTCTATTGAAGTCGGGTGGTTGGTGGTCGGTTGGGGGACAATTTTGTTTCATTTAAACTTTTATAGTTGTTCCATTATCTCTACTTTTTTATTGCAAAAGCCCCACCCGACTTCAGTAGACATTTTTTTAAAACTTACATGCGTATCTAGTTAAATAATAATATGATTTCAATATTATTTCTTGCTTTTTAGAGCTGTTATTACTTTTTTAAGTTTCCTGTTTTTTTGAAGTCGGTTTTTTTTTGTAAAAAAAAATTTTATTTTACGATTTTTAGTGATGGGTATACGTAGACCTAACAAAGATGCTTCTCGGATGAGGAAACGATGGCCTAGTAGGTAGTGGTATTCCTATGTAAAACTTCAATCTTAATTAGGTATTATTTTTGTACGAACTAAACCTTTTGGCATATTGAATCGATTGAAGTAAGCCCAACAAAAGGTAACTGCTGTAAATCGTTGAGGAATTCCCTCGACTGTCTATGGTCTCCATCATCAGACCTGTAATGGTACTTATAACCCATATGGGTGCAAAGTTCTTATCAATAGAAATGAATTAAGACCAAACACAAGGTAGCTACTGTAAAACATTGAGGAGTTCCCTTGACTGTCCTCCGTCTTCATCATCAGACCCCTAATGGCAGTCACAACCCATCTAGGTGTAAAGTTCTCATCAATACAAATTAATCAAGCCCAAACACCATGTAATTGCTGTAAATCATTGAGGAGTTCCCTCGACTGTCTTTCGGCTCCATCATCAGATCGACTCCAGACCTTCATTAAGTAGTAGTGCTTTAAAATACTTAATGAAAACATTATCAAACGCACTAGTCGCCCTTACAAATTTCGAAAGTTCCCCTCGATTTCTCTGGGATGCCATCATCAGATCCTGGTTTCCTTATCATGGTACCACCCTTGGGATATCTCCTTTCCAACAAAAAAAGAATCATCAAAATTGGTTCTTAAACGACGAAGTTATCCGCGAACACACATAAAAAAAAAAAAAAAAAAAAAAAAAAAAACATATACGAGTCGAATTGAGTAACCTCCTCCTTTTTTGAAGTCGGTTAATAAAAACTAGCTGACCGGCGGACTTACCGCTTTGACAGTTCCCATGACAACAAAACAAACAAAACGTTGACAGTTTCCATGACAACCAAACAAACAAATCATTCGTCTGCTTAAGAACACCCGTATCCCATGATGGACCCCTATAGCAGCGCCACCTACCGGATCCAATTGTAAATCTAAACTATTCTTGAATCCACTTCGAACACACACAACATTTCATCTAAATTGGTCTAGCCGTATAGAAGGAGTTCAAAAACATACACAAGTACAGAAGATTTATATTTATAAAGATAATCATAAATATAAATCATCATCATCAGCTCATTTTATGTCCCCACTGCTGGGGCACAAGCCTTCCCTATAGATGGATAGGGAGAACGGGCCATAAACCACCACGCGGGCCCAGTGCGGATTGGTGGTTGTTAACGACTGCTAATGCAGCTCGGATCAACGGCTTTACGTGCCTTCCGAAGCACGGAGGAGCTCGAGATGATAAAGTTTTGGTCACCCATCCGATGACCAGCCTTTGCGAAAGTTACTTAACCTTAGCAATCGCAGACCGGGCGCGTTAAGCATTGCGCCATCGAGCTCCTCAAATATAAATGTATTAATAAAATTGGCTAATCATTGTAAAAATAAAGTTTAAATGTACTGAAATACAAATGTTGAAAAATTTCCACGAGCAGGATTTGAACCTGCACCCTTCTGACATACCGGGTCAGGTGCTCTCCCAATTGAGCTATCGTGGTTCTAACCAGCACGCCGAAATTATCCAACACTTTAAAATATGCGTTAAAAATTATATAAACAAAACAAAAACATTTTAAATGTACTGATTTGGGCAGTTTTGATATTTTTTTTCTGTAAAAATTAAAGCGAATTTTGTAATTTGGCCTCTATACGCAACTTGCTGATAGTAATTATACCCTTTGAAAAATTTTCATTCTAGAACAGTTAAAATTCACGTCAAAAATGTCTCTGACCTGCATTTTGAAATATCCCCTTGAACAAATTGTCTTTATTTGAAAAAAAACGTTGATAAATTATTTTATTTTACTTTTTATCTTCCTAATATTGTCTCTCCCACGAGACGGCGGTGGCGCCGTGTATTGGGCAGTGAATGTGTTAATACTTCTTCTTTCTAAAACCGACGTTTTCATCAATGATACTCCTTGTATTCCAAAGGAAAAAAAAAAATATGCGTTTTTTCAAAGGAAAAAACGCATATTTAATTTTGTGATATTTCTTTTGAAATGAGATGCACGCTCTTAACATCAGGCAGAGCAAAGTCATTTGCTTTACATTTACATTACAATAAAATAAAAAATAATAAAAATTCAAAATAAAAAAAGTTAATAGATATTATTAATGCGCTATTAACACATTAATGACAGTCCTGTGAATCCACCTATAAAAGCCTAATCTATATTAATATTATAAAGCTGAAGAGTTTAATTGTTTGAACATGTTAATCTCAGGAACTACTGGTTCGAATTGAAAAAATCTTTTTGTGTTGGATAGTCTATTTATCGAGGAAGACTTTAGGCTATATAACATTACGCTGCGACCAATAGGAGCGAAGCATCAGTGAAAAATGTTGCAAAAACGGGAACAAGAGCCTAAAAAATTAAAAATGCTGCCGAAAGTCACTATTCCACGCGAACGAAGTCGCGAGCACAGCTAGTATGCTTATATTAGGACAGAACCAAGATTACTGCCATTAAAGCCAAGCATCTATCCATTCCGTGAGAAGCTTCAAATGATTATTATAGCTCAATGCCATTTAAATTTTTTAGACATAGCAGTGACTGACTGATCAAATCAGAGGTTTATTTTGACTATACATATATCTACTATGTATAATCAAACAAACAGTCAACAATGTGTGGGATAAACAAGCAAACAATATCTCTATTGTGTTTACCCAGTGAACCATTGCCAACATGCCAACGTCAAGGCAATAGCAACTTGTTAGGTTTTTTATTTAAGGATCAAATCACTATAAAGTATATTAGGTACTTGTTAGGTTTTTTGAAGTAAAATAGATTTGCTTCATGATATAATTATGCTAGTTACTTCATCAATTCTAGTCTATAAAGATTCTGCAGAGTCCAGGGCTTTCAACTTGGACGTGAGCCAATCTGGCCCTATCTACAACCCTGATTTAGATCAGGGTACAGAATGTACAGAATAATGAAGAATGTATTCTGTATTAGTACAGAATGGTGACTTAATATGCCTTAAAAAGCTATTTTAACTTGATCATTCCATTCATCCCACTGTGCAATGCGAAAGATACTTAACTAGCACAATCAATACCCAAAGGTTTCAGCCATTACGCAACCGACGAGGTCTTCCGTTGCATAAAATATAATAATGACTATTATGCGAGAGGTTATTTAAAATAACTAGTACATTTTAAATACCATAATTAAAAAAATAAATAAATCTCTTACTCACCAGATCCAGACTGCTCTCCATAATTGGTCTCATCCCGGTCGAATGAGTTATGGAGACTTGAACACATTGTCCGTACAGATCTATGACAGCAAACACTCGGGACGGCAGGTCTCTTGCAGCAAGACCAATGCAACGGCCATTTACATAGAACATTAGCTCCGCCTGATAATAAAAATAGACATGATTAATAAATTTTTTTTTTTAATATTGACACCAACATTATAGATCTATAGGTACATTTAATCAGTTTTATAAATGAAGGCTGTTTTATTTATATTTTGTGGATGGCACCTCTTTTGTTATATATAACTATAACAATATAAGAATATACAGTGTGTGGCCTAGAACCTTTTCTGAAAACATTCCAGTTAACCAAAACCCATGCATTACATAAAATGAGAATTTGAAGTTACAATTCATAATCAGTGTATTATTGCAAGACGTATTATTGCTAACATTGTCAATGTCGTAGTACAGGAGATTGACAAGTTATGTCACACACACAACCCATAAATAGTCAAAGAGACGTTGTCAGAATGAACTTGATCAATCAAGTTGAGCGGTTGCAGTTTGCATTACATTGAATTTACAATTAAGTTTGTTAGAAAAAATCGTAAAGTAAAGTTTTGATTTTAATTAGTTGAGACCATAATGCTTCAATTACTAGTGACCTAATCTCTGTTTACCCTGTGTTAAATATTATCCCCAGTTCTAGGATACACACACTGTATTCCTATGAAACATTACACATGTGTTTTAATTATTTTTTTGAAATATATTTATGGGTATTTGCACAAAAGATCCCCATGGGTTGAAGTGTTACTGCCAGAGGGAAACTTCAGCAGGCCATACTAAGATAAGATATGGGTTAGCACAGTGCCTTGATCTCACCTGATCAAGGCACTGTGATATCTTATCATGTCAAAATTTTAGATTTTAATAAATATTATAACATTTTTGAAATAACCTGAACGGAAGTATTATAATATCAAGTAATTAGAGAAACAATATCTTACCTTGCCGGTTCTCATCACACCCAAACAATCACCTTCACGAAGCGTTTCAAGCTCAGGTCCATACGAGTTGATAACTGTCATGCCATCTTTCACAATAGAGCTTCCAGACATTATCTAAAATATAACATCAAAAATGTCAATAAACGTAACAAAGTAGTATGTGTTCATGAAAAAAAAGGTCTCTACTATTATTTATTATTATAACACTAAGTGCATTTTTGTAATGAGAAATTACATGTACTAATTTTTCATTAGCGCCTCCTTGGAAAGGTTGATGATGAAGTTTTCATTAAACTACTTGACGTCTCAGGGTACAGCATCAGTATGTGTCCCATTAAGTTCACAAGATTCTCTTGAAACATGGACATACTAAACGTGAAGATTGCACCAACATGCTCAGTATCAGATAGTAATGGCTAACAACTACTTTTTTACAAATAAAAATTTATATCTAGAGTATTATATACCCAGGCTGTATTTCGGAGTTTGGTAGCAGTTGCTGGAAGCTCTATGTATTCGGGATCCGAAGTTGTAACACCAATTTCCAGAGAGCCATTCCAAACGTTCACCTAAGAACAGAAATAGGTAAATATAAGTGAAGAGGTTCGCTTTCTGTTTTCTAATTACTTTATTAGTCATTGTTAAAAGGTTACTGATTTTATATGGAAAGAATGTATTTCCTTTATTTTTAAAAAGTAATGTTTTGGCTAGTTTACCTCAAAGACTTTACAAAGTAGCAACATAGAATTCTTAATTATTTGAAACTAAAAAATCTGAAGAATTTCAATTAGTGTAGTAAATTTCAGAATATGCTAGCTCTTTAAGGGCTGATTTTTCAATCGTCAGTTAAACTTTATTTATTGAATAATTTCAACATAATGACAGATTCTCTTTAAGAAAATATGTCACAATGACAGTGTTATTTGTTGGATAAAACCTAACTGATCCAGTTTCATCATACAATATTAGTTAGTTAACACCCCTGTTAAATCATTTAACAGACTGTTAAGGTCATTGAGTGTCCCATCATGTTTTAACGAATGTCAAATATCCGTAATTCGATGTTAAACTTAATTGCTGCTACTTAGGTCCGTCAAATGGGTAACAGGCTGTTAGTTTACTGCCACACAGGAACAAGATGGCCATGGCGTACAATTTTATTTACGAAAACGAGAGGATCATTTGGAAGTAGACAATTTGGACTACATAATAATAATAATAATAAGTTGGGTCAAGGGTCAATGGCAGTACTCCTTGACACGGCCCTTATTGTCAGGAGGTTCCTCACTCTGCAGCCCTGACCACCGGCACCGGTAGCTTGGGCCCTGCCCCGCTGCTGGCGGTACTCTAGGATTAGGTTTTTATAATGTTTTATTGTTTTTATATTAAAATATTGTAAAAATCTAGTTTTAAGAAAGAAAATAAATAAAGAGTATGTGCATGTCAACGTCACCATCCCACATGACGAGAACCTTGTAAAGGCCGAGAAGGACAAGGCCAGCAAGTACATTGACTTGGCTCACGAGGTAACCGCCATGTGGGATATGACTCGACAATCATTGTGCCGATAGTCGTGTCTGCGAACGGTCTGGTAGCGAAGAGTCTCGACCAACACCTTAAGAATCTCTCGCTCAATGGTTGGATCAAGGGTCAGATAGAGAAGGCGGTACTCTTGGACACGGCGCGGATAATCCAAAGTTTCTGTCTTTGCAGCCCTAACCAACGGCAGCTTGAGCCCTGCCCCGTTGCCGGCGGCACCCTATGCTAGGTTTTTTATAATATTTTTATGTTTTATATGTGCTTTTGTATTTTACATTTATATTAATATTATAACAAACCTAGGCTAAGAAAAAAGAAAAATAAAGAGAATAACAATAATAAATCTTTATTTCAAACAACAAACAATGTAACAGATGGTAAAAATACAGAGCGGCCCATATAATAAATACCTTACAGACTAATATACTTACATTAAAAAAAAAAAAATTCTTAGTATATAAAAAAAAAACTTAATAACTATGTTAGTATTATTTGATTGGCATATACTGTACCAACTTGGTAGCAACAGGCAACTTTCCATGGAAACGCCTGTAGACTACACCCTTCGGCCAGAAGTCTTCCTTTATGAAGATGTCCAGCTTTGATGTCGGGACTCACACCACAAACGCTTTGAAGCTTGTATTATGGCACGACTCCAGCGGTCCAATCCTCAAGTTAAAGTTAGACTTCATTCGTATGAATTCTGCTACCTCCTGCGATGTGGTGGTGTGATGCAGGCGGGACAGGTACATGGCCGTGGTCGGTGTCGCAGCACGCAGCAGGACATTGGGCCCTGTCGGTGCGGTACCGCAACGGTTCTGCCTTGATCGCTGACGACATCGCTTCTTGTTTCGAACCATGAAACCTCTCGCTTGAAACCTCTCGCCACAAACGTCGGCATGTCATCTGGATCGGTTCCTTTGATCAGTGTTATGATCTCCTGTAGGCTCTTCTGCGTCCCGACTCGTCTCCGAGACACCATCTCGTCGCTCTTGCCGACAGGCTCGTAGAGCAGCTTCTTCGCAGACGCCACCTCATCTTCACTGAAGCTGGACTTGCAAATTTGCACTGCGCTCACCTCGTCCATGACGTCCAGCTTTTGTTGTAGAAACGCCAGGAGTTCATTTGCCGAGTTTGTCACTCATGACGCTAATCGAGCAGCGGCTTGCGCCGCGTTACGCGTAATATTATTTATTTGAATATGATGCGTTTGCCTGCACCGATCCGCATCGCGTACACGACACACATAGTACGACGTCCTAAAACTTTCAAAGAACGGCGTCATTATTTCGAAGAATATGACGATGTTGATTTTCGCACAAGATTTCGACTATCGAAAGAATCTGTTTTGGATGCGCTGGAATCAAAAAAATCAAAACAACAATGCGAAACACAAGATAACCTCAAACTCAACAATAAAATATTTGACATTCATTCAACCAGCAAAATGAAATGCAACCCGATTTCTAATGAATTCTACGAAATACATGGTATTTAAATCAGTCGCCTTACATATAACAAAACTATTATACGACTAGAGAAAATAGTGCTCGTTTTCGAAGCAATGACATTACATACAATGACATTTTGTTTTGGTTGGTTTAGAATGTGAGTGAATGATTTGAGAGTCATTCACCTAATGGTTGATTTCGTAATGGTCTGTTAAATTCTTACCATGGGACATAAAAATTTAACAGTGCCGTTAGCATCCCTGTTAAATTTAATCATTGATTAAGTAATGCCTCATTTAGAGAATAACTAACAGAGTATTGTAAAACTGGGCCATTGAAAAATCGGGCCAAAGTGTTCTAAACCTTTTTTCAGCTTGGTGGAATTATATTTGACATTTATCATATTATTTTTGGCATGAGGTAGAAAACTAATGAAAATGTTGAATGTGCATGTTATGGGATTAAATAAATGTTTCAAGTCATATTTATTCATTCTTAATAGTACAAAATATTTCTTTTTAAATTGATTGCTTTTTATTTTTTTTCTAAGCTTCATTGTGTCAAAGCTATTTTGCAATAATATAAGATCGGAATTCTTGATTTCCTCAAATACAGTAGGTTTTGTAATACTTCCATCTTCAAGTAGGTAGTTAAGTTCATTATAATGACAACAGAATAGAAATAACAATATATTTTTGACAATGTTGAAGTAAAATAGTTGTGACAGGAAGGATACAAAACAAAATATATATAAATTAAACAACTAAGCATATATGGATTTCACTAGTTCTATTTACAAAGAAAAGAAAGATAGGGCGGGCTGAACCAGTGACACTGGACAACCAGGAGCTGGAAACAGTCAAGGAAGTCAAGTATCTTGGGGTGACACTGGATAGCAAGCTTAACTTCAGTACCCATATAAGCAACACATGCTCCAAGGCAAAGATGGCAATGATGCAGTGTAAAAGTGTAATAGGTAGAACCTGGGGCATGAAACCAGCGATGGCACTGTGGATATACAGGGCAATAATTGTGCCAAGAATCCTACACGGAGCCATCGTATGGTGGCACAGAGCCGCAGTGGGCAAAAACAAAGCAGAGTTAGACAAAGTCCAAAGGCTAGCGGCCCTAGTGACTACGGGCGCGATGAGGACAACCCCTACAGCCGCGCTCGAGATCCTACTGGGGCTAAATCCTCTGGACTTAGAAATCAAGAGAAGAGCCATAGAACAATGGTTCAAGCTAAGAAGCACTGGCATATGGACCGGGAACTACACGGACAAGGGTCACGCCAGTATAGACAAACAAAACGGAGATAGGCTGTCAATGATCCTCTCCAACAACGACTTAATACGGAAGGAAAGGATTTTTGACAAAAAATACAGAATACACATAGGTTCAAGAGTAAACTGGAGCATTGAAACAGATGGCACCACCTGCTACACAGACGGCTCCAGAAAGGAGTCGACAAAGCTCTCTGGATCCGGCGTGCACATTAAATGTGCAGACGGGACGGAGCTGAACAAGTCGATACCGTTAGGAAGATTCGCCAGTGTCTTCCAGGCGGAAATATACGCAATAATGGCATGCGCTGAGATGGCCGAACACCTCACTATTACAGGAAGGACAGCTATCTATAGCGACAGCCAGGCGGCGCTGAAAGCACTAGGTAGAGAAGAGACGACATCAGCAATCGTCAAAGAATGCAAGGAATCACTAAAGAGACTGGCCGAAAGAACGGACCTGACGTTAGCGTGGGTCCCGGGACATGAGGGAAACACGGGAAATGAACAGGCCGACGAACTAGCCAGAATGGGAGCAGAGGAAAACTTGGTGGGACCGGAACCCCGGCTGCCAATAGCGCACAACATCACCAAGGGAGTAATCAGCCACAGTATCACATCAGAAACCAACCAAAGATGGAGGTCCTCGAATGGTATGAGACAGTCGAAGATCTTCATCAAGGGCATGGATAAGAAAAAGACCAGCAAACTAATGGGACTCTCAAGAGGGAACATGAGGCTAGTCATAGAAATCATAACAGGACATTGTCGGCTGAACAGACATCTGACAGTGATAGGAGTGAAAACCGACCCCATATGCCCGGAGTGTATGGAAAGCGAGGAGACCAGCCTCCACCTACTAGCTGAATGCCCGATGTACTCACCGATAAGATGGGAAATCTGGGGGTCGGACACACTACACATAGAGGACCTAAAGGATCTGAAGGTGGAGCAGATTGTAAGATTTACCAAAGAGACCAAAAGATTCGACGGGGCGCCGTGAAAGCTGGACTAACCTTAACTCCCTAGAAAAGGGAGAACGGGGAATAGGATGAAATGGCCCGCAACAACGCAGGCTGATCGTCCGTTCGGCTGGCGACGTCCCCAAGAAAAATAATAATAAATAATATATGGATTTCCGTTTGCATGTATTTTGCAGTTGTAATCATAATTTAAGATTAGTCAAATATGCTAGGTGCATAGATCAATAAGTAGGCAGAAATTAAGACTTGTTACCACTAGAAAAATATTAAGACAAATATTTTTCTGTAAATATTAAGACAATATGAGACAAGTATATTATAGGAGTAGTAGAATAGAAGTATAGTATTTTTAGAGATTTAAAGATAATATGCATTTCTTTACCATAAACCATAATAAATAATTAAATATCTTTAGGTATATAATTCTTCTGTACATGTGTTTGTCACCTAACTCCTCCTTAATGGCTGGACTGATTTGGATAAAACTTTGTGTATTTATTTCAATGGGTTCCTGGATGTTTGAAAAAAGAATTGACCCGGTTGGTGGCGCTGCAATAGGGGTCCTTCATAGAAAACGGGTGTTCTCAAGTATGTACAAAGTCGTGAGCAGGCCACTAGTTGTATGTATATGGTGTATGTATTATATTTACATAGATGCTGTTGGGTCATTCCATGTCAAACGCTACCACGACGATTTTTTTAAAGTACTCTTTTTTTACTTATCTGCTTATGTAAGCCTAAATACATTGAATCATATGAATTGATTAAAATTTTAAAAAAAGAAAATATTTTAAAAAAGAGATTCAAATTTGAGGTTAGGAATGAACAAAAATTAAGTATATTTATGTATACTTTTAGGGTGAAATTAGGTTTTTTGGGTCAAAATCTCTAATGCACCTGGATGAATAGCAAACTAAAGACTTCCGAACGTCTCCGGTGCTGCGGGAAGTGCAGCCCCTCGGCCCTTGCGTACCAACCCGCAGGCACTCCATGCTCGCCTACGCAGCTTCGGCTTTTTGGTCGCCTGCGGTTTGCTACAGGGGGCGGGGGCTGCTCTCCCTCCGTGCCTCCGGGCCTTTATAAACACTCTAGGGGTAGGGCAGACTAGTACCACGTGGAGTCGGGGTTGACTAATTCGATTCTGTCACTAATTTTGACCTAAGATGCATCAGAAATAATACACAGAGCACAGCAAAACACAAACGGAGGGCATTCACGTACGAAACGGCATTCCGTTTCGTACGTGAATGCCCTCCGTTTGTGAACGCTATGTCATTACATAGCGTTCCTTTTCACATATTTTTAAAATGAAATTTTTAAAAAAACACGCTTCTCCAGTGGAAAAAAAATGTGTTTTTGGGGAATTTACACCAACTCCTACATAATCCAACCCTCATACATATGAAAAGCCTGCGCTTGGATTCTATACCCAACCCAGGTTATGTTTGCAAACAAATGGCCAATATCATCGATTTTATATTGAGCTTTGTACTTTATAATAAGTTTGCTAATCAAATTGCGTAACACTGTTATGGTGAGGTTTTGCAGTTGCAAAAAAATTACTTTTAAGTTATGTTGAATGGGAATTCGGTTCTTTTTAGGAGCATAATGTTAGGAAACCTGGTTTAAGTAACATTTCAATAACACTTTGGTTTTTATTTTAATTTTAGACTGTTTATGTCGAAAATAAATTTTAGTTGCTATTTAACTTTGTTTGCATGTTGGGTGTTTTGCATAATGGCTTATATTTTGGTCTAGTTATTCAAGGTTCACGAAGCGATGCCTTCAGCCAAAGAAAGAATGAAGAAGTATCGGGAAAGAATAAAAAAAAAGACCAAGTAAAGCACTCCAAGCACTTGCAAAAGGAGAAGGAGAGACAGAGATTTTGAAAATGCTTGATAATAACACAAAAGTATTCATTAGCAACGAGCAAGACCTTTTTGATATCCCTTTTGAAAATATTATAAGAATTTTACCGGAACTAATGCTAAGAAATAAGGGTATCCGAACATACTACAATTTTAAGAAAAGTATTCATATATTTGAAAAGTAAACAATAAAAATTAAAATAAAGTTACATATCTTGATTCCTACATCGTTTAGATTGTTTTGTGGTTCAAAATGTTTTAGATAATAAAGATCTTTCATAAAGTTTTGGATCTCATTCATACTCGTTATGCCCGTTACAAAAGCCCGTAACGCACAAATGTTTGCGTGAATTTTAAATTATCATCTGTTTTACTTTAATTTATGTTGGAGATGGAGGATTGAGTATTTAACTACAGCTTAACATTAATTTCTGCTCATAAAACAGGGGTAATTCGCAGAGTTTCGCAAAAATCTCGCACCATCCAGAAGTGTGAGGCAAAATCAAGTTACGCCCGTTACGGTACTTGGGACTGATTTTCACGAAATCCATTAAAGTTGTAGGAAACTTAAATTAAAATTAACTTTACATAGGCTAAAAGGTTATCAATTAAGTTATAAAATGAATATGCTTTCCATATAGAACATTATTCAATCACTAGTTGGAAGTGTACGACCTGTTACACCCGTTACATTGAATGACCCTGTTGCTATTTTTGTATTAGCTAACAAATTACAATTAGTTTAAGCTTGGGTCAATAATGTATGCTATAATGTGATTTAAAAAGAACTAGGTGTATCTGTTTTTACTGAAATAATGTGGATAACTGTAATTAATTAGCTTTGTTGTGTTAAGGACATATTTGATATTTGTAAAACATTTAATAATTAAGCTGTTGTAATCCCGAATGAAATAAATTATCAATATCATTTTATAACTGAATTAAACATTTTAAGTTACTATGAGAACAAAGAATTGGACTTGTATTAGCTTATAATACGTATGTGCTTCTTACCTTTCTATCTATACTAATTTCGAACAGTACATCGTCCTTCAGTGGTTCGGCACTTAGAATTAAGCCATGGTTGAATTCAACAAAATTTCGTACTGCTGTTGTATTGTCGTTCAACAAAGTGACTCTGTCACCGCACCTTCGATGGAACTTCATTGTCTTAAGGATCATAAAACAATGCACACAACCTAACCACTAATAGCCAAAATTATACCGTTTAATAACATAATTACAGTCTTTCAGCCGCACTTCTTATTTCTATTTACACAGGCGGTCACTAGCCCACAAAGTGGTAATTACTTTTTATTAACATTTTATGTAAAGCTTAAGAATTTTACACCCATTTTTCTTTCTCTGATTGTCAATAGACATACACCAAGAACATAGATTGTGGAAAAGACAACCATTTTTAGTAATAATTAATTGATGAAGAACTAAATCCCGTCCATCATAGCTCTCATGATATAAAAAACCCAACCACAGTGAGATTGACAAATTGACTTGACATTGACAATAAATCTTATTTTTCCGAAGATGTAAGAAAAGCAAAGGGATTCAGCCAATGCAGCCAAATAGTTGTAGTAATTAATGCTAAGTCAAACAACGAGTGAGAGCTTTAAACCAACAGTAGCGTGATAAATGCATGATAATTAATAAGCAGACATGACCCTTTACTTTCACGTTAAGGTCCTATGTCTACAGCTACTATATCTACAGCTTCATGAATAAAACTAAACGACGCTGACGTTTTCGTTTAGATAAACTTTAACGACGTTTCTAGTCTTAACCATGGCACGGTTAATACTCTAACCCCCTTATTCATAAAAACTATTTAAACATTATTTAGTTAATCAGTTAATCATGGTTTTGTCTCTTTTTCCCAAATTCAAAATGACGTTGGTGTGACGTTGACAAAACAATATTTTACTAAATAATGCTCAAATAATTTTTATGAATAAGGGGGTAAGTATTCTATGTACCCATCTTAGAGCATTAAGTTGGTTTAATGCTTTAAGGTACCCATCATAGTGTCCGTTAAGCTGGCGTACACACGGCAGCAGATCAACCTACCCAAACCTGTCAAATTTCTCCAATGAATATTGATCCATAAAACCAAATCTTAAAGTTCAAAATTAAGTTAAATTTAAATAAAGTAAGGGATCCTTCAATAATAATTTAGATGTTTGTTGTCGGATAGCTGCCGCAAGTTTACACTGGGTTCCATATTATAAAGGTCGTGCGGCTGTCGTGCGGCTGTCGTGCGACTGTTTCGGTCAGCGAACCGACACGAAACGTCTAAATTAAAAGAGTCCTAAGTTCCGTTCTACCTGTGGTGCTTCCATCCACTGAGAAGGCTCGTACCCAGTATACTGACGGCTCGTATGCAGTGGGGACAATAAAATGACCTGTTGATGATGAATAGGTGATGTCATTCATTTACAGTTGGTATGTCTTGAGTGAATCATAAATAATTGGTGAAATTCAAATAAAATACCTTAGTATTAAAAAGGATTTATTTTGAAAAAAAAGAAATAGATAAAAAAACGGTTTATTCCACGGAACAGAAAAAAAAACACTTGTTTTTTTCTGTTCCGTGTTTTAAGGCCCCTATTACATTTTGACTATGATTTTTGCGTAAAATGGCCATTTTTGGCGTTCTCGATCTCAGAAACGAAAATACATTAACAATTTTGACTTATTGAATAGTGTAGAATAGCTATTGGCATAGTTCGTAGCGGCCTCGCTTTTTGTAAATTTTGCTTAACTTTTTAATGAAACCAAAAATAGCAGAGAAAGATTTTCATAAAATGCACGAAGGCATTTTTTTGAGCTCCTAGATTGAACTACTGTTCTAAACAAATGAAATAAAAAAAATAGAATGTTAACTCTTATATAGTCGAATAGTTCGTAGCGGCTTCGGAATTTTTAGATATCATTGATTTTACATAGAAAAAAATATATTTTTCCAAACCAAAAAACTTCGAAAATTGCTTTAAGATCGCTGTGAATTTCTCCTATCTACGATAATATTATTGAGCAAAATTTATACCAGAATAATTGTTTTTTCATGAGGAATAAATATTCTATAAATAATTTATTATCCTATTTCGATAAAAACGATAAATACAACTGCAAAATTAATACAAAATGCGATTCGCCGGCCGTCCAAACTCAGCTTTTTCTCGCAGAGTGGAAATTTGAAATACTAAGCATGAATTTATTATCCTATTTCGATAAACACGTTAAATACAACTGGAAAATTACTACAAAATGCGAAAATGGGCATTTTACGCAAAAATCACAGTTAAGATGTAATAGGCCTCTTAATCACATTATCGTTTATGTACAATAATCACACTTTAAACAAAAATACTATTTATAGTTATTTTTGTAACATGCCTAATAAAAGTATTTATATTGAGCGATTTTGCATTTTCGTATCTCAAACCAACTTGTTAATTTTAATGAAACTTTATATGCAGGGAAATCTAAACAGATAGTAGTTTATGCAACTGTCATATAATGAAGGGTATTAAAACACGAGTGTGAGTTTATGAAACGAGCGCATCGAGTTTCATAATAGTAACGAGTGTTTTAATACCCGTGTTATATGCGGTTGCATACACTACTTTATCTTCACTAATGCAATTAGTCAAACAACAAGAGTAAAAGCTGACAATAGTTTATTTATAATAATTGTTCAAATTTTGGATGGTACAATTTTGAAAGTTAATGTTAATTATTGATCCAGCAGCTGTAGCGGTCGCGGGGCAAGCAGTAGAGCTCGTAGACGGAGTTGGAATATTTATAATTACCTACATCATTCGTCTTGTTTTCTATACTGTTCAAGATCGTATTTGAGACTTGAATTTTATTCATTAAAGACTCATTAATGTAGCTTTCAGCCACAGTAGAAGACTTCCACCCCCCGTGTCGTTTCAGTGCGGTCAAATCACCACCGCTATCTATGAGAAGGGTCGCCGAGGTGCGCCGGAAGCAATGCCCCGTGTACAACGCTGGGTTAGGCAGATTCAAAAAACTTGCGATAGTTTTTCCCAGAGCACCAAATTTATTAATACCAGTTCTTTGATCGACGCACTTCCCCGATCTATAGCTCAAGAAAAAGGCAGGGTTTCGACAGGGGGTGGGTCGAAGTTCCATGTATTTTTTACATACGGCATAGCAGTTGCCCGTCACAACGAAAGAACGATCTATTTTCGTTTTTGTTTTCGAAACTTTCACCATGATTGTACTGTCGTCTATGTTAGAGACTTCATCGAACTGGATGTTGTATAGCTCTTGCCTTCGGCATGCCCCCATTATGCCGAAGATTAGTGCAACCTGGGCTCAGCTATTGATTACGGACCCACGATTTTCAATTTCAGATGTTTACCATTCGAAAGATTATATTTTTTTACACTTATTCACTTATTATCTTATCTCGATAACTTGTATTTTTTTTGTAATAGTTAATTGAAAATCGTAAAAAATTGCTTTGAATTTTGTCGTGTTGCGAGTGCGACTGACATTTCGTACTTACGTGTATTGCGTTTTGTTACGTGTTGTGTTAACGCATTGTGGTGTTTTTTTAATGTAGTATTTGCAGTAATAACATACTTTCAGTATTATTTAACTAAAAAGTATACATACATTATTTATCATTGCTAGGGAATAAATTAAATAAATAGTTACAGGCGATAGTTTTTATTTAATTTTCAAATTACTGTTGGAAACGAAACGCAAATCTTGTATAGATAATAAAAGCTAATTTAGTTAATTTCTAATGAAAAGAATGATATTTTTCATACATTTTGAGGTTAGGTTTAGTAAATTTTCAAAAGTTCATATCTTGGGTTGGCTTTAGTAATCGGCGGCACGAATTAGGAATTGATAAGGGTTGGTTTTTATAGGGGTTGGTTACCCCTTTCAATCGACACCCCCCACCCCGCGGAGATGCGTGGTTTTTTTTACATGTATTTAAAGTTACGTAAATCCTTACTGTTGGGTAGGTTAGGTTAAATTTTTTTTTTCCCGAGCGAAGCGCAGCGTAGCGAGGGTCAGTCACGGAAGTGGGGAGGGTCAAAAAAAACCCCATCTCCCCCCGCTCCCCTACCCCCTTCGACTGCCGCCGAATACTAAAGCAACCCCCATATCTCAAAAACTATCCATTGCCGAGGGGGGGGAGTAGTACGGGGGGGTAGGCCTCTTACCTCCCTCCCCCTCCACCCCCCTCCTACCACGAAAATCGTGGGTCCTTAATCAATAGCCCTTCCGCAACCTGTAACAATAAACGATATAATAAGCTTGAGGTACATAGCCAAGGCAAAAACTATGATTTATGAAGTAGTAAAGTGTAGGTACCTACTACCTAATTTATACACAAAGCGCTTAAACGGAGTGTCTAGATAACTTGCGTGTGTAGTACGTAAGTACTAGGTAGATTAAATAACAGAACTAAAATACACTTACCTTTTCAAAAAGATACAAAATATCTGGTGAATCTTTCAGGAACATCTTTATTTGACCTGATGTAAACGTCAAGGACTTTTTTTCCTTGTGTCCTTCTGAACTGCGTTTCAGGAACGCTATGACTTTTGAATACTTCGTGATATCAATATTGTTGTAGATACTCAGTGTGGACTTGAGCATAGAATATTAAGCCCACATAGAAGATGGCTTGAATTTGTCGGAGAGGTCTTTGAGATACACAAGAATGACATTTTCAGAAAATGATGTAGTTTTCTTTTCGATCTTCCATGCCAAAAATTTATTATATTCTTTTTCATATAATTTTCTAGATTTTTCTAGCAAAAGATTGTGAGTTACTTTTGTTGCCAATTCTAGAATATCCGGAGGCGTACAAATATCATCGTCGCTGTCCATTTTTAACTTTTAATTTGTTTAAATTCATGCTAGTAAAAAATTGGTTATTGTTTAAAGAACTGTCAAGCGATTTCATTTATATGCTTAATGTTCTGGAATTATTGTTGTTGTTAACACCTGACACGGTATGTCAGAATATAATAGAATAGATTTATTTGTAAGGGCGTAGTTTTAAATCTTACTCGTAGAAACTTTGTCATCACTTTCAGGATTATAAACTGTAAACTTACTTGTTGAACCCTTCCATAGAGATCTATGATGGGAAATACATGGCTGTAGGTTCTAGGCACTGAACCTATGATCCCCAACACCTTTCCGTCTATATCGATGATGAGTTCGCTGTTGAAGCGGAAGTGTATTGTCAGCACTGATTGCTCCTGAAGGTCGTCTAGGGCTGACGCTAGATGAGTTTTTTTCTGAAATATAGAACCATATTGTTTTCTAAAGTTTACGCGAACACTACACATTGAAATGAAACAACTTTTACGGATCTACTCGCGTTTATTTTACACATTACTTATTTAATGTTTATCCTATAGGATCCTATAGGATATCCTCATATATCTCTATTTCAACATACAGAATAATTTTAACGATATTTTTTTATATTTATTTAGGTATTTAATTATTTATTTATTAGACAAAAACCGTTTGAAGTTGCGAGAATGGAGGGAGTCCTTTGCCCAACAATGGGGTGATACAGGCTAACTGTAACTAATAGACTTCTAAGTGAAAGTAAAAGCTAGTTCGGGTTCGGTCGAAAAGCTATTTTATGTTGGCAATGCTCGACTTCTCAAGATGGGTTTTAACCATAAAGTTATTATACCAACGGAATAGAGCAACAAAGGGCTGAGCGAGCGACATGTCACCAGCATCAACACTGTGTGATAAAAAGAGATGCGTGATGCGACGTAACAGAACTGTTTTTAGCAACTGTTTGACAGTTCGTCTGCATTTATCGGCATGCTAGGAATTTGAGCTTTGTGAATTTTTATGATTTTACGTGAAATCGTGGATATTTTTTGAGAACAGTGCTTCAGAAACATGGTGACTTGTTCAGTGATTGATTGTTGTACAACACAGTACAATAACCCCGAAAATTTTATTATTTCACAGCTAAATTATTCTAAATCGACACCTCTTGATTTAGGATTTATTTTTGCCAATGCGCTTCGAATTTTAAGCACTAAGTGTGATTGTTTGTTTGTCTGTCGCTTGTCATTGTCAGTTAATTCAATTCAACAAAACTGGCGATGTACGGAGCCTATCGAGCATTTTTTGTAATAATGTTGTTTGCTGAAGCCAAAATACAAAAAAATAATGGCAGTTACTTGATAAAACAAACGATAAAAAATGTTCGCAGCGATCACTGCGCGCTTGGCGCCCTCGTGCCACTTGCTTCTTTATGGAGGGAATGGAAATGCATCAGTGCAATAGTATTTGGTTGTGGTGGCAGTCTTTAGGATTCTGCTAATTCGCTGTATCTAAACGGGCTTATACTTTCGTTGAAAATGTTGCAGCACTCTGGCCAGCAACATTGAAACAATATTACAACATATTATAGACCGGCTACCTTTTGCTTAGCAATAGGCTGGAACAAAATATTTTTGTGATGGCCAGGCAATATAGCCGATAGTGCAGCTATAAAACTTGCCCGTTTAGACGCACCATAAGGATCTCGGTGGACTAGATTTTATGAGAAAATACTATCGACTAACACTGATATATTGCTGACTGCATGCTAACCAATCGTTCGTTAGGCTCTCATTCAGTGGGTTTTTATGACAAAAAGGCCCATGAAAAAAAAGCTTATGGACGCCAACAGCATAATTATACAGTATTTGTAATGGCTGCAGTCTTGAAACTTCAATGCAAACTAGTTTCGACGAAGTTTTCACGTATAACCCAACTGTTTTCAAAAGCCAGCCTAATATCAAAATTTTATACAACTTGTATGAGGATTTTGACATAAGGCTCGCCAGGTTAATTGGTCGCGTTTTATTGATGTTATAATGAGATTTTACGGTATCGATGTGGATATTATACCATCATGTGAAATTGCTTAAATTGAGTGTTTTGTTGTCTGCGCTATAACAGTAGTAATTATAAGTCAAGTATTGGAAACATAAGTAGAATGTTACAACATTAGTGTAGATAAAAACATTTAAAAAACGGTTGTCCGACTAAAAAGTCAAAAGAAAACATAGCGAGCGAGCGAGCCTTACATTAGTCGCATATGATGTGTCACAATTTACATCTCACTTTTTGAAATCAATATGACAATAGAAATTATGATATAAAATTAACAATGACGTATATATTTTTTTTAATCATAAAGAGAATGCAGTGAGTAGTCATTTGAAGACATTTGACATATTTAAATGACCTTTGATAGTCAAATGACACAATATGTCACATATAATAATAATATGTCATGTTCACAATATTAATTACAAAAGTTACAAATTGGCGCGCGCTTGCGCACTTCCCCGACTTCCTGTTACACTGTTACACATACTTCCGTGACATTTCATGATATCATCCCCACAAATTGCTATAGAAAGCGAGCGGAAAGATGTTACACATCAAAAACGTTTGTTCAACTGATTTTATGCGATTTTAACTTTCCGTAGTAGTTAGTAGACTTTAAATCGCATAAATTAAGTTGATTTGTTTTTTCTTTTTTCATAAGAGTACGTATGAGATACCAAAATGTAGAATTACTCTGAACTAATGATTTAACTCGCACTCATGCACGTATACGAACACAAAACTGTTAATAATTCGTCGTTTTACACGTTCATTCATATTCATTCTACTCATCATCATCATCATCATCTCAGCCAAAAGACGTCCACTGCTGGACAAAGGCTTCCCCCAAGGATCTCTACAACGACCGGTTTTGTGATGCGCGCATCCAGCGGCTTCCCGCGACCTTCACCAGATCGTCGGTCCACCTTATTGGAGGCCTGCCCACACTGCGCTTTCCGTTACGCGGTCACCACTCAAGGACTATTCCGCCCCAGCGGCCATCAGTCCTGCGAGCAAGGTCCTGTCCACTACCACTTGAGCTTAGCAACTCACCGGGCTATGTCGGTTACCTTTGTTCTTCTGCGGATCTCCTCATTTCTGATTCGATCACGCAGAGAAACCTCGAGCATAGTCCTCTCCTCTGCTCTTGCTCTTTGAGTGACCTTGAGCCTTCTGATAAGGCCCATAGTGCGCGACTACGTCTAAGTCTCGCATGTTATCACTGGTCAAGGACTTTCATCTTGAGACACTGCAGTATATCAGACAAAAAGATATTTCGTAGCTTACCGAAAACTGCCAAGCCTAATTGGATTCGACGATTGACCTCTTTGCTGAAGTTGGACCTACCTTGCTGGACTGTTTGTCCCAGGTAAACATAATCGTCCACAACTTCAAGGGTAGAGTCCCCAACCTTCAGAGGAGTGGGTAGGACACGTGAGTTCGACATAACTTTCATCTTCGCCATGTTCATTTTAAGACCCACTTGTTGAGAGACTGTTGAGATTTGAATCTGTAATGCTACCACAAAAGCAAGGCGATGATTGCAAATTTCATTTGGTTATATCGAAATTAAGCCGCGATACCATTCAACAGGTGGGCGATTTACTGTTAAATCCACCACATATGAAGAGTCTGCAGAACGGCAGTTTCAGAAGCTGATTGGTGAAATGGAATTGGGTGACCAAAAACCATCTCAGCTGCTACGTAAGATGTCGGAATTAGCACGCAAGGCTATCGTAGCCGAATCTACACTGTATAATCTATGGTTACAACGTCTACCGGGGTAACGTGAGGGTTGTTCTCACAGTGAGCCAAGATCAAAAGCTGGATAATTTGGCGGCCATAGCTGACAAAATTATGGAGAACATAAGCTGGCGTCACAGCGTACGAAAGCGTGGACGTACCAGCAAAGATTCAGAAGTCGCTGTAGGCTGCAGGTTGGCTGTGCTATTATCACCACCGATTCCGGAACTATGCGAAAAAATGCGAGCAGCCATGTGCTTCGAAAACAAAGTCGGAAAACTCCCAATAGTGTTGACGAAGGCGGACGTGAGTGCTATATTTCCATCTAGCCGCCTATGCGTTACCAACCACAAAAGTCGGTATTGTTTTTTAATTGACACTGGGGCCAACATATCTATAATTTTAGAACAAAAAAATCAATAACATCTTGCGATTATAAGTTATATGCGGCGAACGGTAGCGAAATTAATACCTACGGCGGAACAACACTAGAATTGGATCTCGGATTACGACGGCCGTATAGATGGACATTCGTCATAGCTGACGTTAGACAACCAATACTAGGAGCCGATTTCTTGTCAAAACATAATTTGTTAGTAGATATACGTCAGAAAAAATTGGTTGACGGAGTAACAGGACTAATAACACCTGGGGAGATGACTAACTCAGATATACCAACCGTAAAAACCGTCAACACCCAAATACCTTATGCTGATTTAATAGAAAAGTACCCTGACATTACGAAGCCTTTCTGCGCGAGAGAAACACCGAAGCACAACGTAATTCATCAGATTATCACTGAAGGCCATCCAGTGTTCTCAAAATGTCGCCCGTTATCAGCGGAAAAATATAAAATAGTAAAGAAAGAAATCGAACACATGTTTAGCACAGGTATTTGTCGACCGTCGAAAAGTGCTTGGGCAAGCCCCATTCATGTTACGAAGAAAAAAGACGGCGTGATAAGATTATGTGGCGATTACCGAAAATTAAACGCAATCACGAAACCAGATCGCTTTCCCATTCCACGGTTATTGGACTTTACATATCTTTTGCTAAAAAAAAGCTGTATTTTCCCGAATTGACCTCAAAAAGGCTCAAAAAGGAAAATCAAGTACGTAACGCAGGCCAAACTTTTATGCGATTTATGAATGACATAATGAGTGGACACATACATTTTGTTTTGTAAATAATATTTTGGTGGCCTCAGAATCAGAGAGTATACATCGCAAGCATATTGAAGGTTTTCAAGGGATTAAACGATCACGGAATCACCATCAATACAGAAAAGTGCATTTTTGGTCAGTCGGAAATAGACTTCTTGGGATACAAAAGGGTAAAAGTCATCGACGAATATCCATTGCCAAAGACGGTACGCGATCTAAAACGTTTTTGGGAATGCTGAATTTTTACATAACAAGCATTCCTAACGCAGCAGCTCACCAAGCACCGTTAAACAAGTTCATGTGTGGATTTAACAAACGGGAAAGCAGCTCGATCGAGTGGACGGAAGAAACAAGGGAAGCATTCAACCAGTGCCAGAATGGTCTAAAAAAGGCTATTGTTCTGAGTCCACCCTCTTCCGAAGCACCGCTGTCGATAATGACTGATGCATCCCAAACGTGTGTCGGGGCCGTCCTTCAGCAAAACGTAAACAATTAGTGGAAACCTATCGCAATTTAATATTAGTTTATTTTAATATAAGGCACTAAATGTGTGTGAAAATTTCGTTGCTTATAAGTAGTTTTTCGAGAACGATCACGTGTACGCCAGCTTGATCATGATGCCAGCGTACACACTAAAAAAGATCTTTATTTCTTAAACTAAAGAGGCACTAATTATTTTATGTTTGCAGTAATTACGCACTAAGTACGCACTAAAAGAGGGCATAACAACAAACGTGAATTACACCATGTGTACGCCAGCATAACGGACACCATTATACCTGAGGCTGTTAAGTGGAGCTAGTGTACGGCGTAAACGCTCTTAACAACTTCTTTGTGTATGAAATTTTGTATACACAAGCCTATGTATCTTGTTAGTGATGGCAAAGGGATAAAGTCCGCTTCCGCTTCAGAGAAACTAGCCACACTAAAAAGATTAGTACCTACAACAGCGGGTCACTTCCTTAAACCAAAATTTGCCAAATAGAAATTCATTTATGATGAAAGTTTGTTTTTAATTGAAAGAGAAATTAAACTTTATGGCCTTGGACCATAGCATTTTAAATAATAAAAATGCTTTGCCCCTTGTTCTAATAAAAATAAAATAAGATACTGCGCTACCTAAAAACAATAGCTCCGTGAATGCGGCAACTCGCCGACATCGGCGTAGTATTTTTTGACGCATTTAATAAGTAGGTACGCAGGGCGGCGACGCAGCGGTATCTAGTCGAGCGCGCGAGACCATTATTTTAAGCCTATGGCATTAAAATAAAATTATCATCACATTCGATATAATGAAAGGATATTACTAGTCTTTCAATGTTATTTTATGTCTACTAAACTGCGACAGGCCTATAACTTTTGACAGAACGAAATCTGTCGGGGCAGCTATTAACCATAAAGTTAATATAGGTACTATACTATATTGGTAGGTACTATATTAAAAAAAAAACAATTTAACTTTGTTTTAGATATTATTTGAATTTTAATTTATTGTATTATATTATTAAAAAAAATGAAAATGAAAAATTATTTATTTAGTGTAACACAGTAATACATGAAATAAAATTAAAATAAAATTAGACAGGAGTTGCTAAGCAACAAAAGTTGTAGTAAGAAGGGTGCGGGGGGGGGGGGGGGGAGAAAACTGTCATACGGCTTAAATGAACCATAGACACTCGGTTGAAATAAGGTTGAAATATTTTATTCGTAGACTACCGGAGACTAGGGTTCGAACGATACTTTCGATACTGAGTAGGTATCGATACTTTTGATCGCAATACCCGATACAGGAGGCCCATTCTACTAAATAACTGCAACTACACTGCAGCGTCGCGTGTGTCAAAATGAGCAAATTTTGACGTTTCGGTATTCTGTTATGCAGCGCTGCTGCTGTAGTGTTGCAGGGACGGAGAAGTAACGCAAATAGGTCAAATAGGTATTCCACTAACAAAACTGCACTACACCTGCACGTTTACTGCAAAATAATCGTATTCCATGAAAATATTTTGACATTTGTGTAGTCATGACAGCAGTATTGGTGCAGTTTTGGTGCAGGTTTATTGAAGTAGATCGTGAGCAACGTTTGCACAGCGTATTATAAGCATTTTACGTAGGTATTTAGCGTATTGTAACATTAATTCTTTTAGTTTTATTGCAGGATTCGTGCAGCTGTAGTGGAGTAGTCGCGCAGTTGTAGTGTAGTTGTGGTGCAGAGAATTTTAATAGAATACGTCTATTTCCACGGCACTACTCCTACACGCGGCAAATGACAGGCGTAAACGTGCAGTTGCAGTTTTCTAATATAATTGACCTCCTGAGTACTTCTAGGTATTTAGTGTCTTTACCTTTTAAGAAAAAGCAAAGGGACTAAGCCATACAGCCTATTTAGTGGATCATTGCATGTTGGAATAATAGCCTTATCAAAAACAAACATGGTTGGTTATATTTTCATTCATTTCAATTTCCAAAGAGATAGGCAAACGTACGATACTATACAGTTTTCTTCGATATTTTAAAATCTGAAAGCATTAAATTTTTATTTTGTTGTAGTTTACTGCATTTTTGAGCCACATTGGTATAATTACTTTCCTCTTTGGCCACATTTTAACAGTTTTGAATTAGAAAGTTCTAAAAATGAAGTATGTAATACATAATTTCTACTAATACGCTAGTTTCTTGAGTACTCTCCCACGAGGGTTTGACCTGCACCACATGTAAAGTTAATTAGTTAGGTTCCTTCTATTATTATAAGCGTTTGCAGGTCCAATTAATTGACTCTCGCAAATACTCGATACTGAGTAGTATCGATACTTTAGGACCGATACTTTTTGAGTATCGATACTTTGTCTCTCGATACACATGAGTACTTGGTATCGATACCCGAAGCTGATACTTCGAACCCTACCGGAGACTACCAGCCGTGAGCTTAGCAATTACGGTACTAGATGGCGGCACTGGTATGATAAGTCTGGTTTACAAACTGAAACTGGCACAAAATTATTAGCTGGGAACTTCTATTTCAATCTAAAACTTTTGTAAATAGGTGACGCGAAGACATTGCTCTTAATAGACGCTTTTTTTTAAATTAAAGGACCACGAAATTCCTTTGTGTAATTTTTGTTTCGGATTCAGAACATTTGAAAAATTCAAGCCGTAGCCATGGTTAACCACAGCCACGGCTTTTAAATTTAGTGTCACTATATCCTTTCTAACCCAATCTCTTTTAATATTATAATTTCTTTTTGTAAATAACTAGTTGACCGGCGGACTCCGTACCTACCGCTTTGACAGTTTCCATGACAACGAAACAAACAAATTATTCATCCGCTTAAGAACACCCGTATCCCATGATGGACCCCTATAGCAGCGCCACCTAGCGGGTCTAATTGTAGATCTAAACCATTCTCGAATCCACTTGAACACACAGAAAATTTCATCCAAATCGGTCCAGCCGTTTTGAAGGAGTTCAGTAACATACACACTCACAGAAGATTTATATATCTACAGTGGTGGACTTATAATTAGAAACACTTCATATGAATTATGAAAGTTTGAAGTCCACATACAATATTCGTGAAAAATTTATAGATTCAATATTTAATAATCATGCAACAATATAGCCACTCAATTAGAATACTCATTATATATTAAAAAAAAAACAAAACTATCTAAACTTTAATCATAAAAAGAGTTTATGCATAGCATATTTCCTGTTACTGGCCGCATGGACGCCTAATTAGAAACATTTTAGAAGAAGTTTCACCCGAGTTCTTCCCGTAATAACACGTGTTGTAAGACTCCATTTTAATTTCTATCTACCGTACAAACAATTGTACCCTTACCGCTAATAATAAAAAAATACTTCAAATTGGCTAAATGGTAAACGCGAAGCCATTAATTAAGATAATTCATTAATTAATTAACACTTTAAAAAGCATGCACGGCACATTCCATTTTTGAAATTAAAAAAATAAAACTTCTTTTTTAGCCATTTTTATCGCCTAGGCAATTGAACATCATATTGGAATTTCATTTACGTTTTTTGTGTTTAAAATGGGCAAAAATAAAAGTTGTGACGCGTCAACTAAGCAAATAATTGTTAATTTGCACATCGACCAAATATGGACGTACAGCAGAATAGCTGATCATTTAAAATGTTCCGTAAAGAAAGTTTTTAATGCTTAGATTAATATTTTAATGCTATTGACCATTAAAAAAGACACGGAACTATTGAAAATGTTCTTAGAAAGGCTCGACCGAGGAAAACTTCGACCAGAGAAGACCCATAAACTTATAGGCTCCAACCAGATTAAAAATGAAGTTTTTTCCCCTGATGACCCTAGAAACGTCTCGTCAAGACTACTACGCCGTAGATTAGTGGAAGCAAAACTGTTTGGGAGGGTTTCTCGAAAGGTACTGCTTCTTACCAAGTAACATCGAGAGAAGCGATTATTATTCGCTAAAAAGTATGTCAATTGGACGGTGCGAGATTGGAAAAAACGCTTATTCTCAGATTAAACTAAAATAAACATGGTAAATCCAGACGGCAAGCGCTACGATAGACGTCCAATAAACCATGCTTTTAATTAAAAATACACTAGAAGCATAGTCAAGCACGGGGGCGGCAATATCAAGGTATGGGGATATTTTCCCGGATGTGGAGTTGGACCCGTTCGAAAGATTGATGGTACAATGGATCAACTGCAGTACAAAAACATCTTAGAAGAGACAATGATTCCCTTCTCTGACGACAATTTGCCTGTAACCTGGATCTTTCAGCATGATAATGACCCTAAACACACCGCCAACAGTGTAAAATATTTTCTTATGGAACAGCGTAGGTATTTCAGTCTTAGACTGGCCTGCAAATAGCCCAGATTTAAATTCCATAGAAAATCTTTGGCGTGTCGTAAAAAGAAAGTCTCAAACAAACGTAACTCCAGTCACAGCGAACTCTACGAAGCTTTTGGCGAAGCATGGAATTCGATCCCACTAGAAAAATGTATGAAATTGCTTGAATCAATGCCACGTCGTTGTAGAGCTGTGATTGTTAATCAAGGATACGCAACAAAATATTAATTAAAAGTTTTAATAGCTTATACACAGTATCTATTACCTACATAAATTAAATAATGCTCAATAGTTAAACCTATAAATTATTTATCTTTTATTTTTTGTATTGTTTCTCATTAGTTGTCCATTATCGCTGGTACTTTAAAACTCATTTAGTTGTTTGTATGAAATTTAATATTGAATCGGTACTTGTTTAGTTGATATTTTGTTGGTTTTTCTAATAATTATAAGTTATTGAACATATTTCATGCTATTTGTTGTTTAATTTCCAAATAAAAAGTATTATTTAGGGTCATATATCTTGTATAATGTTAAGTTCCGTTGGTAGTGTTCCTATTATCTATTATGTCCACCACGAATGTAAAGATATTTTTTTTACCAGTACGCAAATTTTCTGAAGCGCCTCAGAATCGGTAAGCAATAAACAACTTTCTCATAGTAACATGGGTTGAAATATGTCAAAAAATTTTGGACTTCCCACACTTTAGCGAACACCTTGATTAGCCTGATTTGTATAAAGTCTCAAAATTCTTGACAAGTATTTCAATCCATGTTACTATGAGAAAGTTGTTTATTGCTTACCGATTCTGAGGCGCTTCAGAAAATTTGCGCACTGATAAAAAAAAATCCTGTATACAAAAATATTTTTATATAACTTCATCGTCATTTAGTTCTAACATACAGTTGTCGCCCGCGACTTCGTTCGCAAAGACTACACTATCCCTCAGGAACCTGTTACCGGGATAAAATGTATCCAATATCTAGTCCGGGTATGTGTATATGTATATGTACGGGTATGTGTGTATGTGTATATGTATATGTATGGTCATGGTATGTGTACTTAAGAGCAAAGTTTCATCCAAATCCGTTCGGCTGTTCTCGTGTTTTGCACTTAGCAACATTCATTTATACTTAGATTGTATTACTAACTACCCGCCAGTTTATGTTTTCATTTTTCTTAGCTTGACTTTGAGTTAAAATATCATAAAATAAGGAGACTGCAGCAGTGCTATTCTTTCTTTAAAACAGCGTCGACCTCGACATTGAACTCGCTTATAACTTGCAAACGAATGTAGACTTTATTACTATTTCAAAGTAGGTTGAGAATCGTTTGCAAGTTAGGAGCGCGTTCAACGTCGAGTTCGGCGTTGTTTTGCTTCTCTATTCTCTATAGCACTGCTGAATACTTTCTCCTCCTTGCCTACCGGTAAGCATCATATAACGCGCTCGAACAACACACGTAGACTCGGAATCACGAAACAGCTGCTGTTGGGAGATTCCGTGGTCGTGAGAAGGTATAATATGTGTCTCAAGCGCGGTATGTATTAAGCTTTCCTTCTGGGCACAAAAAAAAAGATCCAGTAGGTTAGCTTATATTTTTGTTGATTGCTTTGTTGTCGTTATAGGTTGCTAGTTGCAGCAAGCAAAAGGCCCAGTTTACGGTTGCCGCGTTTCGAAATAGACTTTTTCAAATCCATGGTAAACAATCAGTGTTTGTCAGTAGGGGAAACCAGCAACTTGAGACAAATGTTTCAGTTACTAGTTGCGGCAATTTTAAACTGTTTCTATCATCGAAACTTGCAACTAGAGTTGCTATGTCAGCGCAGTTTCTTTTTTTAAATTTTTTTATGGCTTTGCACAAGCCTATAATTTTTCTTACAAGTAATACATAAATAAACAATATTTCCTTCTTGTATGATGATGATGAATGATAATAGAAATGGGAAGTGAGAAATGATATACCCCCCAACCCCTCGAGTATCTCAGTAAAGATGTGGGGCTTTACTAAGTCCTCACGCGAGCTTCTTGAGAGAATTTGAAAAGTAACGTTGCACTGTTTTGTTTCATTTGCCAACACTTATGCACACTTACGAACACTTAACGGTTAATAATCCACCATTATTTCACATTAATATTCGACATAACACAAATTTTAGAAAATAAAACAAAACCGCAGTCATGACGCTTCACTTTCCCGCCAAGAACTCCGACGTTTTATTTAAAGATTTTTTATAAAATTATATTTTTCATACTAATGTTTTTTTTTTTTAATTTTCTTAGCATCTATTTATGTTAACACTATAAAAATAGGGCAGTGTGTTTGTTCCAATAGCTAACTAAACATAGCAGACCTTAAAAACAGAAAAGACAAGTCCCTTCAAAGCTACAATAAAATACAAAAGGTAATTCTGGAACATTTTATTTTTGAGAGAGATTGCATATTGCCTCAAACGGCATTTTCAACGTCGTCACTGGGCTTAAGTACCTTTATGTAACAATAAAACTCTTTGACGACCTCCTTGGTCGAGTGGTTAGTTCACTGGTTTTTATGGTGTCGCCATCTCTGAGGTCCCGGGTTCGATCCCCGGTCGTGTCTAAATGAATTAATTATGCAAGTGTATCCTTTATGTATGTGTGAGTAAGTAAGTGTATATTATTATGGATTTAAGTTGGATGAGAAAAGGCGACCATCGGGCTCCCATTGCAGAGGCATGCTGTGCGAGTGGTTAGATTATGACGATGATGATGATGATGGAGAAATCCTGTCCAATTCATTGTATCTTAAAATAATTTAAATAATTTGGACAATTAAACAACAACACACAATAACTCAATATTGAAAAATCAATAACAATTGAATTATTATTTATATTATTATATTATAAGTATTCACACTCACCACACTCACAGAACTCTGTGCATTATGATTATGACATTGCGACCTTTCGAAGATTCGTGGAATAGGGGAGCGGGCGCGCGACAGTTACACTTATCCAGTGAAATAATCGGTGCATCCTGCTGGTAGTTGCTGGGAACGTAGAACTGGCACAGCTCGCATGAAGATCTGGAGCATCGATTCAACCATCAAGGATTTTACACATGGTTAACAATTGGTAATTGACTTCTTACTCGATCCGATGCGAACCCATCGGAGAATCTAGTAGGGAATGAAGACATGCACTAATCACACCAGTGTGTGTGATGCCATTCCGCCTAGAAAATGTTTTGACGTTGTTACTTTTCACACGGTTTGAGTAACCCTTTAAGTTTCTCGCAGCCTATGTTATTTATTATTTGTGATTATGTATATAATTGTATATGTTATATATGCACATATCGAAGAAACTAAACCACCATTAACGTTTTTTAAAATTATTATTTCTCAAGTTTAACTTTAATGCAAAAAAATAAGTTAACGACAAAAAAAAACAAAAATGAAGCGGCTAAGAGCGCTGTTGCCGTGCCGTGCGCTACACTAGGATTATTATGATATCTTTCTGAATGTGTTAACTTTCTATACCATTCTAAACTTTCTTGTTTAATAAAAAATAAATGTTTAACAGAATGCGTACCTATACTTAGGTATGGGATTAATGGAACGCATGGTTCACTCTACTTCAAGTCAATTAGTGGCGCATGTTAATGTTACTGAAACTACAAGCGTTCTTGCCAATTTCTCTTACTTATTTCGCCCACTCACTTGAATTACGTTTGAACTAAAAAGTTCTTTGTAAATAAGTTTTTAACATCCTTTGATATCCAAGTTTTAGAATTACCTATTCTTTGCATTGGAGGTGGAGGAGTGAGGAGCTCGATGGCGCAGTGGTGAAAAAAGAATCAGTTGTTAATTGTAAAATTGCAACGCGACTGTTCTAAATAGTTGTGGTTGATAAATTTATATTACGGACACAAATCGCACAATGGACGCTCGCTTAGTGCATTTGCCATTATAAAATGTATGTAATAGTTCACATGCATTGAGCGATTTGTAATCGTAATACCAATTGATAAACCTCAAGTAGAGCAGTCGCGTTGCAATTGTTAAATAACTTTCGCAAAGGCAGGTCATCGAATGGGTGACCAAAAATTAATCATCGCTGCATTAGCAGACGTTAACAACCACCGCATCGCACCGGGCCTGTGTGGTGGTTTATGGCCTGGCCCTATCCATCCATAGGGAAGGCTCGTGCCCCCGCAGTGGGGACATAAATGAGCTGGTGATAGTGAAAGTGGAGGAGGAGTTATTGATTGACTTTTACCGCATAGTGGTCTAGTGAAGACCATTGCGCCTTAAGTCTGCTAACTCAATAATGTCGTATTAATCTGTGTGTAGCAAAATATTAGCATAGCGCTTACTTAGTCTTTAACTAACTTTTTTTTAAAAAAAGAAGTAAAAAAAAAACGTTGTCATTTTACTCTTGTTTATCTTTATGTAAGTAGAAAGAGATATGAAAAAACACGATACTCAATTTGGTTGGTGGTAGGACTTTGTCTAAGTTATCCTGGCTATCCATCCATCCATGGCATCCAATCTAAGTTGGTCGCAATAATAACAATCGTTGCGTTACGACAACACCGACAGTACGAGATAAGATAGCGGATCGCCTGTTACTGAGTGAGGATTCCCGGTGAAGTGCGCGTCTAATTTCGACCTTATCGTCACTTACTAGGAACTCTTACAAACAATCGATCACGTTAACGAAAATTTGGGTAACAACACTTTAACTTCCCTTTTGTCAACGTCTCGGTAGCTGAGTGGCGCAGCGCTCGGCCCAATACCCGAAGGCCCCGGGTTCAATTCCCAGATCGGACAAAGTTGTTTCGGAGTTTTGATGCACAGCCCGGGTTTGTGGTCACCAACCCGCAAGCGTAATATTATTAGGCCAATACCCTTCAATTGAAGCGAGGACTTGATTTCAATGATGATTGACGTCCTCCTTGGTCGAGTGGTTTGTACACCGGTTTTCATGGTGTCGCCATCTCTGAGGTCCCGGGTTCGATCCCCAGTCGGGTCAATTTAGAAATTATTGTTTTTCAAAATTGTCTCGGGTCTGGGTGTTTTCTATGTATAATAAGTACCTACGTATTTAAGTATTTTAAGTATGTTTATCTGTTGTCTAGTAACCATTTTAACGAGTTTCATAACAAAGCTTCTTTTGGGCTAGATAATTGGTGTGAGTGTAGAAAAGTTTATTTAAGTTTATTTAATGATGCCATGCCCAGCAGTGGGAAAATTAGGCTATTTACTTTACTTTTACTTTTGTTTCTACTAGATTACTAATGCATTAAAGCAGAGCCTCTTGGTTTCTTGTTTTGGTTAACGTGATCTAATGGTGAATATACGTCGCACTCAGCACTCCGAGTGAGCGTTTTATTTACCATAGCGACCCGCCCCGGCTTCGCAACGGGTGCAATGCTGATTCATGCAACCACTATGTCCCTGCATTTTAAATCTGTAATATCTTCGAAAATATTCATTTAAATTACATGATGTAAAGGGCCATCTTGATCTATATTAAATGCACAATGTATTTAAGGTACTTAATTGATTGCTTAAAATCGCTTCGTAAATAAGCCATTATTTCTCGTAAAAAGTAAAGGA
Source organism: Eudonia lacustrata (assembly GCA_947562085.1). Taxonomy (NCBI): domain Eukaryota; kingdom Metazoa; phylum Arthropoda; class Insecta; order Lepidoptera; family Crambidae; genus Eudonia; species Eudonia lacustrata. The sequence continues at coordinate 23,411,159 of OX387339.1, read as the reverse complement.
TAAAAACTGATTATTATGGGTTATCCCTAAGAGATAGACATATACCGTCGCGGACTTTTTTGTAGACCTTTTTAAGGTGTACAATGCTGTAATACATTATTTTGATCTATCTCGTAGGGTTCAGCCAGCGTTTGCAAGCGTTTCGTGAGCGCAAAAAAATGTGAAACCTCTAAAATTATGAGTGTTTCTCTACTATATTATGCATGTGTTTATACATATAAACCTTCCTCTTGAATCAATCACTCTATCTATTAAAAAAAACCGCATCAAAATCCGTTGCGTAGTTTTAAAGATCTAAGCATACATACATACATAGGTACAGCGGGAAGCGACTTTGTTTTATATTAAGTAGTGATAGTGATACGATGACTATGAACTATAGTACTTACTTACTAGATCGTTGATAAAGATTTATTGGGAGAGAATTAAGTCGATTAAAATTTACAACAACGACACTAATAACAATTTTGAAGAAGTGTTGAAAATGGCTGCCGGCCCGTAGAAATTTATACAACCCTTTTTTTAAATTGAAATTAGTTACAAAAACACAAATGTTAAAAAAAATCCACGAGCAGGATACGGTCAGGTGCTCGCAATCTGGGCGGGCTAGTTAGAACCACGATAGCTCAAATCCTGCTTGTGGAATTTTTTTAAACATTTGTGTTTTTGTAATTTGTTCGCAACAAAATTTGCGTTAAAATTTATATAAACGAAAGAAAAACATTTTACCTATTGAAATTAGTGTTGTTGTTGTAAATCGATTGAATTCTAGAACAATTATTTACAGTTGATGAAACTTAACTTGTGATAAATGTGGCATGTATGAATGTACACACGGCGGCAGATCAACCTACCCAAAACTGTCAAATTTCTACAATCAATTTTGAACTTTATTGTCAGGTTATAATAAGGATCAATATTCATTGGAGAAATTTGACAGATTTGGGTAGGTTGATCTGCCGCCGACTGTACAATAAAGTTTATTAAATTAGTTAGATTGCTATTTGCACGAAGCTAAATTAATTTTCCATTTCCACGTATTTTGCACCAGCAAAGCATTCATTCGGCACATTTTGTGGTAAACATCAGGAACTTGCCACTGAAATTCGGAATGCGATTTGATGCATTTCAATACAAACGTAATGCCCCTTTTATAATATTGAACGAATAGAGATTAAAGCTTTTACTAAACGTCTTTGTGCCGCACTTGGCGAAAATAACTAACTTATTATAAGTGTAGTACATCTACCACTTTGCATTGTAAAAAGTTTTTAATACTTAATGAAGTTGTAAGCAATTTTTTAATGGAAGGTGTTAGGATTTTACCTCTCCGGAAGCCTCATGCGGACTTTTCAGCGTCACCAGACTTTTAGGGGCGGCTGGCGGTGATTAGGGAATTGCATCACGCAAGCGTATGTCCTTTCCCTACTGGATCGGATCGGATCGGGTAAGGCTCGCGCATAAGTGTGTTGGTATACCAAAATTTAGGTCAAGTTTAACCTTACCAAATTTAAATTATTTGCATGGAAGGTTTCTGCAGTCTGTTGGCTGTGCACTTATTCGTTTTTTTTATCTGAAGAAAAAGGTTTGGGTTCAGTGTACGGAGACACATTTCTGATGGTTGTGTGGGAATCATATTAATTATTAAATAGATCAGTGTATGTTATCTGAGCTTACCTTTATACACACTTACTTACTTAGGTACTTATGTGCTGTAGGTACTGGTGCTAAAATCGGGTTGTGAGGTGCTAAATGCGCTAATCTGCATCTGCAACAAATCACTCTCCTGTGTGTGTGTTTACCACGATGCCTGGTTAAATAATACACCGAAGAAACAGTAGATTTCCTTTACTCGGAAAATACAATAAATAAAATAGGGACGGGCGGACAATGACATCTATAAGCATGCAGTATTATTTTTGACCTTTCAACAAAGTTTCTTATTGTTTGTTTTATTTTACAAGGCGACATGCAACCTGCACAATATAAGAACATACACAGAAGGTTACCTTAAGGCGAGCGTTTTCGACTGTGAGGTTTCCAGGGCGTTCCGCTCGGGACTGAATGATGGCGCGAGCGTCGAATTATGCAATAATGTGGATTTTATTGAACGTTTACTTACTATTAAAATTATAATGGCCGACAACTATTACATATTGAAAGACAATTGGTTTGGTATATTTTTCTTTGTCTGAAACGGTGTATAGCCTGAATAAAATGATATTTAGTCTAATAATAAGACGTATGTTTGATATTATATTCGATGCAGGAAATTGTAAAATATAGTGAAAATACCAGCCGAAATTACTAGATAAAAGGCCAATAAGTAACAATTTTTTTTTTGTTTTAAAATCCTTATACATTTCGAATAAAACTCATTTAAAAACACCGTTTTTTTGGAAACCCTCGCCTTAAAACAGCGCCCCCGAACAACGCTGACAAAGGCCCTTTCACGGGCACGGGTCTCGGAAGTCTGAGCGCATCAGCTCTCGAGATGCCGCGTCTTTGAGAGGTTGTCTATGTGAGCGTCCTCCTTCGCGTTTGAACCCCTTAGAAATCTGTAGGGCACTAAGTGCGTGATGCCGTTCCCTCTAGAAAGGTTCCGAGGTCCGAAGGTGAAAAGATTCACACGGTTTGAGGATCCCTTTAAGTTTCTAAAATTTTGCTGTTTCTCGTTGTGTCCGTCCCCAAAAAAAGACGGGTGTAGCTGAAAAAGCCGTCTCAGTAAATTCACCACAAAAAAAATGTATGCAACTTACCGTCTCCTTATTTGGTGCTCGTGATTGCTATCTTCGAGACTAGACCACATGAGTCGCCAAGTAATTCGATACTTCAATTTTCGCATTATGTAATTGTATAGCATAGCATAATAAATTATTAGATAGCCAGGAAAGTGAATTAGCTTTCCGATTGCGGTTCTAAAGGTGATCTAATTGAGTCATCAACATTTTATAAAAGTCAGTTGTTATTGGTTGCTACTTATCGTGAAATTGCGTGATCAGTCGCGGCCTAGTAATAACTTATTTAAGTTTAAATAGGCCAAGGGCTGTCCGTGCCTGAACTTTTAAGCTTAAGTATCTGTTATTACTTTAGTTGGCATAGATACAATAAAAAATGCCTGCTATTAAAAAGTGGTAGTTATTAGTTTCTTGGGTACTTTGTGATTATTAGTTATTAATAAAAAAACAATAAGATTTATTTTTTCATTAAGAATAAGAATAAGATGAATTTTTTTATTGACGATCACACAGACATTACAGAAAGATTACGATGAATAAGAAAACATGTTAAAAAAAATAAAAATAAAACAACAATAAGTAAACATGAAGTGTGTGAAGGCCAACCAGGAACTATTAGAATATTCGTGTGGTGGACTGTATTTTTTGTTGAATTAAAAACTCCTCTTCGATGTATTTAGTATCTTCTTTATTTCCCAAGTTGCAATTGAATACTGAACGTTGAACATGATTTTCATACAAAACTGCGCTACTTATGTCCGTTTTTGGACGTATGGCAACTAGCGACGCGTTGACACAGTTGATTTTGCGACCGTTACAAAATCCCATACTAACTAGACAAACAAATAAGTGTACTTTAACGTGATTGGCTAATTCATGTTTAGACGTGTTTTGACAAGATCAAACCTAACTTTAACAAATCATACTTATCGCTTTTCATGTACTTATTCCTACATTAAGTTTTACATACAAAATAATAACAAAATAATCAAATATTCTTATTCTACATAGGTTCTAACTAGCTAAACTCGGCGTCCTCAACAATTCGTTTATTAATCGGTATTCAGCATATTCGGCACAACCCACGAGGTACTCGTATTCGGCTAAATATTCTGTTTATTTGACGAATATGTTTTGTTAAATTTATTTCAATATTAAATTAATAGAGTTATTATAATAGAAAAAATGTAAAATATAGCGTTAATGTTTACTATTATATTTTTTTATATTTAAAAATTAACAACTCATCATGAATAGTTAACAATAAAAAGGGGGCTTTCAATTTTACAAATAACATTAATCAACAGTCCAGTAAAAAGTTAATACATACTTATTTCTAATTCAATGTAGGTAAACTGTGACTGATGATGATGATGATGATGATGATGATGATGATGATGATGATGATGATGAAACTGTGGACTAAAAACCAATTTCTTAGTAGCTCCTAGCTCTGAACAGTCGTTGATGCTTTTTACTGTTTCTTTTCAGCCGTGAGATAATATATCCTACTTTATAATAATTTTACTCAAAGTTGACAGTACCTACTGCTAATTATTACTTTTTCAAATCAAAAGTAATACAAAGATAATGCCGCTCTATCGGGGGATCGGGGTTAAGGCGACGCACCGCTAAACAATTAATCTAATACGGAGCGTTTGCGCCCCGTACCACAAGAAAAACAATTTTTTTCCTCCAAATTAAAACTACAAATTATTTAAAAAATATGAACTAGCATATTGAAGTGTGTGTTAAGTAAGACTAATCTACTAAGAAAATTTAGATGCTTAAATCGGTCTGGTTTGCCTGTAAAATGCAAATCTATGTTTTAAAAGAGGTTACTTTGATATTTATTTCTCTGTTATAAAAGTTGACAAATCGTGTTTCTGCAACTAGCAAAATGAAGTCAATTAAATGACAAATCATGTCATCAAATATCACTTTCATATGTTTTGTAATTGTTGGAAAAAATCAAGATCCCCGCCACGTAAATTTCCAATACGTCGCCTTTAAAGGGAATGCAAGCAGTGGTGTTTCGCTGTCGTTCCAACGCTATGTAGACAAATCGGCAGCCCGACGATTCCCGTTCCCGTAACAAAAATCGTAACGATATCGTAGTAACTTGTCGTTGAATCCTTTTTAACAACCGTATACCTACGCTAGATTTGAATACGGTTGGATGGAACTTCGATCTAACGACTATTAAAATAAGCTCGATTGACGATTAAAAGAATCGGGCCGCTGTTCTAATGCGCTAAAGCGGATCGTGGAACCAAGTAATTAGGCCGAATATTCGGTTCGGTCAGTCAGTCACACAACCGGATAGTTTCGATATTCGTTTAATAAAAAAAAATTACAAGAAAATTATTTATTTCCAACTTAAGAGCGTTTACGCCGCACACTAGCGCCACTAATGAAAAAAAAACATATCTACTAATTAGAGATAGAAAATCAAATTATGCTCAACAAACTATATGAATGAAGTAATTTAGCATTTTTACGTCACCTAATGAACTCCTGAAATGTTATGGTTTAGTTAAATAAGACGTTACGGCCACTTTTAACTATAACGCCATATTTAGCTAAACCATAACATGTCAGGTGTTCATTAGGTGACGTAAAAATGCTAAGTTACTTCATTCAGATAGTTTGTTGAGCATAATTTGATTTTCTATCTCTAATAACTAGATATGTTTATTTTTTCATTGGCGGCGCTAGTGTGCGGCGTAAACGCTCTTAAGTGGGGGTATAAACGTAAATCGCCAATCGTAGATTTGATTTTAACACTTGTCCCCTTATTAATAAACAAAGTGTAAGCTTGGAGTAGTTACTCCGTGTTTTGTTGCCGTTATGTAAACTTCATTTCATATTAGAGTTAAAGAGACAAAACACGGAGTAACTACTCCAAGCTTACACTTTGTTTATTAATAAGCCCCTATAAGATAAACCACGGTTTACCCGAAAAAAATATCATAGATACTAGAGCATACTTGAAAGGGACTGGACTAAGTGAAAGCATAATATAATTAAATTTTATTGATAAAAAAAATCACGAACTTACGTCTACTTTTCAACTATTATCAATTTATTTTCAATTTGATGCATATTACTGAGCCAATATTTTAACACATAATATCAAATTATATTATTAGCGATTTGAAAAAATAATATATATTTTACGAGTAATTAAACTAAAACTTATTCGGCGCTTACGACATTCTTATTCCGCGCAGAACGCTCCAGTCCATAGACTATGTATAATATTGGGTACTCCAGTCTGTCGCACCTGACCCTAGGTAACAGGCATGTTTTGTTTCATCGAACGTCGTGGTTTATATTCAAGTGTTAAAATTAAATCTACGATGGCGATTTACCTTTATACCCCCCTCCTCTTAACCAACAAAACATTACACAACTCTTTACTTAAATCTATTACACACTTCTGTTCGTTTTATTTCTGTTGTTGGCTTAATTAACAATTTCGATAATATATTTAGTTATTTATTTTCTGTACATCTTGTTTTCTAGCAATGCACTTACATTATCGAGTGTAATTTGTTGACCGAGTTTATCTTTCAGTGCGAGTTTCATTCGACATTCTAAGTATCACGTACTCTTTGCGGCATGGTGGTTGATTTTTTAACCACATATTTCATTTGGTTTTTAATCTTATCTCAATCACATAAAGTTCAAAATGTGGTGGGTATATATATCCCTCCGACCCTGAAAGAGTTAACGAAAACGAGAATTTGTATGGCAAAATCTTAACTCTCCTCGTATGCCGCCAGGAGGCGCTACTTCAATGCCATACTAATTTTCGTTTTCGTAAACGTAATCGAACGAATATAGATAGTAAACAAAACTCACACTAGGCACCCGTCGTGCCTCAACCTGTCATAAGCTAAGCACTCAAATAACAAGTGGGTCATGTCCTCGTCCTTGCCTGTGTCGCAGCCGTCGGTCGCAGGCGCAAAGCGGGCTGTCCTTACACTTAAAACGGTGCAGTAAACTGGAGAACCCGTCGCTCTGTAAGTTGTTGCGTCAGTGTTTGCGACATATCTAGCTTTCTGACAGTTTAGTTTAAGCTTCTTTGGAGACGGGGAAAATATTTTAGTGTTGCCAGCTTAGTGTTTAGGTACCTTTCGATCCATATACCGAGAGATGCTTGACGAATGTATCTCTCGACGATACTGGGCAACGGCCGTAGTGCGGTATTCCCTTTTACTTAAGGACCGGGTTTTTTTAAGCTCGTCATCAGCGCGCTCATTCCCTGGCAGACCCAAATGTGCTTTAATCCAGAAAACAGCCAAGCCCAGATTCCTCCTTGTATCTACTGCCAGGGGATGAGGAGACTTTATGATGATTTGTTACTTAGTTAAGGTTTCCGTTTCCACCTTAGGGTGTGAGATGAAGGCCAATGCTTTACCGCAAAAAAAAGACGTCCTTCATGAGTGGTAGGTAAACTTGAATAAATTAGTAAGTAAATTAACTTGAATAAAACAATATTTCATTTCACCTCATTCACATAATATAATTACTATACAAACATACCTAACTGATGTAAAAAAGTAGATGCCCAGTTAATAATTACCTACATATTCTGCTAATGAATACAGACGCCTACAATTTCCAACCACAAATTACGGTGTACTACCAATCAATATAGAACCAGTAACAGATACAGGTGGTAGATTTTATCTGGAGCCCTCCAATCAATTAATCGATGAAGCGATATTAACCCCAGGCTACAATTATATTAATGACGTGTGTGCATATTGAACTATTAAGGCTTTTTGTTGGTGTGTTACCTATTTAACTAGTTTTTAATTCTGGCAAGCTGTTGCCCGCGATTTCGTTCGCAAGTACTGCACTATCCCACATACGCCTATTACCGGGATATAAAAGTATTCCTAGTCAGGGTCAGTCTGTCTGTATGCAAAATTTCATGAAAATAATTATGTAATAAATTTACTTTATTTCTTTCTCACACGTTTACAGCTTATTAGATATTTAAATCTACTTTTAACAATATGTTACCAGCCAAAGAGGCTGCCCGCCGAGATCGTATTACTGGTCCCAATCCGTTGTGACTGGGAAAAAATTTACTTTATTTACGAAAAAAATTACTGATACGCGCATTTGTATGTGAATAAAGGTAGATTCAGTACTTTAGTTAAAATAAATTTCAGTTTTAAATGGATTGGATTTTTTATACTTAGTTTTGCAATAATAAGTGCTTGTAAAGGGTTATATTGAATAAATTATTTGACTTTGATTTTGACTTTAATTAATTCCTTTATGTATGAAAAGTAAATAACTTAATTTAATCTTACCTTACTTACTAGAAATTCATGACCTGTCCAATCGTTGTCAAAATACGGCGCGATGTAGATTGAAAAGATATTAATTACGTGATACAATATGTACCTTTTAAATTAGTGAGATACGTAGTTACTTTAATTCACAAATCTCCTATCTGTGAAGAAAAAAAGTTTTATCAATACCTAGGTAACTCTAGTATATTGCTAGAAACACCAAATACCAAACAAACAATTCGAAAATGTGCTGAAAAGACATCCATGTGCGGTATTTGAACCCGCAGCCTCTGACTCAATGTACGCAAATATGTAGTAACAAAGCAGTATGCGTAGTAATTATAGGACCCTAGACACTTCATGTTTCGGGGTCCATCTTTAACACACAGTAAATAAATGAATTGTTTGTTAAATAATTAATGTTTTATATTCATCAAACACATGTTATTTGTGTTTGTACTAAAATATAACCAAAAATAATAGACAATAAGAAAACTTTGTACAATGCACTGATTGTGTTTCTTAAATAAGTCAATAAAAACAATCTAAGAAAATAATTATAAAATAAAGTGAAAAAATTAAATGCCGCCCCGACCCAGCCAGGAATCGACCCTGGATCGTCCGCAATCCGGGCGGCTGCATTTTATAATTATTTAATTCAGCTTTATACAGCAATTAGCACATAAAAATAAAAAAATAAAAATATGGGAAAAGTTTTACCTACGTTTACTTTTCTTAGTTTGTTTTATATAAAAATCGTTCGAAAACTATAAGTGGGCAAAGCGTATTTAAAATATTATAAATTTTTAGAAAAACTTAATAAGTTAGATGTTGTAAATTTATTTACCGGGTACCGAGATTCGAACCGAATAGAATAGAATAAAATATATTGGCGTTTGAATAGGGTACTCTGAAGGTGTTATAATGCAAATAACATATAACTACAATAAGACAGTAGCCCGTTAACATAAAATTATTAAAAAGTTCCACCATACTGTATCAGCTTCCGATTTAACAATCTCAGAAGATGGTGATATCGGACACGCGAGCCACATACTCGTTTGGTTCCACGAGGAGCTCGTTAGGAAAACAGTTTACACTTACTGGCTATAAATAGTAAAAGGCAAAAAGACTCTTCTCCTTGTAGCTGCCTCTAACAGCCTGTCTCTCTCCCACATTGCCCGTATTCAGATAGGTAGGTTAGGGTAGTGTCACCGGTGTTCCATAGTAATCAGTAGTCGACACTATTTATAATAAAATAAATATGGCCTCAAAAAATTATAATAAAAATTAATATTATCTAGCTAGTGGTCGCCCAGTGGTCGAAATACTAAAAAAGATGGAATGTGAATTTGGATTGGAATTGACAGATTTCGGCCGCTCCTCTTCCATTTTTTAAATTTTTGTAAAGAGCATATATGCGTGTGTGTCAAATACATGGTAGTGTGTGTAATGTTTGTTTTATTGATTTATTGTATTTTTTATGCATAATTTAAAAAAAAATATTAACATTCTGTACTCCTTCTCTATAATTATAAACTATAAGTGTGCGAAATTTCATAACCCTCCGTCCGCGCAATTTTCGTAAAAAAGGGTACAAAGTTTTTGCTTCACGTATTAATATTTGGGTCCTTACCTATAAAATTGACGTTTTTTCTCACTTATTAATAGGTATATTACTGCTAAAAGCCAATATCGGTTGTTAATATTATATTAGGACTATGTTACTTAGGCTTCAGTAATAATAATGATTATTAATTTTGTGTCTTTATCACCCAATTTTTTTTTTAAATTGACTACTTTTTATGTTCGCGGAATTGTCCTTTTGTTTCATTGTAGCCTTGGAGAGACTTAATTTTTTTTCTTTTTAATGTCTGCTATATTTAGCTAGTGAAACAAACACACTACTCTTCAACTTTTGTAGTGTAAACATAAACAGATGCTAAGAAAATTAAAAAAACGTTAGTATGAAAAATAAAATTTTATAAAAAATCCTCATACAAAATGTCAATTTCATAGGTAATTATATAAATAATAAATAATAATAAATAATAAAATAATAAATAATAATAACCTAATAAAAAGATAATTATATAAATCTTCAGTGTGTGTGTATGTTACTGAGCTCCTTAACAGCTGGACCGATTTGGATGATATTTTCTGTGTGTGTTCAAGTGGATTCGAGAATGGTTTAGATTTACAATTGGACCCGGTAGGTGGCGCTGCTATAGGGGTCCATCATATGATGCGGGTGTTCTTAAGCGGACGAATGATTTGTTTGTTTTGTTGTCATGGAAACTGTCAGAGCGGTGCGAAGTCGGCCGGTCAGCTAGTAAAAAAGCTAGAAAATATAGGTTAGCAACGGATTTTGAATTTAGCAACATTGAATATAGACCACCTGCTTTATACTCATAGCTATCATACAGACAAATTTTAATGCTTGAAATTCTATATTATTTTTTAGCGATGAAAACTTATGTCGAACACTGGGTTACTGGGTCGGACACTGGGTTATTATGTTGAATATTAGTGCCACTATCTACACGCTATCGAGGCGAGAGCCTGTGATGCAATATTGCAACATTTGCAATGCGAACCGACAGCGAGGTGAGCTTCAAATCAGTTTATTCTATCAATCAGTTAATGGATGGGGCCGACTATACATATCTAGAAAAGGACATTGCGTTAACAGAACGTTGCGTACTCTGGATATAAGTATGTTGCCCTGCTATTGTGGTGTTAAACTAAACTCTCCACTAACTTTGGTTGGCATCTTACAATAGTTGTTACCTGTATTTCAATAACTAAGCATCTTTATGTATTTTTGTGCGACCACCTAATAATATTGAGGTATATAATCTTTATTGAACTATAAAAAATAAGTACAAAAAGCGGACTCAATGCCAAATGGCATTCTCTACTAGTCAACTTAGGTTGACCTTTTATTATTATTAGCCCTTAGGGGCTAAGCAGAAAAATTGGTAAGCGGTGCGACAAAGAACGTAGATGAAACATATAGGGTAACCTACTAGTCGTTGGAAAGGCCTTGTGATTGGACACTTCCTTACTGTTCGCGGATATTATAAGAACTAATTGCGATGTTTGACACAGATTATTATCAAACGTTATTATTCTTAGGTGTTTCTGAATTCCATCATAATGTTCAAAATCTCCAATAGATGGCGTAGTAAGGATGAAAAAAAATATTTGTCGTGTTCCGGACGCCGATTGTGAATTATTGTTAAAATTTAGTAATTTTGATAAGGATCCGCTGCAACAAATCATAAAAAAATCTTATTCTTGGCGTGTTTGTGAAAAACTGTGTTAGATATATGGTAAGTTAAGCTGTTTTACATGATATTTCAACACGTAATTTGAATGTTTTACTATTTGAGGTTAATAATATTCTGCGTCCAATTACCTACTGTAATTAATTTTGTTCTGTGTTCAGTCATTGGACAATATGTCGCATTACTAATATACTTACGAAACGAATTTTGTTTGATTTGATGTTTTCCTCTAGTGTGTTTGGGGTTGATTATTACCTACTGTATTTTTTTTCCATTCAAGCATTTGCTTAATTGACAGTTGTTGGACATTGTTCAACATTCATTAATTTACCGACAGTCATTGGACGCTTTGTCCGATAGTAAGCAGCTGTTTAATTAATATTCAATTCTAATTTTTTACAATATTTATAAAGTGTGTGGTGTCTGGCAGAGTAGAATAGCAGCCAGCCAACCCTTGATACACAAGTTACGAAGAAACTATTATCTAATTTGTGACAGAAGGGTGTCATGGCGTAAAAGGCGACTTATGAGTTTTCCGCCAAAACTTCCCATGTGGGAAAGGCCTACCTATGTCCAGCTGTGGACAATTATAGCAGCTATAATTGTCCACTGCTGGACATAGACCTTTCCCGTGGGAGACACATGCCGCGATAATGATGTTTTTATTACAGATTTAGTGGGACAGTGACAGTACTATGCCGAAAACCAAAGAACATTTTTATGACAATGAGAGTTTACAAAACGCCCAGAATGAAGTTAGAAACGGGGTTGTAAAATCAGAGAAATTGCACGAAAGTATGGAATATAAAGAGTATTTAAGTTCAAAAAATACATATTATTTAATAATTAATTAGTGTTCCCTACCACATGTTAACTAATTGTGACCAAAGCTCTTATTTAAATAAAATACCCACTCTTCTTTATGCCCAACGTTTTTTTAAAGCCTCCTAGTTTAAAATATGATATATAGAATTTTCGATTTAAAACACAAAATGATCTTGTTGAAAATAATCAACATCATAAAACATGTCTGTCCAATGACTGACAAATAAACTCTCGCAACTGTAAAATGCTGCCCAATGACTAAATATTCTGAAACTTTTTTTTTTAAAGCATATAAAAATATATAATTGGAATTAAGTAATGTAATAATAACAAAAAAAAAGGTAGATCTAGTTTTTAACTATTTATAGGTATTTTCAACTATTAAACAAAAAAATTTAAATAAAACTAGACTATATAAACATACTTAAACATAATTATCAGAACAAAAGATGATGAGAAACAGCTGATTATTCCAGATGTATGGAAAGTCCTTAACTTTATAAGGATACAGTAATTTGTTGTAAGGGACTATGTCGTCGATTATAAAGATAAGTAAAGTTGCATATAAAAATAAATATCACTGTGAAACTCAACCGGGAATGGAACCCGGACAATTGTCTTGAAATAATCGCAAATTGAAAAAACAAGTGAAACTGTTACTAATGTACTATGTAATGTATTAAGTTAGGTACTATATTTAAGTTTTCTCTTGTAAGTATATGTGTAGATGCGAAGAGGCGGAGCTCTGTAGCTCGCGGCGCGGCAACAGTTGGGTTACAAAAAAAAGTAGCTTCTAAAGGCAGATCAACCCGTGGCGCGTCCCAGTCCCGTGCGTCGTATAGAAACCAATAGAATAGACAAATTATCATCATCATCATCATCATCATCAGCCCATTTTATGACCCCACTGCTGGTCCCCACGAGCTTTCCTTAAGGATGGATAGGAAGAACGGGCCATAAACCAATACGTGGGTCCAGTGTGGATTGGTGGTTGGTAACGACTGCAAATGCAGCAGAGACCAACTGCTTTACGTGCCTTCCGAAGCATGGAGGAGCTCGAGATGATAAAATTTTGGTCGCCCATCCGATGACCGGCCTTTGCGAAAGTCGCTCAACAACAGCGTTCGCAGACCGAGCGCATTAACCACAGCGTCATCGAGCTCCTCGACGATCGAAAAATTATTTTAAATTAAAATTCTTAAAAATTTATGTAATTACATTAACTTTACACAACAAAAATCATAGCTTAAATCAAGCAACCAGCTAGTAAGGTTGGTAGATCAATCGTCTCAGTCTTCTATACCTATAAAACAACATTCAATCTGAAATCAGTATAGTTACTTTATTGTGCTATTTCGATATACTTAAATATGGTATAATAAAATCAAAACTATCTAAACTACTGTATCTAATATAATCACGTCGTTTCTAAACATAATCTAATTTCAGTGGTTGTCTTCTCAATCACAAACTGTATGTAAACCATAATTAAGACTAAAAGAAGATTCATACTGTAAAACAACTTTAAATTTGAGAAGAAATAAGATAGAAAAAACTTAACTTTCATTGAAATAGCTAATTAAAAACACATACATCTAAGTACACCGCAAAAGTTTTGTGAAAAAAACAAAAACAAGCTTTCAGTTTCGGATTCTTATTTTGTGCTATCAAAACCCCATTACATATCTCAAAAGTTCGATACGTTAATAGTTACTCAAACTATTTTCACCGCTGATGCGTCTAAATTTATTTTGCTCGATGGCACTCAACAGTTAAAAATTTATAAACTGGTACTGAAATTTCTCCAATATTTCATTGGTTCAAACTGTAAAATTTCATTTAACCCTTTACCACTATCACCGATATTGGACTTTATAGTCATAGACGGGAGTGCGATATTGGCAGTAAATAGCACAGCTGTTGGAGACCTCAAGGCGCAGTCTGAAAAGTCGCAAGGGGCGGAGCGGCGCGGCTTAGGAGGCGAGCATAGAGTCGTTTTTCGCGAAGTTAGGACATTTTGATTTGAGTGAAGGATTTCATGTGGGCGGGGTATCGATCGGCGCGAGTGAGCGCGCGTCATGCCCGCTCCCACCAGTAGGCACAGGCACAGGCACAAGCAGTAAACAAGAGACTTGCACGCTGTCGACAACCCTCAGCGAGATGGTCTCGCTGAAGCCGATACTTTTGGCCGCGGCCGCGGTGTGCGTCTTTGCTAAATCCCAAGGTATGTACTACAATAAAATAAAAAATAAATCACTCACAACATTAACACACAAAGCATTATCTATTCTGATAACAACGTTTCCTGTATCGACATTAACGTCACAGCGAATTTTTTTTTTGTAATTATCTTTTTAAGCTTAGCGTGTTTGCGACTCTGTAAATCAACACCACAATCACAATAACACGCCCAGCATGGTGTTATTCCATGGCGTTTGTATCCAAAAATCTTCAGACACCTGTTACGCTTTGCGTTGATGTTTTATACCCTGAGGAAGTACTTCATAAATAATACTATTGGCAATTTTCCACTGGTGACGTGTGATAATTGCTTGGCATTAGGGGGATCTGACTGTATGTTTAATTTTCTTTATAATGTGCTGCTGGCGCCGTATTTTATTTTTAAGTTCCTAAAATTTCACTGGTTTAAATCGTATTTCATTTATTTATGAAAGGTTTCCTTCTTTCATATGTAATTTATGATGCTTTCTAAGGAGGTGACAAAATTTAGAATTACACTGAGTTAAACCTTTTTAACTAATTTCATGATTAAAAGCCAAAAATCATTTTGCAAATTGCTCCGCCTATTTAACGTGAAGTATGTTAGCGATTAAAACAATTATTACGATCCGGTACGTGTGCAAATGGTATTTTTTATAATTTTAAAGCGTTTATCTGGAATGTTTGTCATTTTGAATTAGTACCTCGTTATCGTAATGCTGAAGTGATACTCAGAAGAGCACAAATTATATGCAGCGGAATAATGAAACAGTTTTTATGAGATATACTACATTTCCTGAATAGAAGTTTGTAGTTAGTTCTCAATAAATAATCATAATGACTTTAAGTACTCGTAGTTAATAAAAAACTGGCAAGAAATCGGTACCTACTTATTTGAAACTATTAAATTTGATTTTAATATGTTAGGAATTTTAATCTTAATGATAAAAGTGATCTAGAAAATAAAGTGACAACATAAATTAACAAATTAAGGCTTAGCGTTACAAAAATACATTTACGGCTAATGTCAGGCAAAACTACGGTACAAAATGTAATGTAATAAATGTAATAAAAAGCATTAGGGAAATTAATGTATGTTGTGTGACATCGGAGATCTTTGGCGCAGAAATAACGTTAGGGTTGCAATCGTTAAAATGAAGCAGCTGTTACAAGGGCATGTCATAGGATGGGTGAATGGATTAAAAATGTTTATAGCTCGTCCGTGCTTCGGAATGCACTTTTGGCCACTCGTCCCGGTTGTAGTTATTATTCTGTGGGTATACGTGATAGTCGTTAGAACCCGCATAGGGCTATTGTTTATGCGGGAAGAATTAAATAATAATAATTGTGAGTGTAAAAGAGCGTAAAAGCGTTTAAGAGCTTTATCGCGCAGTGTTCAATGCGCTCGCTCTGCGATTGCTAATGTTAAGCAACTTTCGCAAAGGCCAGTCATCGGATGGTTGACCAAAAATGTATCATCTCGAGCACCTCTCGAGCTCGGTTTTTATTAGTTAACAACTACCAATCCGCACAGGGCCCGTGCTGTTCTTTATGGCCTGTTCTCCCTATGCATCCATAGGATAGGCTCATGCCCCAACAGTGGGAACATAAAATGAGCTGCTGAAGATAATTGTGAGCGTAGTAAGTAGGTTTTTTATATATATTTTTTTTAAATAAATTTGTTTCCTAGCGGTTTGGGACTAGAGTTGCCATGGTTTTTTTAAATGATTAATATTTGAATAATATGATAACAAAATTTCGTTTCTGGTGCAAAAAACTAAAAACATACTTAGGTACCTATCGCCTTTAAGCGGGCCTTAGCATGTAACAATTTAAAATAAAAAGATAAATAGGCTTTTATCACATTCAAAATAGTCCCGTTGACCCATCCAGAAAAGTAGACTAACGGAGCTATTCCCATAGCTTGAACTTCATTCTCGCTTACAGATTTAACAGTCGTTGCTTCAAACAGCTGTACCTTTATCGTTATCGGTCTTACTATTACGTTTTATAGTTACTATTACAAAATTAAACACAAAAACCTAACATTTTACGCTTTACAAAGAAAGCTTTGGATCTAAAAAAATCTGGATCAATTAATGCCCAAAGTTTGTGATTTCGGTAAAACTACTCAGTTTTAATATCAGCGTTGCATTGACGATGCTTCTTAAATAAGAAGAGAACCCCACGGAGAATCTAGGGCATGGGGACGGGCACGCACTATTGCGTGATGCCGTTTCCTCTAAAAAACCTCCGAAGGTGATTCGTTTCACACGGCTTGAGGAACCCTTTAAGTTTCTCGCCGCCCCCAAAAAACCCCCGGTGAACCTGAAAATGTCATTTGAGGCAATCAGCAAACTCTCTTAATAAATAAAAAACTAATCGTTTCAATGAAAGTCCACCGTTTTAATGCATTCATACACCCCACGGTGAAGACTTTACCCATTCCGATCCGAAGCCTACGGAGACGTTACGGCTGACCGAAGACAAGACTAGCCGAATGATCCCATGCTACGTCTAACGAGAAGAATAAACCGCTCAGATCCGATCCCCGAAGCCTTCATGCAGAGACGCTAAGGCTGAACACGACTAGCTGAATGATCCCATGCTACGTTTAACGAGAAGACTAAAAAAAAATAATTAAATTTCTAAATCACTCAGTCCCTTGTTAGATAATAAAATGTTAGGTTAGTATTACAGCTTTTCTTGTTACTTTTTATTACAATTAACGCGTAATTCAAGACGACAAGAAATGTCGCTTTTAAATTTTGTAGTTATTGGCTACTTCGACGACCTCCGTAGCCGAGTGGCTTGCACGCCGGACTTTGGGCATCGCTAACCCTGTGGTCCCGGGTTCGATTTCCGGTCGGGTTAATGTCGAAAACAAACTTTTCGATATTGTGTCGGGTCTGGGTGGTTGTGGTTCCGTCGTTGTTTCTGATTTCCATATAACGAGTGCTTTAGCTACGTACCTTGGGATCAGAACAATGCAACTGATGTTCTCTGCACAAACACGAAGTGCTGTGAGCGATTTCTATTCAAATGCTTGTTTAAGCATTTTCATGGATAAAATAATATTATTTGTGACTGGGTTTATGTACCTACCTCTACAACCCACACGATATGTCGTCGATCGCACTACTAACTGTCCTATCATTTTTTTTATTATTTGGCTTCAGACGTTTTCGGCTAATAGTTTTCAAACGATCACTGTAACTTATTGTCTACTACAATTTTCTAAACAAAGTACGCATAAAAAACTATGTTTAGAAAGTCCGCTACTACAAGTTACAATGATAGTTTGAAAGGTATCAGTTGGAAAACGTTTGTACCGAAAAAATATGTATTAAAAATGAGATGTTGGTTGTACGAGCGACGATGTGGCAGACGACGACGTGTGTAGTCTACCAGCATACTTCTCTCTTAATAATCCTCGTGTTTTAAGCGGTTCAGAAGAACATGCTTAAAAGGACTTTTCGTTTTTGTGTAATTCTGCCGTGACTTACTACTCCAAAGCTGCTAGAGAGCCGCCAAATTTTTGGTTTGACTATAAGGAAACAATAACAGCTAAAGGCTTACTTTTACTTTAATTTGTAGATCAAGCTTCAAAATTAAAGTTTTAATTATATTTGTCTTACAACGAGTCTTAAAATTTAATATATTTACAGTTTTTAATATACCTTTTGTATTGTATTTACATTAAAGTTATCTCAGTACACTAATAACGTCGTAGATCGCCGCTCATCGCTGGCCGCTATAATTCCGCAGCATTTTTCCAATATCGGAATTTAAAGATTAAAAGATATCGAGGAAAGAATGGCATTGTAAAGTATGCAGTTTAAAAGGACGTCTTGTTGTTAAGGCTTTCCGTTTACAGACTTAGAGGAGCAGAACACCGATCAAGAAATCGGGATCGCTTGCTCCTGGTCTGATCTTCTAAAGTGCATTATGCTATGTAGGAGGGTTAGCCCCTTAGCCCTTTAGCCCCTAAGGTCCCCTAGGTCCTTATGGCTTGAGCGGCTGACTGCAAATTAAAGTCCTCATTGTGATAAAGTTAACTAGAAAATAAGTTAACTTAAACTTGATCGAATAGCTCAGTGCTATACAAACGCACTGGAACCTCAGGGTTGAAGTGGCAGTGCGGGTTCTGAACTATTCGATCCAGTTTAAGTTGACTTATTTTCTAGTTAACTTTAACACTGTGTTCCAGTGCGTTGACACTGGTGACAAAGGAGATGTTAAAACATTGCAATACAAATTCTCGTTTATGTGATCGGATGGCTACTATTGCACTAAGCCTTACTCTCTAACCTAATCGTTCATAAGCATAGATTGCAATAGTTAAGGTTTTTTTACATACTTTTGCAATGTTAGCATAATATGGATGCTCCTACGCAAGCTTGGTTATATCTCAAATTTGTATAAAACAAAGTTAAATCTTTTTAAAAAAAATCTCCTGCTATGTTCACATAAATCGACGTTCAATAGTGTTACGTGCAAAGGAAGTAGAAGTAATTTTTCTCCTTTGATTTTATCCGGTTATCCATACTATTGATAACTTTAAGACGTAATTCACAGAAAAAACTCCACCTATTTCGACCTACGGTCATACATCCACTAAACATGAGTTAAAGTTGACATTTATCATAAATTTCTGTATTGCAAAATAAAAATTGTAAGAAGTTTTCCTCAACTCTATTTTTTTTATCGCTGTTGTAAATTCAAGTTTACCTCTGTTTCCATTAATTTTAAATTCATGAATCCCTGCGGCTTTAAACTGCATCCGTTTGTCATTAATAAAACATCAATATAGTTCCACTCAGGTCTTAAATATAGATAAATAACAAACTAAAGAGTTAATAAAATTATTGTTCTATACAAATCACATCGAAAATATTTATTCATTCAGTTAAACTACAATAAAATACCGAACTTATTTAATCGTTAAACGGAATAACCCTACTCAGCTCATTTTGCGGCATGAACTAAGAAATAAATAAATAAACGAACATCACCAAGGAGTTTGATTTGATTTGATCACCTATGGAATATATGAATGCAGTGCATCCAGCGCTGCCTTTTTTATAATAGGGAAAACTCATTGCCGAGTACCACCACGTCTGAAGAGACGCGAATGGTTATGTGGAGCTCTCCTCCCATCTCCAGCGTTTACCCACCAAGGGCATACCCACCAAAAAACCCTAGCACATCCTTCTCTTGCCGCTACACCTAGCGAAAATGTCTGGAAATTGTTCACCGATGGTCCCGGATCACCATCCGGGACCATCGGTGAACAATTTCCAGATGTTCACGCCAGCAGTGGCCAGGAGGGAACAGGCCTGAGGATGTTCCAGTCGTCCTGAAGGAATGCGCTGCCTATACTCATAAGTTCTAAATTCCCCTGATCACTAACATCCTGGGTCACTTCAAGTCAAAGTTGAATAGATATTTCCTGCGCGAGCACAGACCTTAGGCAGGTATTTATAAAAAGAACCTGCAACGCTGAAATTAAACAGAACTTTTTATAATAAAACAATATTGATAAGCTTTGATTACTAAACTGCAGACCGCTATATAAAACCCCACTTTTTTACTTGTCGTTCTAAGATTGAAAAAAAACACTTCATCATAAAATAATAATTTGAAACTACCTACGCAGTGGACTTTAAATCGCATAACTTTAGTAACATTAAAGTTTTTTAATGTTTTCCATTAACTAAATATTTAGAGATTGGTTTGCCATTGACATGATTTCGATGATAGAGGCCTTTGCCCAGCAGTGGAATAGTCGGAGAAATTATATATATTTGATATCGGTTTGCAAAAATTTTACTTCACATTTTGTACGCGGTATCGAAATGTAGATAGCCTCCAAATCTAATACGAAAGCGAACGGAAATTCAGCGCGGGACGAACGTCAGGTTAAAACCTGCGGTGGAATTGACAAAATGAAATTGAACCTCACTCCGCTACCTATTTTCTGTACCTACAATACAGTTGCATCTCTATCCTCTATAATCTCTGTTAACAGATTCGTAATGTGATTTACCGGCCCCGTTAACCCAATCATTTTAAGCGTTTCGCATGTCACAGCCACAGAATCGTGTCACGTTTGTGCCTACCGTGTTATTCAAGTGGCGTTTAATTAGACAATGTCCAATTACACGCTGGTTTTGTTGAACGTTGCGCCCGTTAACGGTTAAATTGCAGGGATTGTAGGATCCGATTGTACCGGTTTTTATTAACGTTCTTCAAAAGAACAGTAGATAGCACACAGGGATATAGGTATCAGCACATATAGTTTTCAAATTACAAAATGAGTTTAATCAACAAGAAGAAACTGGCTTCTGTTCCACAAGATTAGTTTTTATAGAAGCCAAAATCAAATCCAATCAATCAAAAAGTCAAAATGGCTATGTAACTTGATGTTTGTGGCAATAAAAACATTGTTTATTTTAATTTTACATATCCATTTATCTTTAATTAAAAAGAATGTGTTTTTTCGAATATTGACACGAATATTGGAATCTTGAGTCAAGTTATTGTCGAGTCAAGTTATTATTGTTATATACCGACATTAATATGAGTGTGTGAAGAACACGCATATTAGAGTTCGTAAATTAAACAGAACAATTTAAAGTCGCATTTAAAATTATCTCGAAAAGTCCGCGAGAGATCTCAGTATAAATCCTGAATATCGTTACAAAAACTCAAGCAGTTTGGGGGAAGTATCACTCGTTATCATCGCATATTACAAAAAGTACTAAAATATTATTTTACTTTATATTTTTCTAACTTTGACATTTACTAATATGGTAAACTTAAAATATTCAACTAAGTACGTGCTACCAGCGGCAGCGTAGGCAGGTATAAACGTCTGCCATATGTTACTAATGGCGGGATCAAAGGCTTTCCATACCCTCAGAAACCTATCGAGCTCAAGATAGTTCGGTCACTTATACTTAGAACTGAGCTCGCAAAAAAACTCAAGTACCTACCGGCATTCACGATCGAATCGGAACAGTCTGGTAGTAAAAAGTGCATAAGAGTTTCCCGGTCCACTCTATCTGAAATTGGTATCGCCGCGACGGCTTTTTGGTATTCGGTTCATACCCTCACATTTAAATTTAGTCAATAGTGACTGTCTAACTGACAAAGCGACTGATCCATTCGCGATATACGTGCCAGCGCACGACACCGCCCGCGCCCGGCGTCGGCAGCCCGGCTAAGCGTCTGCAGTGCAAAACGAAAAAACAAAACATTCGCCTCTGAATGACGGCGTAAAGTTTCGAACGGTTCGAAAATATTGGAATTGTAAATAGTGAACGTTCGACATGAGATTCATGTGTGAAAATGTTATGTGCATACAGAATACAAGAGTGAGCGCTGACCCGTAAGCTTTGGCGTTTGTATAAGGTTCGTAAAAGCAAAATAATTTTAATTGATAATGGCGAACGGACAGGGTGACCAAGTATTTTTATTCCGGGCTATTTTATGATTGTGATTGCACGTTGTTGGCAATGCGGTTCCATAGTTGCGGTTATATACCTATATTTCAAATTCTAACTCAAATTCAAAAAGGCTTAGATTCTAACAATAAAACTAATACATAATCTTAAAATTAAAATGCTACGACGAACTGGACTGTAGGTATGTTAGTCTGTCTGTATTCTATGGGCCTCTTTGTATTTTACCATCTTGTAAATTGTTTTATTGCCTGAAATAAATAAATGCTGTGGATTTGGGTTAGTTTTAAATCAATTGTGAACATAATACTTATCGCAGGCATATACCCTCAAAATGCTGCTAAAATAGGTGTCCCTAGCTTTCTAGGCGTCTCTAGTGTGACGATGATGTATATAGACTATTAGGCTAAAGGCTATATACCTACTATGTATCTATAACTGCCGTTATGTGCCAGTACCTTCGGAATAAAATCAAGTTGTGGTTTACAAACTTTTATACAAATTATTAAATATCTTACTGGGGCTGGGATTGGATTTGGAAAACAAAGCTCTTTCTAAAATGAATAAAACTACTCGTTGAAGAATTTATATAAATTTATATATAAATTAAAAAAATTATGTATATATTATATGTTATTATATATATATTATAGTGGACTTACGTAGTTATTTACACCGGTTATGAATTAAAGGCGGTTATTACTTTATTTTCTCAAAAAGATTTTTAAACATTCACTAAAAGTGAAAATATAAATTTAAACTAACAGTTAGTCTACCAGCAAGCACAGTTTTTTTTACATACACAATTAAATAACCGAAATTACAAGCTTATTTAGCTTAGCTTTTGTTCGCGGCTTTACTCACGTGGGCAAATTATGTTTGATCTGTTTCTTCACACGTGTAGGAATCAGTAAACGCGTGATGTTTTGCGCGCGATTTCTATACAAACTTTCCACCCTTATTTCAC
Source organism: Eudonia lacustrata (assembly GCA_947562085.1). Lineage (NCBI taxonomy): Eukaryota > Metazoa > Arthropoda > Insecta > Lepidoptera > Crambidae > Eudonia > Eudonia lacustrata. The sequence goes on along the minus strand of OX387339.1, from coordinate 23,388,338 downwards.
CTCTTTAGGGGTGGTTTTTCAGAAAATGTATTCTTTAATTTTATTGAAAAATCTATATATCGAACCAATTATTCATTTTTATAGTTACCTATTACTTTAAAAATAACGATTTTACCAAAAAAATCTTCTTCCCTTTCTTACTCCTGTTAAGGAAAATAAACAGAATTCCTGAGAAATTCCGTGGAATCCTAGTATTAAAATCAAGTGTAGGTAGGTATGTATTTATTTATTTATTAGATTCACCAACGTTTGTTTACATCGTTTCCAAACAGATAACACTTGGGCAAATACATAACTAAATGTAACAAACACTTACAGGAAAATACTCAACAAATGGACAAAGGAATCAAATTATTAGAAAACTATTTTTAATCTCTAATATATAAAATTCTCGTGTCACAGTTTTCGTTGCCATACTCCTCCGAAACGGCTTGACCGATTTTGATGAAATTTTTTGTGCTTATCCGGTATCTATGAGAATCGGCCAACATCTATTTTTCATCTCCCTAAATGTTAGGGGTAGTCCACCCCTAAATTTTATTTTTTATTTTTTAGACAAAATTTTTAATTTCTATTTTTTTATGATACAACATACAAAAATACATACAATCCTCAATTTTCACCCTTCTACGATCAACCCTTATTTGTGGTACGAAGTCCGCCGGGTCAGCTAGTTTACTATAAGATTTAAATATACATGATTATACTTATCTATAACTAGGCACTTCCACACAATAAATAGGTAATTTTTTAAAAGTGTAACACAACTTCTATGACGTTTGTGTCCCGTCGTGAAGTTTATGTACCTATTTCTATCGCTTCTCTTAACTTACACCCTCAGATGAATGATTGGTCTCGCTGCGCTCGCAGCGAGACCAATCATTCATCTAAGCTTACACACCGTATCAAATATAAATAAGTTTCTATATCGCTGACCTTCTCTGGAGTCCTGTTTGCAGTTATATCAGCTCCGTCGTGTCAGCATAGCATAACCATTTCGGAATACAGCACTCAGATAGGGTATTAATAATTCAATAGACTAAAAGTAGAGCCACGATAACAGAATTGCGCCTACGATAAAGTTGTTACCAAATAATAACTCAATAACTGCTTATTGAGTTATTACTAAACTCATACAACGTTCGATTTCTAATGTGCCATAAGTATGAAATGTCACTGCTGACATTTCATACTTATAGCACAATAGAAATTGAACGGCCGGCGTATGAATATATTCAAAAAGCTACTAAGTAAGTTTGAATATAAACTCTTTGCTTTTTATAGCTATATATAAAATATCATGGTCACTTGCATTAGAGTAAGTAATTATTATCGGGATTCTTACCATGTTTATTATACGTGAGTATCCAATATTTCGGCACAAGTTGCATGCGCCATGATCACGGAATTACTGAAGTTAATACCGGTGGGTTTTTATGAGCAGACAAAACGATTTACCCTCTTCCTTAGTTGTTTTTGCGCTCGACGCCCGTACCACTGGTTTCTAATTCACTATTCACTCGAAATTACTCACGAGACACTACAATCACAGTACAAAAACGCGAAACAGCTTTATTTTTGTTTTTGCGGTTTCTTTGCTCTTAGGAAAAAAGTTTAACTTCACAAATTATAGTTGAAGCGCGCATTCCACCTTTTCTGAATAACCCTCAAACCCTCAAACCTTCATTTCCTTTAAAATTTTATCTTGACCTCAATTTCAAAGCTTATAATAACTTAATTGAGGCTGCACTCTGCTAAATCTGTAAACCAGGTCAAACTGTTTGAATACCCCGCTTTTGAGTCCGGCCTATCACTTTAGTAGGGCAGGCTAAAATATACAGTCTAAACCTACTTTTAAGCTGAACTTTATATACTTTTCGTTCAGCAAAATTTAAAAATCCGGACAGTTGAAAAAAACTCATCGGACGCCTTTTTACTCTTATAACTAGGTAAAATGCTTTGCGCATATACCGAGGTTAGGGGTGACCATGGGACAAACTAGACAAAGGGGTTTTTTAAAAATATGATACGGGTAAGCACCTCACCTGGTGATGATAAGGCCAATGGTGGAAGCGCACTTCACCCGAAAACCTCAACTACTGAGGCACTGGCTATCTTATCTCTAGCTGCCGGAACACAACAATGCTATTAACGTAATGGCGACATATTTAGTTAGGAGGTGGTAGGCTGGAAATCGAACCCGGGACATTTGGGTTTGAGACTGGTGGTCTTAACTACTAGAGCTCAGAGGCGGTTAAATAAATATAGGGTAAACCCATCAAAAACCTAATACCATCCGTTCTTTGCTACGGGGTATCACCGGGATATCACCAACGGCAACGGCGAGCACCGATTTACAAACAAATCTAGGGCATCCATGAAAGTCCGGAAGAATGGCCCTACCAAATAATCAGAAAATAACTTTTCCGAATTATTCGCTGCTCAGTTGCCATTTCGGCCTGTCGGCTTAAATATAATTGTGAACATTTTCCGCTAAAATAATTTTCAGACTTAAAAATACAAAAGAGTAGTTGTAAATTATTCGTTTCACATTTCATTTTCGTTTTAGCCAGAAATACTTTATATATTACTACGAGTTTATTGTACGAGCTTTATCTTGCTATACGTTTCTGTGGTTTGGGTACAGTATGCGTAAAACATTTAAGTATTTACCGTAACTAGTGGTCGCCCAGTGGTCGAAATTCGACCGTAATTTTATTAAGGCTGCACGGATTGTATCCTAAGCAATGAAAAATTAAAAAAGATAGAATGTGACTTTGGATTGGAATTGACAGATTTCGGCCGCTCCTCTTCCATTTTTGATTTTTTTATGCGTGTGTGTCAAATACATGGTAATGTTTGTTTTATTGATTTAATCTATTTTTTTATGCGTATTTAAAAAAAAAATAACATTCTGTACTCCTTCTCTATATAAACTATAAGTGTGCAAAATTTCGTACTCCTTCGTCCGCGCAATTTTCGTAAAAAGGGGTACAAAGATTTTGCTTCACGTATTAATATATAGATAATATTTTGAAGGCTCATAAAATAAGCTGACGATGATTTTGACTATGATATCAGTATAATTGTATATTAGTTATATACTTTGCGACTGAATCAATCTATTACATTTTATTTGTTGGCATACAAACTAACATGAATCAAAGATTAAATCTTATTTTTAAATTATAATCGTATTAGGAATCAATTAAAGGACACTTTTCAATACAAAACAATAAAAAAAAAGATCTAGGAGTAATTTAAAAAAAAAAATACTTATTGCATCTCAAAGATTGTTTTCGCGTTGTCGTCTGACCACAGACGCGGATAAATATACGTTAATAATAATAAGTATTACAATAGCCACTTGGCTATTGTAATACTTATTATTACAAATTGTTGTTTGCCATTTATCTTATTTAATATTGTTAGGTATTCAATTAAATTTTTGTTATCGTCATCTTTATAATCAGCTTGACATAATGCTTAAAACATGTAATGCTAAAAAGTCTTAATAATTTAAAAATCATTACCGTACAGAAAATGTCCAGTACCTACACGGATACCAGTTTAAAAAGTTGTGCTGTTAGATAGGGACGAATCGATTTTTATCAGATGAGGGAGTTGAAGGCCAAAGCTTTCGCGATGGGGATTAAGGCGCTGTCAACTGTGAAATGCGCTTCAATTATGCATGGATTTAAATAAAATGTATAAAACACACATCGCCAATAAAAAGATATGTTACAATAGACCAACTATAATTGCAACAATGTTATTGTTTCCAAAATATAGAATTATGAAATTTCCAAAGTAACATCTAAACATCTATTATCTATTTATCTTTTCGATGAAATTAAGTATACTTATTCGTAATACTTAATAGTAAAAAAGCAATTTTTTCAAATAAAACATCTAGACTTTAAATACAATAGCGTTTTTCGAATTTGCTGACTTGAATCCAGTGGATCGCACATTATTTGCATCTCTTTTGCTTGTATGCAGATAGACAGTGAGCGTTGTTTCATGGTGATCAGCAGCTTAATAAAAATAGTAGAGATTCAAGTCAATATCACGACGGCATGCACCCGTTCTCAGTGTTAACGACTTATCCGACTGACCTTGTCATCGTAGCTTTATTCAAAAGATAGTGCCACGTATATCAAACACTTAGCTATTTGTCCGATCCGATCTGAACCTCTCGCAGAATCTAGAAAACATGTGACGGTGGTGTTTCGTTCACATGAAAACGCCCCCTTAAATGTCCGGTGACGCTGAAAATGCGGCCTGAGGCAATAAGTTAACTCTTTCCAAAAAAACTTAGCTATTTGAAGCGGGTATTATATGCTCGGGTTGAACACGAGACATTGTATGTTGTACTATAAGCAAATGTAGTGCAGACGCAAAAAAGAAATAGGTGCCGACGCAGCTTAATTGTTACCACCGTTTTTTTTAATACAATATTCAACACGTTTAGGTAACGATCTTACAATTACAAAACCAGCAAAGAGGTACAACCAACCATAGAGACAATTTTACATGCCTGAACTTGTTGAACACAATCGATATCTTAATGTGTCAGTTTATTTTTTTTTTTCAAAACAACCGGGTTCGATTCCCGAGCTGAGTACAGGTTTTTTAAATGTATAAATGCAGTTTTTCTTCTTATTAAAAACGATAGCATGGTTCCTAAGAACAGATCTTCGTATGTCTTATAGTTTCAGACTTTCCTATACTGACCGATTTAAATGAGACACTCTGTATAGTATAGATACATAAGTAATTATAGTTAAAAGTATTATGTTAGAGACTCATATGATCCTGCAGTCAATCTGTTCAAACAGTTTTGCAGGACACTGTTGATGTAAATGTTTATGTTTGTCTCAATAAAGAAATACAATACAATTTGAGTAGTAAATTAACGTATCGACGTTAACCCATGCATTACCCAGGCATATTAGTTTACTAGGGGGCTTAACAGGACTGTTATTAATGTGTTACTAGCGCATAATTAACTGCACTTAACATCAGGTGGTATGGAATCATTAACCGCGCTAACTGTAAGAAAAATATCTCAATGAAATTTCCCGAGAAAATATAGGGACCTACCTCCATTTGAATTGGCAATGTCAAATAGAAGCTATTTAAGTATAATGTTATATTATAAGCTGTTAGGTACTTACTCTTACAAAATACAATTGTAAAGTTACATTTGAAATTAAAATGCTGCCATAGCTAGTATAATTCAAAAATAACTACTTAGTGGGTCGCTCGCAAAACTTCGCGTTTATTCAACAGATTTTTTAGAAATTTCGAAATTAATGACAGGTTTCTTTATTTTTCTGCCCATCTACGGTTGGAGCTCTTCAAAATGAGACCGTGACCGATTTTTTATGTGCTGCTATCGTCCCATAATCACTGGGACAAAAATCGGCTTACGCTATTAATATATAATTAAATGTAAGTTGAGTAAAAAGTGGTAGGTATTCAAAACTGTTCACAGTTTCTTATTAACTAGAATTATCCGTCTGAATCACGAGGTAAGGTCACTGTAATTAAAATGGCCGACGCGTAAACTCATTACTTATAGTAGACTATGTATTTTATAGGTAACCTGGCGGCATGCGCTCTCAGCTAAATATGTTAACTCATTTATTTTGCACGTACGTCAAATGTGCCTCCTATATTGCAATAACGTTATCGACATCCCTTCCTTAAGTTCTACCTTACTAATATCAAGGATAAGTAAAGCTAACTAATTATTAATCCAATTAAAATTTGGCCGTTCCAGCGCTTTCTCGGCTTTCTGTGAATAGTTCTTTTATCGAAACCAATTTCGAAAGAAGAAATATTATTCATGTTTAGAAATTGGTTTCGAACCCTGGTTTCGAATGTGGTCTAAGCGGAGAAAAGACACAATCGATGTTTTATTGTTTAGGGCACTGATCAGTGCTCGCCGCATATGAGAGGTTAAACCGTTCAAGATATATCTAAGGAATGTGAATCATACAAAAAAGCTAAAAAAAAACGTCCGCGACATATGTCTGTTCAATAAATAGCTCACACTAAGTACTTTTACGATTTAAAAATGGATTAAAAGTAAACGTGAAACTACAGACGCCTTTATTCATCTTTTTTTCATAATTAAGTATATATAATTTAAATTTTGTGTGTTTGAGTGGGTCCTACTACATGTTTCTATAGGATACGGGTGATCACTCAAGCGGATGAAGTCGCGAGGGCGGGCTGCCAGTTATTAATAGACCATGTCATAATATTTTATTTTATTGTACCTACTCGGATTGGTTGGTGGTAAAACTAGTTAAAACTCGCTTGGCTAGCTATTATCCATCATCTAAGTAAGTATGTCGCCATCAACGAAGCTATTAACATTGCTGTGTTCCGATATAGTTTGTATTAAGTTAAGAGCAAGTTTCTTAGTAATTGAGGATCCCGTTGACTGCGCTGCCACCTTCGGTATTATGTAACTTACCCTCAGATGAAGTAAAAGCTAAATGGTAATCCCCGTCGGTCGTCGTCGTGTTAAACTTATAGGCTTTTGTTTATACATGTCAGTCTAACGTAATCACTAACCTTTAAAAACATTTTTTTTTTAAACTTTTAAATAGCTGTCATCGCCACTACCAGCTCATTATATGTCCCCATTGCTGGGGCACGAGCCTTCCTTATTTATGTAGGTATATGGAGAACGGGCCATTAACCACCACGCGAACCTAGATTACCTACGCTTATATATATTGCCACGATGCAATAATGCGTATGGCATGAGAACCACCCAGTACTTATTACCAAAAATGCTGAATACCCTACCGAAGCATATTATAACGAAAGTAGTAGATGAAGTATGTAAAACAAATGCCAAAAAATGTAAGGAATCACAATTTTCTTTTTACATAATAGATTATACTTAATAATAGCATTAAACTGTAGAAATAGAAATAGAAATAGATTTTCATATTTAAAAATATTGTACAAATAAACAATAAGTTCAATAATTAAGGTTTTCAAACACTAAGCTTGAATAGGGAGGTATAATTTAATATAACCCCGAAACTTGTCTTTACAGAACACTTAAAGAGAACTTAAAGTAATTAAAGTGCAACTTCGTCCGTCTGTCGCCAATGCTAAATATAAGGAGTCGGTTACTAAAAGTGCTATTAGTGTCTAATCAACTTCGATATTGCTAAAGTTTTCTTTAATTCACGTTTACCTGCGTACTACGTGGCAATTATTAGAGTTGAGATTTTATGCTACATTTTTTATCGGAAACACCCTTTTCTTATGACGTGCGCATTACTGCGCACTTACTTAATTGCGTTATCCTTTGTAAAGGCTGACGTAGTGCTCGTTTGCTGTATACTCTCTTTTTTTTTCTTTTTTTTTTTACACGCTTTTATTATAATGTTTCTTCTTATTTAAAGTTAAGTGTAATACTTTTATACGCTCTCAAGATTTTCTTATCGATCGTACTTTGTTATTTATTTTCAATCTTCTCCAAACAGAAATGTATACAAGTAGTACCTATAGAGAGGCGATGCATTGGAAATTTACGTGGCGGGGATCTTGATTTTTTCCAACAATTATAAAACATATGAAAGTGATATTTGATGACATGATTTTTCATTTAATTGACTTCATTTTGCTAGTTGCAGAAACACGAATTGTCAACTTTTATAACAGAGAAAAAAATTTCAAAGTAACCTCTTTTAAAACATAGGTTTGCATTTTACAGGCTAACCAGACCGATTTAAACATCAATTTTTTCTTAGTAGATTAGTCTTAACACACACTTCAATATGCTAGTTTATTTTTATTAAATAATTTGTAGCTTTAATTTGAAGGAAAAAAACAGTTTTCTTATGGTACGGGGCGAGATGAGATTTATTGTTTAGCAATGCGTCGCCACGTCAGGATAAAATGCAATAAAATCAATGGTAAAGTAAACGCGAGTAGATCCGTAAAACTGGTTTTCATACAAAAAACCATACTTACCTTAATTTCCGTTTTATCTAAATATATTTTGGAAGATATGCCACTTCCGTAAGTGGGTTTTTTCAAATGGATGACAAAATTACAATATATAGATATAAAGAAAGTGCGAAAAAATCGCCTTTGCCGTCTTTGTTGCTGGTTCTTCTGAGTAATAAAGCCTTTTGGCTGTTGACTACACGCCCACTTACCAATAATAATTAATACCAATTGCGTAGTGACCTTTATTGAAACTTAAATTCTAGTAGCATAAAAGGAAAGATCATTTTTTAATCACGTATAAATAATATGTTAGTAATCTTAAATGATAGTATAGAAAGACAAAAAGGTTTATTTCTTAAAAAAGTAACCTTCTTGTCAATAACAATAATTGCTAATAACATACAAGACTTTTTTGTGTTTCCTTTACGGGTGTACACTCGGCATTGATCTCACTTGATGTTATGTGGCCAAAGGCTCTAACTGTGGATAACATAACATTGGTGTTATCGTCATTGATAAAGCAAATCCATTCAAGTGCGCCATCTCCATAACGAGGGAATAATTTTCGTAGGGTCGGACAGCTGTGCCCATCCATTATACATTCTCATTCAACCCGATTGGTGTTTTTCTTAAAAACACGCACGTACCTAAACCTTATTTAGGTCTTCGTCCGTGGACTAAAAGTTTGTATACTACAAGTTTAATTTATTATAATTATTAATATTTGCATGCCACTTTGTTTCGGTAAAACTTGATTGTTCTCATTTTTTTGTTTTACCACCATGTATACCATGTTTTTATACGATTAAATAATTTATTATTATTATTATTACTAGAATTCGCAAAAATAGCCAAAACTTCTTAAAACCTAGATCCCAACAGCAGACCGTAATTAAATACATTTACTGTAATAAAAAGTATACTAAGCATGTTGATGCTCCGATAAAAAAAACATTATTTTTGAAATATCATTAAACTGTCGAGTAGTATGCACTAAAAATAATAATTGACATTGACATTGACATTTAATATTAATAATCATTGTGCCGATAGTCGTGTCTGCTGGTAGCGAAGAGTCTCGACCAACACCTTAAGTAACTCTCGCTCAATGGTTAGATCAAGGGTCAGATACAGAAGGCGGTAAGTACTCTTGGACACGGCGCGGATAGTCCGAAGGTTCCTGTCTCTACAGCCCTAACCATCGGAAGCTGGTTGAACCTGCCCCGTTGCCGGCGGCACCCTAGGCTAGGTTTTTTATAATATTTTTATGTTTTGTATGTGCTTTTGTATTTTACTTTTATATTAATGTTATAACAAACCTAGGGTAAGAAAAAAAAAGAAATAAAGAGATAACAATAACAAGAAACCAGCTTTTAGCTAATAAAAAAAAACACATTTACAAATATTAATAACTTTTAATCTCTGTTTTCTCACAAATTACAGTACAGCAAGTACAATGAAATAATAACACTAAAAGCAGGGTAAATTTAATAGATAGAAATAGATAGAAAGAATAGATGATTGGACATATTTTATATCGATATATAGCAATTGCTTTTTACAATTTCTATCACGTAACACCGCATACTAAAAACAAACCAACGGAATTACAATATTTAAAAACAAAATGTTAAACAACGCTAATATTGATAAAGAAAATAGATGAAATAAAACAACAAGAGGAATTCGATCCTATCATTAAAAAATATCAGCGTAGAGTAGTGGCACCTGAATTCGACAGTACCTAACCAGTGATCGAGATTTATTTTTTAACCGACTTCAAAAAAAGGAGGAGGTTATCAATTCGACTGTATTTTTTTTTAATTTTATAAATCTATACATTAATACGTGAAGAAAAATTTTTGTAGGTATATTTTTTTTTTTTCTTTTTTTTTTTTTTTTTGACCACTGGGCGCCCACTCGTTTATTTTTAATTTTTTTATTATATATCCTGCACAACACGGCAATCTGTCGTAGACATTTAGCTGCTATGTTGTCAGACTACTGTCTGTATCTGTCGTAATATCAGTGTAGGAAAGCCCACTGGCCCCTCTCACTATTCTTTGGGGTATGGGCGACCACTAGTAATAATAAAAACAACAATTCTGCTTCCCGGTGGTCACCCCGTAAAATTTCAATGTTATGTCATGTTACTTTTGGCTATGAAAGTTGTGTCAAAGACTGGGCTTGAAGTGTTGAACGCTTGTGCCATTACCCTTGGTACATTTTTACTTTGTTGTTACAACAAAATACATTACTGGCAACATTGTTACTTTAAACTTGACTTCCGATGTTCGTAGCAACTTCGCGGTGCTCGCTTTCATGCTTAGTAATTTAACACCACCGCAAAGGCTTTGACAATTAAACCAACAACGAACTTCGATGCACTCCGTGAATTGTCTTACCGTGAAACAATTAAGCTTTAGTTACAGGTGTAGTGAATTTCCAATTATGCCACTAGCACCACCATCACCAGCTCATTTTATGTCCCCACTGCTGGGCCACGAGACTTCCCTATGTATAAGGAATACCAGATTTTTCGAATTCCCTAGATTCATTGTGTGCTCATGTGCTCGATAGTCGTGTGAGGCACGAAATCTGTGATATTTTTAATTTAATACCTCACGGGTAAGCTCTTGGCATTCCTCTAACCTGATGTAGTGATTATAAGGCCAAAGGTGGAAGCGTACTTTACGTTCCATACATATTATGAGAGTAGTCATTTTTGTTGTACTTAGTGTGTGCCAATAAATGTATTTTTTTTCTTTTCTTTCTTTACTTTTTTTCTTTCTTTTCTTTCTTTTCTTTCTTTGCTTTCTTTTCTTTTACACAGTATTGTAATAATAACATAACATATTACCGATACCTCTACAGTCGATAAAATAACTCTGCAACAAGGCTGATGTAATATTGAATCACAAAATTGTGAATAAACATAACAATAAGATACAAAATCAGTATCTACGGAATGCAAAAAAAAACTAGTCTAGCTCGTGTGTTCTGCACACGGCGGATGAATACGAGATGAGACTTCGAAAATAGCATGCAGGGAAGCTGAAGTAGGGCATTGCTAAGCAAAATCGTAGCTTCCATTGTACAGTCAGCATCAAAATTTACTGACAACTTCAGTATTATATGTACAGTGTGTCCGGTCACCGGTGTACAGACGGCAGCAGATCAACCTACCACAAAATGTCAAATTTCTTTAATAAATTTTGTACCTTAGCGTTTGGGTATAAAGATCAATATCGATTAGAAAAATTTGACAGTTTTGGATAGGTTGATGTGCAGGCGTGTGTACATTTAATAATACATTTTTTCCCTACTGTTAAAAAATGGCGGCCATTTTAATTTGAGTCCGGTTGGGTTCATTTATTTAGCAATATCTTCCGATGTAGAGGACCTAAGCATAAATATGGATTCGTTCGACAACTAAAAGAGTAGACAATAAATTGGCATAAAACTTTAAAAAAATATGTTGTTTTTTTTATTTTTTCAATGTTAAAAAAACTAGACCATGACATATCTTTTTTTTTTTATTTTTAGATGCACTAAGCCATTACCTAAAAACTGATGTTAAAACTTAAGCTTTATGTCAAATAGTCTAGGAGTTGTGACTATTAGAATATGACTCGAATGATCCTGACCAGTAGAATAAAAATAAACGGCGAATAAACTGCGCCTTGACGGGTCGGTCACCGGTTAACAAACACACTGTATATACCATTTCCCACATTCCCGTAATGAAACACGTAACTAAATCGTAACGACTTCAGTCGTTGAAATCAATTTTGTATTCGCATCCATCATTCGAGCCGATTTTAATGTTGTTTGTTCCAACCAACCGCATTCAGATCTACCGTATGCGATTGGTTAGAACTTCTTTCGAACGACTTTGATCAGATGTTAGTATGAATATGGTTTCATCGACAAAGTCGTTACGAAATCGTTACGGTTTTTGTTATGGGAATCGACGGGCAGTCCAAGTGGAATCGATAACGAATCACCTCGCAATAAAGCGATAAATTTCTAAAAAATCCTTTTTTAATACTCACATATATAGGGAAACCTAGTGCTAAATACCATGTTCCTAGACCTAGCAGTTTTGTCTGTCCGCCAATCAATTACAATCGCAATCTGTCAGTATTTCCTTCTTTTATTTTTATTCAATTTCCTTTATTTGCAACTGTTTCCACCAAAATCTTTAAAATACTCATCTCGTATTACTCCATATACTGACGGAGTTTTAAAAAATCCTATCTTATCTCTTATCTTCTTATCTCTTTCCATAGAATGGACATGCCTTCATAACTTTAGGGTTAAAGGCCTAACGGTTTGAGCAACGTGATATCGATTATCCTTCAGTTTTTTTTAAATATTTTACGGTTAAGCACAGTGCCTTGATCTCATGTGATGTTAAGTGATGTTATGGCCAATTGGTGGAAGCGCACTTCACCCGGGATCCTCAACTAGTGAGGCACTAGCTATCTTATCTCTAGCTGCCGGAACACAACAATGCTACAAACATTGATGGCGACATATTTAGATAAGATGGTGGTAGCTAGCCAGGCAGACAAACATGTCCTACCACCAACCAAACCGAGTACACAAACATGTACGCCCCGCTGGGAATCGAACCCGGGACCTCTGAGTCTAAACCGCTAGACCAAAGAGGCGGCAAAAAGGCGGCAGTAAGACATACATTCATAGCTTCTCTATTCATATCAAGATCACTATTGAATAGGATGTAATTGTGACTAGGTACACTTTGCAGGGTGGAAATACAGAGGGAGGGCACTTCGAAAGAAACGATAAAAAGTAAAAAATAATACACAATAGAGATTTTAGTTAAGGAAATTTGGAGCTACAGCGTTCTTGAAGGCCCACTTTAAACTTCTTATTAAAACTGCCACTTGCTGTTTCTTTGTGTCGATCTGTTAAATATTCTTAGTAAAGTGTTAGGTATCCTTAGCATATCTTTACTATTCTTCGTATAAATTACTTTACTATAAATCAAGCTTACTGCAGTTTATTACGAAAAAAACACATAAATTACCTACACACAATTAAAGAAGTTTCTTACCAAAATAAGTAAGGTCACATCTGAATTATGTTTTCGATAGACATTTATTATTCCCTCAAAAAGGTACGATCGTACAGTTATCGTTAAACATTTATGTGTATGAAAAAAAACATTAGTTATGATAAACTTTTAGCTCAAGTAACAAGAAAACGGAGCAAGAACAATATAAATAGATCTTTGGACCTATTTTTGAATCGCACGTATGACATTGTGTTGTCGCATGCGACTTAAGTCACACTCGTCTTCCAAGTCGCATGACGCCGATTTTCCATATTTTTTAATCGTTCGTTTCCGGTGCTGCTAACATAATACAAAATGTTGGATGTTATCCGTTCCACGCAGAATTTAGGGAAAACTGGTAACAACCGCAATGAAAACGGAACGTAATATCCATGTTTCTATTGGCTGTTAATAAAAACCTTTGCTTTTAATAGAAAAGACTATCAATGTCACGAACAAACGAGTGACATGACATTGACAAAACGCATTGATTTTGACGGTTATTCTACCAATCGCTTTGTGTCGCTCGATTGCAACGAGTGGGTGATGGCATCCTTTGCGGTCGAGCGATTCAAAAATATGGAAAGTCAAATGTCGAACGAAAATCAGTAGAAACCAAGCGCTCGACTCGAGGCGAAGGAATTAAAAAAAGAGCCCCTTGACTTGTTGCATGCGGCTTCTTCTCGTTCGGCACCGTATTTTTTACCTAGCCTTTGATTGAATGTTCCAAAAATGCTGTGTGTTCGTTTTGAATAAAAATATTTTTTTAGCCATTAACCTATCAATTGTAGTGATGCAACTCATTTCAATGTTGGATGCCTTTCTCCAGCAGTGGAACAAAAACATTGCTATTTGCTATGCTATGCTATTTGATATGATATAGGCTATTTACTATTTAATGTTACCATTGGTGTACTTTTATATAATCGAAGCTAGTAAAATATTACATAAAACCGTGACCTGGGTGCCAAGTGCGAGTTTCCTTCGCCATTCGATCGCGTTAACGAAAAAGAGAATTTGTATGGCAAAATGTGAACTCTTCTCGTATACCGCCAGGAGGCGCTGCTTCAATGCCACACTTATTTTCGTTTTCGTAAACGTAATCGAATGAGTACGTATAAACAAAACTCACACTAGGCACCAGTTGCAATGACATAGATATCGTCTAAGTTGCAATCTGTGTTCCATCCAGGATATGAATGATCGGTGAAAAACGAACGCTACAGGCGTTAATTGAACCTTTAGTAAGAGGTTTAATCGTGGAGCGGAAAGCGGACAGCGGGCTGAGCCTATACGGCTTGGAGCTGGGGGCTTACTATGATACTTACTATATTTTTTTCTGTTTTTGAAGGGAGTTTACTGATTGCCTCAAGCGGCGTTTTTAGCTTTTTTGGGGGCGGCGAGAAACTTAAAGGGTTCCTCAAGCCGTGTGAAACGAAGCACCTTCGGAGGTTTTCTGGGGGGAACGGCATAACACACTAGTGCGTGTCCCCGTGCCCTACTAGATTCTCCGAGGGGTTCGGATCGGATCGGAAGCTCTGGGAGCAGTGCAATGTTATTGCAGTTGTGAAAACGAGACGCGTGTAGCGACACGCCTCTCGTTTTCACGATCTCACAATACTGCTACAATATGGTTTTATGGCGCTGACAACAATGAAATGCGCTTTACTTATGCATAGTTTATATTTAACTATACAACATACAAAGCCAAAAAAATATTAATGTTATAATAGACTACTGTTTCCAAAGTGCAAAATAATAAAATTTCCTTGATAGAAAAAAAAATTTAAACAGCACCAGCTAATTTTATGCCCTTACAAATTTTCCATATCTATAAATGGAAACACATAGAGAAAACACCACGCGGGCCCAGTGCGGATCGTTGGTTGTTAACGACTGCTAATGCAGCAAGGACCAGAATACATAAATCGATCATGAATCGACCGCCAGGCTACATGAATCGATCGGCGATCTGATGAAAACGCCGTCTGAGGCAATCAGCAAACTTGCACAAAAAAGGTTCTTGTTGTCCACGAATAACGATTTATCAGTGTTCAAGAGCGTTGTATGTTGGAGAGCTTTGACTCAATCGCCTCGGAGAACCTAGTAAGGTACGGGGACACGTTTTCTTAATGCCAGATGCCTAGAACCTTCAGTTTCTAACCGCTCATTCCCGCTGTAAAAGCCAGTGGCGATCAAAATCAAATTAATTTCTAGTAAATTTAGTTTTTGTAATCAGTCACTCAATCTCAAGTACACCATGTTACTAAGTTAAGGAAGAGTAGGACTTCCTGGCGCATGTGTTATGTACTTAATAGGTTCGTACCAATACCAATCACTTATATAAAGTTGAAAGACTATTATAGGTTTTCTTTTTATTTTATTTTATTTCCTAAAATACGTTGTTGATCTGTTTTATTAGAAATTTGCTGCGATTGCAATCCGTATAAAAACAATACCTCAGTAGTACATCATATAATCGTATATGTGTGGCGATGTCAAATGCCCAGATACAAGTACCAACAGAGATTTAAGCGAGATTCATGATTTATGTTACGTCGTTGAAGGTCGCGTCAATTAAGGTACTTCTTGAGAACCCTTCATACGTGTCAACTGTCATGGCAACCGTCAAAGGGGAATGGCGACATGGCGACGGCTAGTTAGTCAAGCGCGTTATTGCGTCTGGCGTGACAACAACGGCCACTCTGCCAAGAGTAATAAGAAGCTTAAACTCTTAGTCCTTACAAATAAACAAAGAATAGGGTCCGAATAGATATTCCGTGTTTTGTGCCTGTCACGTAAACGTCATTTCAAATTAGAGTAAAATAGACAAAACACAGAATAACTATTCGGAACTTATTCTTTGTTTATTTGTAAGGCACTTATACGATACATCTCAGTAAGCGAGCAGCGGATCTTTGTTTTATCGCGCTCCGCCTACGCCTGTACGCGAACGTAGTCTTATAATAGAAAAAAACACCGGAATAGATCGGCTGTATTTCAAATATTCCGCATCGTGAAAATGTAGCGAAAGCTTTTAGAATGGAATAAAAATCTTTTCAGCCATTTGCTGCATCCATTTTAATTACGATCGTGTCATAACGTTTCTAAAGCTTTTACACCATTGCTTCTTTTTTATTAGTTAATCAACACGTTTACTGAGTAGCGAAATGTAAAATTACAATATATTTTTTGTTTGGTACTCAGTAATGATCAAATATCTTATATTTGATCATTACTGAGTACCAATCAAGTTTTAATTAATTAACGAACTACCACGCTTATCTATCACACCTACGTATGAGTATCATCATTACAGTAACATGCTATCAGTTAGGTAGGTACTTTAGGATGGAGTTTCAGAGGTTAATTTTTGAAAGAGCAGAACATATTTTTTTTGGCTTTTAACATTATTTTAACATGATTTGACTCGCATTCAACTCAACAATGTATCACTTCCGCTACGGACGCTTCTAAAATCTTTGTTAGTGCTATTACAATTGATCACCAGCTCATTTTTATGTCCCCACGTTTCAAGAGCCCTCCCTATGGATGGATACGGAGAATGGGCCACAAACCACCACGCGGGCCCAGTACAGATTGGTGACATAATAATGACATTGCTGTACATAATTTCAAATATATTTTTTTATTGTGACAGGTCCATCGCACCCGCTTGCGTTCCACCACCAGATCAACAGGCCATCGCCACCATCACGTCGTGGATTCCTCACCGACTACTTACTGCCTCGCATACTGATGCCGCACTACCTGGGCTATGCTGGCAACCCTGTCGTTCCTCAACCTTCCGGAGACGACTGGCTGAAAAACGTAAGTGAGCGCAACTAGGGTAGTGGCACCAGTGTTCGACACTTTAAGCCTAGTGGTCGACACTTTAAGCCCAGTGTTCGACACTTTAAGCCTAGTGTTCGACACTTTAAGCTCTGTGGTCGACATTTTAGGCCCAGAAGTCGAGGCTTTAAACCCAGTGGTCGACACTTTAAGCCCAGTGGTCGACACTTAAGCCCAGTGGTCGACACTTAAGCCCAGTGGTCGACACTTTAAGCCCAGTGCTAGGCTCGGCACATTTTTGGTCGCCAAAAAATTACTCATTAAAAATTTACGGGATGACAGTTAGGAAGCGGGTGATGGTCTGTATTCAACTGTTACTGAAGGCTAATAAAATCAGTTGCTGATCCCTTTGTTTAAGGATTAAAGGAAAGACATTTCGATCACGGCTTCTGTCGAAGACTGGTGCCTCTACCCTAAAGACGTTTCACGAAGACAAACATATTGAAAACTTAGCTTACGTCCAACTGACAACACGTGACAAATTAAATAAAAATGATTCGTTAATTTGATAAAAACGAATAGTACCTATTTTAGCAAACTAACAAAATTAAACCTACACATCACACGGCGCCAACGGTAACGAACCAAACGAAGAGCGTTCTGCTCGTTATAACTTCAAAGAGAAATAGTCAAAGCTACGGTGTCAGTCCACTTGTCCATCCAGGGAGGGCGGCAACGCAATAACCAATTGATATCTCCGGAAACTGCGCAAACAATATTACAGTTAAAGCGAAATTCACCAAATTTAAATGCACACACGCTGTGGTAAAGCGATATCTACAAGTTCAAATGTAGTTTGCTCTGTATTTAACCAGCGGAGGGTTGGTAAACAGCGATATTCCAGCGAGATACTGCGAAAATATGGACGCAACATTTCCTATTTTGATTTCCATGTAGGTATCTGAAAATTGGCCAAACATTTTCGTTGGCGTACGTGCAATGTGAAGCTTGCACCAAAATTTCAAACGCCCATTTAAATTCGGAGTAACAGAAAAGCTAGAGTTTGTTTATTTGAAACAAGGCAGCCGACGATTGAAAATACCAACTTTGCGTTAAGTTTGGCAAAAAATTTAGTGGCTGGCACAACATGAGTATTTCGAATATTTTTTAACTGTTGGCTTCTGTGAAGTGAGGCAGCTTAGTAACGATATTTTATTGACAACTTTTAGCGTTTATCGTCGTTAAAATATTAAATTCTGTTCCAGTTAGAGCGCCGGCTCTAACTGGAACAGAATTTAATATTTTTCACTTTGAGTTTTCCGCATCACTTAACAACTTCATATTGGAGCGCATAGTGGAGCACTATGGAACGCAATAAAGTATTGAGTATTGCCATAAGTAGGTATATCGTTTGGTAAAATATTGCCGATAGAATACAATATGAATAAAAATTTGCCGAGTAACATAAGTTGCTGAACACTTTACCAAACAAAGATATATTATTATTATCTCTCTATTTATTTTTTTACATATTAATTTACATTTTTAAATATTTTCTAAAAAACAAAACAAACATATTATTATTATACTCTTTATTCATTTTTTTCCTTAAAACTAGATTTTACAATATTTTAATATAAAAGCAATCAAACATTATAAAAACCTAATCCTAGAGTACCGCCAGCAGCGAGGCAGGGCCCAAACTACCGGTGGTCAGGGCTGCAGAGTGAGGAACCTCCTGACAAAACGTGCCGTGTCAAGGAGTACTGCCTTTTGCATCTGACCCTTGACCCAACCTTTCAGCGAGAGCCTCTCAAGGTGTTGATCGAGGCTCTTGGCTAAAAGACCGTTAGCCGAAACGACTATCGGTACAATAACGGTTGAATCCACATCCCACATGGCGGTAACCTCGTGAGCCAAGTCAAGGTACTTACTGAGCTTGTCCTTCTCGGCTTTCACGAGGTTCTCATCATGAGGTATGGTGATATCAACCAGTATTGCCCGTCGCTGGGATCGGTCGACCACCACGATATCAGGCTTATTGGCGACAATAGTCCTGTCCGTAATGATAGAGCGATCCCAGTAGAGCGTTGCATGACCATTTTCGAGTACTGGCGCAGGTGCGTACTTATAGTACGGCACCTCCGATTCAACAAGGCTATATCCAAGAGGAAGTTGCGGTGAATTATTCTGGCTACTTGGTTGTGTCTTATTATTATTATTATTATTATTATGCATTTAGTATATTTCAAAGCCAGTGAATAATCGAACAGGCTTTTCAATCTCTAATGACTTTCATTGCTGATTTTATTTATTTATTTATGGACATCTAACGAAGAATACACCAAGACATTCATTACATTTAAAACCCTATAACTATTACACAGGCGCTGCTTTAATTAAAGGCTGCCACGGCATGCTTAATTTCAAACTAGTGCAGGTACAAAAGTAACTTAAAACTAGAGATAACAGAGCAAAGTTATTCCGCTTAGCTTATTGTAAGTGTTGTCTAATATATATTTTTTTGATCTGATTGTATTATGTGAAATAAAAATGTAATATAATATTAAGGCTTACTACAAAAACACCTTGGTGGGCGAGCGCTCGGTCCGGCACCCGAAGGTCCCGGGTTCGGTTCCTAGGTCGAGTAAAGTGTGTTTCGTATTTTTCGATGCATAGCCCGGGTTTGTGATCACCATTTAGCATTAGGGCAAGCGTGGTTATTAAGCCATTACCCATCAATTGTAGTGATGACTTGATTTCAATAATTCCTTAGCCCAGCAGTGGGACAGTTGTAGACTGTTTACTTACTTTTTACTTACTAAAAATATTGGTAAAACCAAAAGTTATTTGCAAAGTAATGCACCAAAATCAAACGTCACAAAAAAGTTTTTTACAAAAAAGCGCTGATGATTGTTGGGCGGTACTGTTGTATCATTTATAAACAATAATTTTTCTTCTCTGCTACTATAATTTCCCATCAGAGACCTATTATTGTTTTTCTAGAATTTTTCTTTCCAGTACAATTAAATGATAATATTTATGATAACATAAAAACAAAGTCGATCCGCATTATGACAAATTTGATGGTTTGTCTCATTTGTATGTATAGTCGACAATCAAATTGCTTTACCACCTTAGAAGTGAATTTTGTATGCATATAATAAAACAACAAGTTCTATTTTTGTTTAAAAGACCAAGTGACAGATACGTTGTCATTATTGACAATGAGCCTTAGCGAAATTTTATTGTAATGGAAGTTTTTGTCAAAAGTGATAAAGCAATTTCATGGTCGACTATACAACTTACACTTAACTAAAAAATTGCTATGTCATTGCTATTTTTTTTCATAAAAAAGACTGCATGGTTTCTAAAATAGTTTTACTATATTATTATCTCTCTCACTCTGTACATATAATGTAGGTATGGGAATACAAACTTCAAACTTCAATATTTTAAACAAAAGTCAATTCTAGTGAAAACTCAATAAAAAGTTAATCAACTTAAAAGCAATGCGAAACCTTACTTGGTAGACTTTAATCGAAAAAGTCAAATTGAAACATCTTAGAGCGCAGACTCTAACTAACGAGTTTCTGGTAGACCCTGGCCGTTATGTCAACTGCCTCAGCTCAACTAACTGGGTGAATTGATATTGCAGCAAACGATCGCATTTCAAGATTGTCAAGTGTATAAACCAATATTAGATAATGACTATCCTTGAGGCTGTGTCGGATGCAACAAATTGCAGGCTAGTTGATGACACTATTATATGCAATAGTTACTCTATTACCTAACGACTGGTAGTGCACCTAAACAATTTAACCCAATTGAGGATGCAGTTTCGATCCTTGAGGTTTGAATAGGTGATGAAGACGTAACCTAAAAACTAAATCAGAACCATTCAACGCGGCCATTATATCTAAATCAGTATGTAACGTCGGCATATGTGTACATGAAGATGAATAAGTGCTATGTGTTTGAGTGACACGTACTCGTAATAGCCTGATCTACTCGCAATGTATAGATGTGAAGTTAGTTGCACATATAAGCTTCGTAACCGCCATCGTGTGTTCAACAAATGATTGATTGAATTAATCGTTTATTGAATTACATTATTCTAAAAATAATAAGGAATAAATAGTCGGATGTAAATCCAAATAAATTGGTTTTAAACATAGCCTTCACATTTAAGATTTTTTTTTATTTACTTCACCGCTAGTGCTTCGTGGTGATTGAAAAACTGAGAAGGGAAGAATCTTACTTTTGAATCTCATCGATACCTTTGGCATTATTATTTAAATAATTACAAAATACATAAAGATGTATATTCTTTTTTTTAACTATTTAAATAGAAGATGTTTGCCATAAGGACTTGTTTAACATAAATCTATCAACACCTCAGTATAATAATAATTTCCTTAAAGAAGATCCTTTAGTGCAGATAAAGAGATTTCACGCAAATCACATTTAGATTCCCAAAGATATCAATAAATTAACCGATGGTTTTAGAATGCAGGATACCGTATCCCGTCGTCGTCACGGTGGTTATCATAATACAGTCATTTAAAAAAGGTTAAAAAAATTCAAATACGTTTCGTGGAAGTTTTATTACCACTTATACTGAATCTCTGAGATTATACATGCAACCACAAGAAATCATAAACCATAGGTAGCAACCTCAACTTAAATACTTTTGATATTACGTACCTAACCAAACCGTAAAACTTGTGTGTTCCGTCAGTTAGACATGGGATGGCCAGTTTTTATTAACTGGAGATACGCACGTGAGACGATTCTTAATTTTTTCTTCGTTAAAGAAAACAATGCCCTAAAGCTCCAAAGAAACATGTGACAGAAGAGCATGAATTAAGGTCATTGGGGTAGTTGACGACAACAATAATTAACTGCAGAGAAGTAAAAACCGTACAAATGAAATCACGTAACAGTTCTTAAAAGTTAACCGATATGTTATTTGACTTAAGCATGAATTGAATGAATGAACACTGAATTGACGAAACAAAATGGTGGTTTGCTATTCCCATACAGTTACTATTAAAATTAACATTTAGACAGTCGCATTTAAAGGCCGGCAACGCATCTGTGATTCCTTTGGTTTTGCGGGTCCATGGGCGGCGGTGATTGCTTCCCATCAGGTGACCTGCCTGCTCGTTTGCCTCCTTCTAATATAAAAAAAAGTCGCTAAAAAGTTCATCTATTGTCTTACCAGTCACCTCAGAACAATAATTAAAGCTAGTCAGAATATAGTATTTATATAGAATTTAGAAATGTGTAGTCACCTACACATTTCTAAATAAAGGTTTCATGGAAAGTGTGACGTCATCATTTGCCTCCGATAGCCTGCGCTTGGCACCGCGCTGTCGCAGTTTCAACATGAAATAGGTACCTTATGCCAGCGATATTTCCCGATATTGTTCTGTCGATTGAATTGTCATTTTATGAAGCGCAATAAACGGACCTTCACTCATATTTCTGACGAATACAGAAATACTACCTGTGAAATTTTGCATTCAAAAAGTGATAGGTTGTCATTTCGAAAATAAAGTAACACTTTGAAAGTAATCAATAGGACTTCTTGGCGGGAAAGTGAAGGGTCATGTCTGCGGTTTTGTTTTATTTTCTAAAATTTGTTTGTATTACTTGTAAGAAAAAATACTTTGACACTAGCTAAATGTGCTAATCGCACGAAGCCATCAACTAAAGGAAAAAAAAAGTAATCAATACGGATCTAAATTATTTCTTAGGGCATGTTTGTTCGCCAGCACATCTCGCCAAGCTCAAAATTATTAATGAACCTACATGCGAATGTGGAGTGGACATTGGTGATGTTAACCATATTTTCTTTTCCTTTGTGCTTCACGACCGCTCTTCTTTCTTAAATTACCTCCTATCCCTCAATGTTCCATTCCCATTATCCATACTTTCCTTACTTTGTACTAATGATTTATCTATTTATAAATGTATAGCATCTTTTATTAACCTCAACAACATTAAAATTTAATATCTAATTCTAACCCGAGCCTTAACATTATATTGAAATACTTCCTATCCTGTATATTTATATTATTATTATACTCTCCTGATCCTAATTTCCTAAATTTCGTTTCTTTCCGATCTCCTATCCTACATTACCTTTCCCTAACTTTGACATTGGCTATATGTGCAAACCGCACGAAGCCATCAAAAAAAAAAATATATATTTCTTCAGTTGAGTGACGGTTGCTGACAAAACCTTTACTTAAAAGCATCTTTAAAGACTACTGATGGTAAAAGTTAATTTAATGTTCAAATAAGTTGTTCTGTATAAAATAAAAAAGTTATCATAATTAAATATCCAATTTGAGATTTAAGCACAAACTTTAATTAACTAAAGTACGGGCAAACTATATAAAGTAAACAATAGTCAGAAAGTGTTTTGGCTATAAATTACATGCTTAAAGATCTAAGCTAAGAGATTATTAATGCAAATTGTAACTTATCATTGTGAACCAGCTTTTATTTTACGCACATTTATTATAATGTGCTATAAAAAATATAATATAGCACATGTTTGACACAATCTCTAATATTTACGTAGGTAGGTACCTACTTACTATATTGAGGATATAAGATGAAATGTCTCTAAACTATTCGCAAAAGAAAAATCGGTCGGAACGACGACGGGTTTAGAAAGTTAGGGCGACCGGTGCAACCTATACTGATTTTGTCTGTAATGGAACGCGAGTGTTTAAAAGTGTATCTATAAATAGATAAATCTTCTGTGCGTGTGTACTAAACTCCTTCTAAACGGCTGGACCGATTTGGATGAAATTTTCTGTATGTGTTCAAGTGGATTCGAGAATGGTTAGATTTACAATTAGACCCGGTAGGTGGCGCTGCTATAGGGGTCCATCATGGGATACGGGTGTTCCAAAGCGGATGAATGATGTTTGTTTTGTTGTCATGGAAATTGTCAAGGTTTTGTTTGTTTTGTTGTCATGGAAACTGTCAAAGCGATACGAAGTCCGCCGGTCAGCTAGTTTATATATTTAAACCTACAAATGTTATTGAGTCCGTTATTGGACATGCAATAAAGGTACGTAACAAAAGAATGGCAATATCGGCTGCTCGCAGCGCTGCCGCCGGAACACAATTGCGAGCGTGTCATATGCAAAACAACATTGACGTTTACAACTAATACTTTTTTATTGGAAACGTATAATCCGGCCTTGTACCGGCTTTGTCTGGTACCTATATCGAGGCAAAGTAAAGTAAACATTCTCTATGGCATATTTCTTTTCATAAAATTGACTCCTTTAGTGTGTGGTTATAATTATGTTATATTTAGCTGTAGACAAAAAAACGAGTAGTTTTGGCGAATTAACGCTTGCTATATTTGAAAATTTAATAAAGAAATAAAATCAGTTGGTACATTCAGACAAAAGTGTAAAAAGCATATTTTATAGTTACAAATTTTAATATCCAATGCATAGGCAGTTATGTTGCTTATAGGTAATTATTATAAATATCATAACTTTTACAGCATTTACAAGCCTAAATAATTACGTGTGTGTAACAATGCAATATTCGTAGCTTCGTTTAAAATTTATGTAATTTCAATTAATACACACTGTTATATTTAATTTAATTAATTGTCTTGTAAAAAGCATTAAAAGTCATCTCAATTTTCTTTGAGTGTACTATTTGAATAAAAAACCCAGTGTGAGTGAGTAGAAGCCATCTCTGATATGCCCAAGAGAAACTGAAAATCATAATACACAGAGCTGTGGGTTGCAAGCGCTTAGTCAAATCGACCCCACAGAACCGCATTGAGCGTGTGCGCTGCACAAAGGGACCGACACGACGCTTAACGGCGACATCCGCTTGCAATTTTGTTATTGGCTCAATGCCGGCTCAATCAGGCTATTCGCTATATGTTTTCACTTTCGACAGTTAGTGACTTTTTATAGCAGGGGAGCTGACCTCAACGTGGCCGCCGTTGGAAACTTGATATTTTTAAGACTTTTTTCGTTCCGCAATTCAAGACGCAGTCACAGGGATGACATAGCTTAAGGCAGAGAGCAATCTACGTTATTTCTTCTTAAAATTAAAGCTTTTTCTTTTAGGAGTATTTCGTTTTCATGTTAAGAGCGTTTACGCCGCTCACTAGCGCCGCCAATAAAAAAAAAACATATCTAGTAATTAGAGATAGAAAATCAAATTATGCTCAACAAACTATTTGAATGAAGTAATTTAACATTTTTACGTCACCTAATGAACATCTGACATGTTATGGTTTAGTTAAATACGGCGATAAAGTTAAAAGTGGCCGTAACGTCTTATTTAACTAAACCATAACATGTCAGGTGTTCATTAGGTGACGTAAAAATGCTAAATTACTTCATTCAAATAGTTTGTTGAGCATAATTTGATTTTGATTTTGACGTTTCTATCTCTAATTACTAGATATGTTTTTTTTTTCATTGGCGGCGCTAGTGTGCGGCGTAAACGCTCTTAACTGAACTATACTAAATGTGTTACTCACAATCATTAAAACTATCGGAGATCACTCTCAGCGCGGCAAGTAGAAAATAAATAAAATAAAAAAGTCCGACGAAACGAGAAACGGCTTTAAGCGTTGTATCAAACAAACTTAATTAAGTTTAGTCTGAGAAGTTTATAACTTCTGTTAAAGTACCTACCGAAGTTTTTATGTTTTCTTTTGTTTCACAACTGAGAACCGCGTTTCCTTTTATTTAAGACAACAAACAGAAACACGTTATAAGTGCCGGCAAGTGACAATAAGCACGAAGGTGAAAGCCCACATCATCAGGAATCCTCAAACACAGAGGATTGAGGACCTTTGACTAAATACTGGCGGCAGTACTAGAGCTATTTAATCGTGTTAGCCAACCAAACAGCCTTAGAACAAACAGAATTCAGCAAACCTACTCAGATGTATGTGTAAATACCTCCCTTGAGAATCACGACACAATTTTACGACTATTAGAATCGTTCTGGTTGTATGCTGTTGTTTTCTACCTTTACGCTTGTATTTGTAGTAAGAATCAGACTATTGCAGTCACAACAGTTCAGTATTAACATTGTTTTATATTATTTAGATAGCCGACAAAAAATTCAAGAAGGTTAATATTAAAAATGAAAATATTATACACCGAGACATTTAAGTGGTTGTTTTCCCGCAAGTGAGTAGATCAGACCATGCAACTAAACAACTTTTCCCAAGAAACATAGATCAAAAAACGAGATAATCTTTTAACTTTCCCATATAAACCATGCTCGGTCAATAGAGGCTTTGTATAGAAAAGTGAAAAAGTTATCTCGTTTTTTGACCAATGTTTCTTGGGGAAAGTTGTTCAGTTTCAGCGGGAAAACAGATCAGATCACTGATCTGTTTTCCCGCAGGTGGGTAGACCTGCGGGAAAACAACCTCTAAATGTCTCGTTGTATAATATTGTATTTCTCTTAATCAAATTGTAAATATTGCAAAAATGTTATACTTTATAGTGAATTGTCACTTTTAATTTTGAGATCACCAGTGAGATTCAAAAATAGCTTACCTGGAACCTTCTGCTACTGGGCAGCTCCCAATGGCTGAAGCTAGCTATGTTATCTCTAACAAACGTCATCATAACAATAATGCTACTTACGTTGTTGTTATTAGGACAGGCGGAGATAGGACGGTGGCTAGCTAGGAAGGACTAAAACAAGCAAACAAACCGAGTATAGTAATATTATGTAGTCCTCGCTGGGAACGGGACCCCTGGTCCTGAGACTGCTGGGGCTGTTAAGCTCACTGTTAGATAGATATTTCCGTCGGCCTTCGTCCACTCAATACAACTACTTTATACTTGAACATCCGGCCAACTACCAATGCGAGGGGAGGGGAGCGCTTATAAAGGACGCGCTCGCCAATTTAGGATCATTCGTATCTTGTTTCTTGTCGAATCAACATGTGTGATCTCAAGTAGAAGCACCAACCTATACAACCACATAAAAAATGTATCTGCAAAATTTGTGAGTAAATTCTAAATACCTACTGAAAACTTGCATTAGAAGATAAATGGGTAAGTACCTTTAACTTTGTTGTACAGGTTTTTTATGGCAGAAGCCATTAGAATTGTTGATTGTGCCTTTAAAAAATGCTTATTATATAACTTATTTTAGCAAAAATTGTTTACAAACGTCGTTTATACACAGTCCGTTCACTAACGTAGACTTTTGTAACGAGTTTACAGTCTTATTTTATTTACAAAATTTAAATTTTATCTACATTAACTTGGACCAAAGAGTCTTATTCCGTAGTGGCTACATTTCTGGCATTTACAACAGCCACTCTGAGCATCTGTTGAGATCTCAGCGAGTCTTGGAGTGGCACTTGTCTCCCTATAGCACGGAGAAAATGTTTACCAAATAAGGAACTCCTGTTTAATGAACTATTCGCATTGAATTACGAATCCTTGGACATATCAAAAGTATTCTTTGGTACAACTTAAGTTTTTGGAACTCTTTATTTTTATTGCATTTTAATATCTTAGGAAAACCAAGGTTTACTATTATTTTTATAAGGGTTTTACCAATTTTTCGAATTATACTCTGGCTTGGCTACTTTGTTGAACCAAATTTTAGCTCTGCTCCTTTGTCAAAACTTACACTAGTGATCCCCGTTGGTTTAATTTTATGAGTGATCCTGATTCATTTCACAAAACCATATGACAGCTTTGAAAAATTGAGTTTTAGCACCACATTTACGCTGTACGATCTAAGTAACCTCTGATTACAAACACTAGCTGTCTCCGAACGGAAAACTTCGTTCATATTGAAGGATGGGCAGAAGACTTGTGTGGTGGGACGTCAATCAGTTCTTTGCGTTTCACCACACTAAATAGTTGCTTTGAATTGCTTGCTCTCTTAGTGTTTTGCACAGAAAACCATACAAGTCTAGCCTTGTTTTTTTTAAACTACTTACCTAAGCATAAACTATAAAATAAGCGAAAATGCTTTGCGCATACACCAAGGCTAGGGTACGACCCCGGGTTATTTAAGACTCTCAACCTCTTCCTTTGTCCAGCTACTAAAGCTCGACGAGGGGAGGGCAGGTATACCCGCAAAACAACCAAGTACCATCCCTTCTCTGCCACGGGGATGATTCGGGATCACGAATGGCGAGCACAGAGTTCTTACAAGTCTAAACTAACCAGGCTAAACGGAATAATAGCTATAGCTCAGCGACGTCAGCACATTGTCCATTTAATACAATTCGAACACAATAAGCCTTTTGTCTCTACTCTGTGTACGCACATAAATGTCAGCTTGGTTAAGTTCTTATGTATTCATATAGTATATTATGTAATCAACAGCAGTGCCAAACCAACAAGTTGGAGTTTCAACTAGTCCAACAAAAGGAAATAATAAAAATACAGTGGACTGTTACAAAAGAAAAAGAAAAGCAAAGTAAAGCCTTGGTTGTTCAAAGTAGACAATAAACTTATGAACGCTGTAAACAAAAGTTAGGAAAATGTATTCATAAAGATCTTATAGTACTTACAGTCATAGCGTTCTTCTTAGTCGTACGTCGGTGAAATTAATACTTTGTTTATAATACTTGTTAAAAAAAACGCTAGGTATTGTTATGTTTTTTCAATAGCGTTTTTCGTTATTTCCAGACTTAAGTTCAGGGGATAATGCACTATTTGCGACCGTTTTGCTTGTATGTAGATCGACTGAGGGCGCTGTTTCAGGGTGGTCAGCGTCTTTAGCGTTTTTCAAATACATTCACAATGTTTTCTGTGATCGAACAGAAAGTAAAATAAATAGGAATATCAATTTATAGTCATAGTCATAGTCATATTTATTTATTGCGTCATATAGGTCAGGGGTTCCCAAACCTAAGCGCCCTGGTGCGCCGTAGAAAGTAAAGAGGGGTGCCGTGAGTCGGTCCTCTATCCGATAGAACAGATAGAGGACAGAGTCTTCTCATTATTCGAAACAATAAGTATTCGCGGGTACCTATTATTTGCGCCGCGACAAAATACTAAACTTGTATGTGCGCCGCGGGCAGAAAAATATTGGGAACCCCTAATAATAAAAAACATTTTTTTTTAATATAGATATAGGTAGTACAGATCATATAAGTTTTGAAATCGTGACTTTTAAGTGTTATTATACATCTCGACATTTCGTGTGAAATGGTTTAAGAATGCCGATTTATAAAATTGCTCTTATAAAAACTTTCAACATTACCAAAGTGGCAAGTGTTCCGTGAAAAGTCCGAGGAAATTCCTGCATAGACATCGTGTTAACGAAGCAAGGCATTCGCTAGAAAGAGACGGGTGTTTTATGATTTGCCATCACTATTGTCGTTTCCTACTGGGAAGTCACGTGAAGGTGTTGCCATTTCTGGAGTCGTCTTAAGAATAGTCTTGTGTGTGAATCTGTATGGAAATTAACATTGACACCGAGCCTATTTTGAGATGATCCGAAATCGCTGTGCAAAATACAATATTGAAGAATCCGAACCACCAACGGGCGCGGAGCTGTTTTTTTATTAGTATTTTTAAACGTTATGGAAGGCATTCAAACAGTTAATTTAAAATAATTGTTTAAGTTTATTATTACTCTTGTAATTTTTAAGTCTATTAAGAGCGTTTACGCCGCACACTAGCGCCACTAATGAAAAAAAAAACATATCTAGTAATTAGAGATAGAAAATCAAATTATGCTCAACAAACTATTTGAATGAAGTAATTTAGCATTTTTACGGCACCTAATGAACACCTCACATCATCATCATCATCATCATCATCATCATCAGCCTACACACGTCCACTGCTGGACATAGGCCTCATAACACAACACATGGGTTTAGTTAAATAAGACGTTACGGCCACTTTTAACTATAACGCCATATTTAACTAAACCATAACATGTCAGGTGTTCATTAGGTGACGTAAAAATGTTAAATTACTTCATTCAAATAGTTTGTTGAGCATAATTTGATTTTCTGTCTCTAATTACTAGATATGTTTTTTTTTCATTAGTGGCGCTAGTGTGCGGCGTAAACGCTCTTAAGCAAATTTCCATTTCACAAAAAAAAAATCTATTTCTTTTCCTATTTCTGGTTAACATCAAAAGTTATTGAGTTCACTGTTCTTAAGTCAGATTCTTTTAATATCGTTAAATACTTTACACAATACAAATGCAATGTAAACAACGTTTTCGCAGCACTTACTTGAACAACTTTTTGCCAAAATACGGATTTAGTAAGGCTAATTCCGTTCCTTGATCCGTATATTATATTATTCTATTCTATTCTATATACTTTTCCTATTGCTTGCGCAAAAATAAGGCGACGCATTGGAAATTTACGTGGCGGGAATCTTGATTTTTCCCAACAATTACAAAACATATGAAAGTGATATTTGATGACATGATTTTTCATTTAATTGACTTCATTTTGCTAGTTGCAGAAACACGATTTGTTAACTTTTATAACAGAGAAAAAATCTCAAAGTAGCCTTTTTTAAAACATAGATTTGCATTTTACAGGCAAACCAGACCGATTTAAGCATCTAAATTTTCTTAGTAGATTAGTCTTAACACATACTTCAATATGCTAGTTCATTTTCTAAAACTTATTTATAGTTTTATTGGAAAGAAAAAAAAACAGTTTTTCTTATGGTACGGGGCGCAAACGCTCCGTATTAGATTAATTGTTTAGCGGTGCGTCGCCTAAATGCCTTTATCAAAACACGTTTACGAGTCGGTCGCTTTACGAATTTATCTCTGTACCGCGATCACACTTACCTACTTACTAGCATGCAATTATAAAACAGTAATGTCTTTAAATGATTTTCCTTTTTTTCTTCCGGTAACTAGTTCATAATTTTTTACTTTGTTAAACTAGATTTATTGGTGTGTTGTTATAAGTGTGTTTTTATTTTTCATAAATGTAATTAGTGTTTTTATCCGTGTTAAAAATGTAATTATTTTAAAATGCATAATGTGAATGCGTGATGTTATTTTTTGGTAAATTTTAGTTTTCATTTATGTTTTGTTTATTTCTCACAGCTTACAGCTCTCTTCTATAAGCAAGCACCATAGCGTAAGTAGCATACCAATACGTACCTAGCTGGCATCTACCATCTTATTTCAATCTGTGACCATAACAACAATGTTCTGCATTATGTTCCTGTCCGAGTGTCTGAGTGTTTGTCAGAGTAAAGTTAGAAAGTTCTTCAGTGGTTGAGGATTCCAGGTGCATGGTCATTCATTACAATCATTTACCTCTAAGGCCAAGCGTTTTATCGTTGTAATTTAAGGCGACGCATTGGAAATTTACGTGGCGGGAATCTTGATTTTTCCCAACAATTACAAAACATATGAAAGTGATATTTTTCATTTAATTGACTTCATTTTGCTAGTCGCAGAAACATGATTTGTCAACTTTTATAACAGAGAAAAAATATCATAATAACCTCTTTTAAAACATAGATTTGCATTTTACGGGCTAACCAGACCGATTTAAGCATCTAAATTTTCTTAGTAGATTATTCTTGTGTGTTAAGAATCAATATTGTAGTTCATTTTTTTTAAATAATTTTTAGTTTTAATATGAAGGGAAAAAAACAGTTTTTCTTATGGTACGAGGCGCAAACGCTCCGTATGAGATTTATTGTTTAGCGGTGCGTCGCCTTAATAAAAATATTTAAAACAGTGAAGCTCTTGTAAGAGAATGCATTAACAGGTTTACTTTAGCCAAGGCCCGGTGACGCTGACAATGCCGTTTCAGACAAAAAGCAACAACTCTAAGTATAGTTTATTTTATTGAGATTTTTGAGGCATGAAGCGTAGGTGAAAGTGTGTATTTCATCATCTTCATAGTTTAATAGCATATAATTAAATTGACTCTCATACAATAATAATAATAAAATGGTTTGCCGATAATACAAATACTAAGGTCAGCTACGAGTTACGCGAAGTTACTACGTGATTGAGTGTTTATGTGTGCCTTTACTAATGGGGCATACTAACAAATGCATGAACCTCCGTTCCGATCCGAACCCCTCGAAGAACCTAGTAGGGAGAGGGCACACGGCTTGCGTGATGCCAATCCCTTTAGAAAGACAGTGACAGTGTTCCGATCACTCGGCTTGAGGAACCAAAGAAGTCGGTTGAAGCTGAAAATGTCGTTTGAAGCATTAGCTAACTCTTTCCAAAAAGCCTCCTTTTTAAGCTCATCTCCGCTAAGCTAACTTTTGATAATCCATTGCCACCAGCAACTATGATTACGTGATTCAGATTTTTATGTCGCAGTATACGATATTTCGTAGCATAGGGTATATCGTAGTATAAGTGATGTCGTAGCGCGTCGTAGTATAGGCAAAGTATAATAATGGGTACTACGTAGTATAGGATAATACGTCGTAGCTTAATGTGACGGAGGGTAAGATATACACACTTTCAGATAACAAAATACCTTACAGATCTCGAACCAATCGGCCGGCGTATGTACACGTACTAACATACTCAAAACGAAATTGGAGTCTCGTTCAGAGAAGCAGTTTTTCCAGTAGTTTAGGATTCCCGAAAGCGGTCTTTATCCGGACCGGATCTTTACCGTCCGTCGGCATTATCGTCACTTACCATTAGATAAGATTAAAGCCCAGCGCTTCTGTCAGTAATTACGTCAGACAGTTATGATAGAGCTCTGCAGATCATTAAAAGGTATACTTTTAATAGTTTAAGACACATTAACGATGAGGTTGGAAACACATGAGAGCTGCTACTTATGTTGCAAACGTCAATCGGCTACGGTAACCGCTTACCATAACCGTATGTCCTTTGCTAACCTTACTCTAACTAAGTAAATAGCCTATATTCTCTCCCGCTGCTGAGCAAAGGCATCCATCATTGAAATCAAGTCATCAGTCAAATATTGGTTTAATCTCTACGCTTCAAACCCGGCTATATGTATCGGATAACCAGAAACACGCTTTGGCCGACTTGGGAATTGTACCTAGAACCTCTGGTTATCAGGCGGACCACTTAGCCACTCTAGCCGTTACCTTAGTAGTATAAAAACACCATTTTCACCCGCTTCGTGAAAGATGAGAGTTTGCCATAGAACTTATAATTACTATTAGTATGTGTGCCACAAGTGCCAGCTGGCTGATTAATGAGTAAGCATACAGTCCCCGAGTTGAGCTATGGGCGTGCGGCCCTTAAATAGATTGCATATTACGAAATATTTATTTCATGTCAGTCGATATTACAAGCCTGGCGTGTTATCTTTCTGATAATCTCATTTTTATATCTAACACAGACTGGAAGGGACGAACGTCAGGAAGAAAACTATTATACAAAAGGATTATTCGTAGTTCTATTTTATATTAAACGATTTCAAAGATTTAATTGACACTATTCATCACCTTATCAATTGTTAAAAAAAAAATTGGATGTAAAATCATTTTGCTTCTTAATCTCAAACAATCCCATCACTAAATTAGACCAAAGACTGGAAAATCTAAGTAAGCAGTTTACAAGTATAATACTTTTAAAAATATTGCAAAGCTAAATTAGGATTCAATCTTGGTTCAGATGTTTCTCCCTCAAACATGCGTACAATGTATTGTTGGACTTATTGTCAGTTGTCTTTTGACTACCCACATATGTCTTAAAACAAGTCTTTGCCTGCAGGAAATTGATCGAATCAACCGAATGGACGAAGAGGAGAACTCCATGGATTTTTACGAGAAAGATCTAGCCCAGATCATGAGCCACAATCACGAGTATTTACCTCATATGTTCGACAGCCCTGCCAAGATGCCAGAAGATCCTTACTCGCGCGAGAGCGTGCCGTCCGAGACGCCAGGCATACCGGCCCCGCCAGCTGTACCTGTGGTATCACCAAGTGCCTTTGTCCCAGCGCTAAAACCAACTGTCGCAAAACCTCAAGAAAATAAGAATGAGACGAAACAAAACGCGAGCGCAAGCGACCAACACATCAACTTCGCTCTCACCCCTCTAGACAAAGGCTATTTCGATCCTGACCAGAAACAATCGAATGAGCGTAAGTGTTACCTTGCTATTAAAACGTACGGTGAGACAGCCTAATGATTAGTGTGGTGCAGCAATGTACGTACAACATTAGGAAGTTACGTGGCGGTTGTGACAACACTAAACGGTTTTTGAATTAATTTTGCAATGCTTGGTTGAGTTAGCGGCTACCTGATCTGATTAAGTAGGCTTAGACGGGTAGACATTGAAGTAGTAATTATTCACTCGCTTGTATATCGAATAATGTGGAGTGCTCAAGGCTTGCGTTGTATTGTAGCTGTAGCGAACCGAGTGGATGGGCAGCACGAGGGCGGGGGGCCGACCCCCATCGAGCTGCCTCCGCGCCAAATCCGACAGAACCCAAACCTGAGCAAAACTAAAAATTTGGTAGCTGATCAACTAGATCGATTGAGGATTGGACTGTAAGTACCGATGTTATTCATATTTTTTTTGTGCTTTTAATACATCGTGAGCGTTCTTGTACATTATTCCACTGTTAATTAAATTACACAAAAGTATAAAGTCGTATTTACTGTTAAGTAATGTAGAGATGCTTGCACAGCATTTTATTATAAAAGATTTTTTGTTGTTGAAAAAACTTACTAACAAGACTAAACCTAAGCAAACCTTGGATAAATCAAAGTTTGCGTGCAAGTAGCTTATTCAAAAATGTGACAGAATTATGCAGTTTCATACGCGTCCTATAAAAATAGAAAAAAAGTTAAAGTCATGTACCTACTGCATATTAATAATTTAAGTTAAAAGTATGGAATACTGAACAACACGTGACGTGAAACTTCAAATTCGTGTCTTTCACTTCTTGTAAAAAAAAAGCTTCCAATTTCGGAACGAATTTTTATTTGAAGATTGCAGTCTTATTATGTATAACACAAATTTCTTATGATTACAGAAAAAAGGGTAAGATGTGTTTAAAATTCTTTTCGCTTAAGCCGTTTCTGAACAATATTATAATTTCCGAATGTAAATATGTTTTGGCAGTCATAAATTAATACGATTTATTTTTTATCAGTACTAATTAATATGGCATTGCTTACAATTCGAAAAAGTGTTGAAAAAAAGGCCACGAGCGGGACTTGAACCTGCACCCCACACACCGGGTCAGGTGCACTATCAACTATGCTATCGCAGCTCGCTCCAACCCGCCAAAATTAATCAACACTATCTAGTTTTGTTTTGTTTTGCCTTAAATCAATGTCGATAAATACGTATCTATATTTAATTAGATATGTTTTTAAACTATGTTAAAATTATAAGATCTAACCGAAATTTGCGTAAAACAATATAAGTAAAGCCATTGTTTAGTTTTTAGCTATAGTTGGTAGGTAAGTATGTGATGTATAATTGCGAAATAAGATCTATGTTATTAATATAATAGAGAGGGAATTACCCGACCTGTAAAAAAAAATGGGAAATCGCCTTAATTGCGTATTTCGTCGATTCTTCTTAGTACCTTAGTTTTCTCCTGCCGTAGACTTACAAAACGGCATAGTAATATTATAGCAGTATATCGATCCGATCCGAACCCATCGGAGAATCTAGACGAAAAAGTGGACACGCCTGCGTAATGCTTTGTCATCTAGAAAACTTCTGTGTCTTGATCACACGGTTTGATAAAAGTACTCCCCCCCCCCCTTGAAGTACCTCTTTTAAAAAAGTACCCCTTAAGTCTCCCATAAAAGTCCGGTGACGCTGAAAACGCCGTTTAAGGACCGCAGCAAACTTTGACAAAAACAAATTGCTGTTCAATTATACTTTATATAATATCGATAATTATCTGTACACTAAAGAGGAGATCACTGCTAAACTGTGACGTTG
Source organism: Eudonia lacustrata (assembly GCA_947562085.1). Taxonomy (NCBI): domain Eukaryota; kingdom Metazoa; phylum Arthropoda; class Insecta; order Lepidoptera; family Crambidae; genus Eudonia; species Eudonia lacustrata. The sequence continues at coordinate 23,352,562 of OX387339.1, read as the reverse complement.
CAAGCGCATCTCGCTCCTATGGAAACAGAGAGAGAGAGAGAGAATACCATAAACAAAAAACGACTACGGAAGAGGGTAGATCGTTTTGTCTGCTCATAAAAAATCGACCCGAATTAATTCCACTAATTCCGTGATCATGGCGCATGCAACTGTGCCGAAATATCGGATACTCACAAATAATAAACATGGTAAGAATCCCGTTAGTAATCACTTTGATGCAAGTGACCACAGTAGTTAAATAGTTATACCATAAACACGATTAATAACGGAGCGCCACCGCGTATCGGACTAGTGCAGCGAACAATAGCCGCCGCTAATGGTATCACCGCGAACAAAGCAGCTCGGTAAACCAAACACCTAGATAGCGTTACAGCCTATTTGGACTGAATGTAACAGCTATTCTGCAAGCTTACCTTACTATGTAGGTATATAAGAAAGAAGGTTTCTTTGTTGCGTATGCGTTCGTAAAACATTCTTTTATCCAAACTTTGATGATGAAACGCGATTATTAAGAAAACCGATCATAGGATTAGGATTCAGTTGTTCACGTAGATGAAGTAGTGGTCGAACCGCTAGTGCATTATGTTTAATATTTTTTAATGGTACGTACTGTTTGTATATTCGTATAACTTCACGGGAATACTCACACACATACACACAAAACACAAAGACAAACTAAACAAAAAAAATGAAATGGTGACTATTTCAATATTGTCTTCCTAATTTTTTGTTACACTAATTATTGTAATCTACATAGTAACAAGCCGTTATTTTGACATTCAAGTTAAGTTAACAGCTGCATGAGTATGGAGTAATAACTTCTCACAAGCGAGCAGCATCCACAAACTAATTTCGTAAATGAATAAATACATAACTCCTGGTAAGTTTCCGTCTTATTAATTACTAGCTATTGCTTGCGGCTTTGCTCATGTGGAATAGCGATTTTTTGTTATAAAAGTCAAAACCCGTCAAAACGTATAGGGATAATCCTGAAACACTTCATAATTTCTTCAAAAACGACAGTTTCCCAAAACATTCCTCCCCTATTGCACCGGGAATGTTTTTCGAAAAATGCTAAAACACGTCATTCTTTATTTTTATTGTAAAATCTAATTATCGATTAAAATAATTAATTTCTTACTTTAAAAATAACGATTTCCCCAAAAAAAACCTTTTTCCCTTTTTTACTCATTTAAAGAAAAATAAACTAAATTCGTGAGACATGTCATGCTTTAATTCTATTCAAGAACCCAAATACCCATTTTCATGTATTTAACTTCAAAACTGACGGACTTTCATACAAACTTTCACCCCCTATTTGACCCCCTTAGGGTGTGATTTCCGTAAAATCCTTTCTTAGTGGCTGGTTACGTCACTCAATTAACCTACAGTCCAAATTTTATCTAATTAGCTTCAGCGGTTTAGGCTCAGCAATGATGAGTCAGTCAATCAGGACAAGTCATTATATGTATATAGATTACGGCGCGGCGGAACTCTAGTTAACTTTAAAAATGTTCAGTGCGCTACGGCGCTACAAAACTGGTTAATGCATTTACACTAACATTTACACTAATTTACGTGCAATGTGAAAAGCGGACGCTTATAATACTTGTAAGCGACCATCTAGCTTTATTCACGTGGCTCCGCTGGCTTAATTAATCCGCGTAGAACCAAATGAACAATAGTGAAGCTTGTTCTGTTATTCGATGTCTTAATGAACCGTTATCAAATTAGGATTGTGTTCGACAGTTCTAGATAAATTCGAACAAAAGTAGATCGTATTAGATCGTATAGAGAGTATTCGTGTATTGTTTTTTACTCATGTAGGTATGTATTAAATCCTTTAAAATAATGATTGTAGTTCAATACACGACTATATTGTACTAAATCAATAAATTGTGCATCATCAGTACGGTCTAAAAGAGGACACATTGAGAATTTCCGCGGTAGGTCTCTGCAAATCCCACATCCTTACTAATAGTCAAGGGGTTGGGGGGCATTTACAACTATTCATTTCTAGATAATATTGATTATTTACATAGCTTGTCAGAAAAATGACTTTGACACTGGCTAAAGTGCTAACCGTACGAAGCCATTTACAACTAAGGGGAAATAAAAGCCTCTTTTCATGATTTTGACAGGTTTTGTTGTTTTCATTTTTACTTTTATGAACATGCTTCATAAAAATTTGTCAAACAAATGAATTGCGAAATACGGTAGCTCAACGAATCAATTTGAATTTTCCGATTTGAATTTGATTTGGATTGTTAATATATTTTTTAGATCTCAGCTAGATCTAATCTAGCAAAAAGAAGATTAATTTTGACGACCTCCTTGGTCGAGTGGCTTGAACACCGGTTTTCATGGTGTCGCCATCTCTGAGGTCTCGGGTTCGATCCCCGGTCGGATCAATTTAGAAATACCTAATTTTCTAAATTGTTTCGGGTCAGGGTGTTTCATATGTATAATAAGTATGTATTTAAGTATATTAAGTATGTTTTATCCGTTGTCTAGCTAACCATTTCTCGAGTTTCTTAAGGAAGCTTTTCTTGGGGCTAGATAATTGGTGTGAGTGTGGGAAACATTTATTTTATTTATTATTTTAATCTCGCCTACACCTAAAGTGTGAACGGCCAGCAACATTTTCTTTGTAATCGAAATATAATAATTGAATAGATCTCGAAGATATTATTTTACGCTCACTCTTGCTTACGGCGATGCAGGGAAAACAACTCTACCATACACTTACCTAGTTTCTCAGCAATAACTAACGATGTCAGTATATCATCGTTCATGCATATTATACAGACTAATTGGTAGAACAAGTCTTCTGTAACTAACTTGTAGTCGTCTATTTCTTAGTTTAAAAATAGCTTATGTATTAAACTTATGCTCGGGCATATTTTTTATTCAGGCGAAAAAATATTTCATTTTAAATATTAGCACTTGAGTTAATGCCACCTTGTTGGCAATGAATTTAGGCAATATTTGAACGTATTTCCAATAGTTTTAAAATTACTTAAAGCGTATTGTGTTTAATGTAGTGCATCAATAACTTAATACATCAAGCACAAAGGAGATGTTCGTTTTTGGGCCCTTATTTTATTACAGTTTTGAAGTGATGCTTTTCTGATAGATCTGCCTTCTGAGATGATGTTTCCAAAAAGAAAAATATATAAAAGGCCCCAACATAATTTAAAAAATATTTAGAAACTTGAAATCTTGTTTTCTTCATCAAGCTTTTCTTATTATTTTGGGGTTTTAATGAAAGTTTTAAGTGTTTAATATATTGCTGAACTTATTTATAAATTCTAAAAGGTATTTTAAGGTTTCAATGCAATTTCCTGCAATTTCCAATTTCTTGCGGTTGCTGGCTGTAATGGATAGTACCATTGCATTACTAATTTAAAAAATAAGTTATGTTTTTTAAATACATACATAAAAGCGAAGTTGCCAACGTAGAAAAAGTTTAGGGTTGCTATTTTATGAATTTTTATATGACCTTTTTTATTATAAAACACAATGTTTGGGTATGTTTAAAAAATATATTAACACATGGAAAGGTTCCTTATTTTGTGCTCTTTTCATAAAATATAATTTCATCACTGTAAGAATTAGGGGGCCCAGCCTCCATACAAAAATGGAACATCTCCTTAAAAAAAACCATCTATTTTTTTAAAATTCGATACCTATACGTTGATAGTCTTTGAATAGTTACATTTTAAGTAGCTAGGGTATTGCTACCCACAGTGTTTGTAAAAAAACAATTGCCATCTAGAATATCTACACGATTTTTGAATTTCATCGAACATTATGAAAATCGAAAACGAAACAATTTAAAAATACGTTTTGTTTCGAATAGTCGCCATATTTTATTTTATTTGAGACGCATTTAAAACTACAGAGTCCATATAAAAAAGTTTAATTAATTTCAAACTGAAAACTTAATCGGTTAATATTATGAGAAACCTATAGTGTACGTAGTACTAATATAGAATCATTGAAAATGTGGTTATGTAAAGTTATGATAAATAAATAAATAAATAACAATTGTATTACTCAGAACTTTATAAAACAAATAAATTAATAAATAAAATATGATTTACCTTTTAGTTAGTTACATGTAAGCTCACATTCAAATGCTTCCATAGGGATCCAGTATTTCTGTAAATAATTCTAAATAAAGCGGTGACATTTCACATAATATTTTTATTTGTGGTGGCTTGTGTAATAGCTTTTAGACTTTAGACTAGCTTGTGTATAAGCTGTAAATGCAAGCTGTTAGCTGTTCTAAGAATTAAATAAATTAATCCTTTTATCGATACTTCAAGCTTATCAAGCGGACGCGTGGAAAATCAATAATTGAAATTTGAACGCCAAGACGAGTAATATAATAATCGATGCGCTTGCTATACATCTAACTGAAGGCTTTAACTTAAACATACAAGTTTAAATTAACACAGACTATGTCCCACGACCCGGTCAACCCGAGCCGAGGTCCGAGCCTTTAGAGGCGCCCTCGGGTGCTAGTGCGTGATGCCGTTCCCTCTAGATTTTTGCTGACGGTGATTCGTTTCACACGGCTTGAGGAACCCTTTAAGTTTATCGCTGCCCCCAAAAAGCCCGGTGAAGCTGAAAATTTCGTCGGAGGAAATCAGCAATATCTCAAAAAAAAAACAAAAAAAAAAACAGAATATGTTTAATGTTTCATAGATTTGGCATCAATATGTCTGTGTTCTCTGAAAACTTTTCAAGTGTGTTACAAGTACTATTTTACGTTCTATTCAAAATCTTAAAATATTATTAACACATATTGATTACAAATCTGTTGATGGTAATTATAATTGTTATTAGCTTTAGGTATAATATCTTAAGGTATAAATAACAATAATATAATATTTACATAAGTATTGAATCGATAAGTCTATAATTATGTGTTTATGAAGCCCCATTTCGAAATTAACACTTTAACATTTTAAATGTATCGTTTTAGGCAGCACATAAGCGTAAGTTTTATTATTTGGTTAGCTTTAAAAGCGTGTTTGTTGCATGATTCCTGATTGTTCCTTTCTTAATTACCTACTAGTTGTTATTGGGAATCAAGGTAACAAACAGTGACGGCGCTATGTGCCAACAAGACGTGCCACAGTTAGACATTGCAGAATCTATTACAGGTTGAATAAGGAGTATCGGTTACCCGTCTCTTTACTGCCAACCAATCTGGAAACGTTGAGAATTAGTAAACCAGTTGTAACGGAGAGGTGAAATCAAAATTATTAACGTACACTTAGAAACCACCCGCCACCGCTCCCAGCATTGTCCCCCTGTTAGATGCGCATGGGTTTCCACTTGGCGAGACCCTTCTTCACTTCGACCCGACCGAAACGAGAGAGCACTACTACCTAAATTATCACAAGTGACACAGATGCACTCTCCAATGATACACGCTCTGTTTGGTCTCCCAAGTGTCCGTCAATACATGTCGCCTCATGCCTTAGTTCGGCCAAATACATTTGTTCTCGTGATATCGTCTTCCATCAACATTCATATTTGTGGTCTATGTCTTCATTCTGTGCAGCATGCGTTTATGATAATGTCTGGAGTTACAGTATGCCCTACGAGGTGCTTATAGTTCTTCATACGCATGTGTTTATCGTGCTACATAACTAAGTCGAAGGATTCCAAACTTTGTTGCCAACTCAGTGCGCAGTGCTGATTAATTGTCCATTAAATGGTACTGAGGGAACTTCCGCCTTATTGTTGAAACTATCAGGCTGTTTGGACGCAGGTGCAGCAAGGTTTGCGATCGTTCGAGTGTCGCGTACATTTTCACATAAATGTTAACAGTATTTCAACATACATCAGTTTACGTCATTGCCTAAAGTATTTCGTTTCCGTGAAAGTTTTTTAAATCTAATTTCTTAATTTCGTATTGTAAAAGTCGAAGAAGCCATTTCTTTCAAGAAATTTTGCAATTAGCAATCTTATACTTGTTTTTACTTTCTGTTGCCTGTTGTTTGTTTTTGTTTTATTAGGAAAAATTGTACTTAGAAGAAAAAGAAAATATTAGAAATAACAAAGTAAAGTAATTAGATGAAGTTTTTTAAATTGAACAAAGAAACATATTGCAATAAGTTTGTAGAAGTTTCACTGTTCATTAATTGTTCTTGGAGTACCTAACGTATATAAATTGAACTGACTAGTTATTCTTCATTGCTGGACAAGCATGTAGTTGTATATCTAAATACATACATGTCTGCAGCTCCAGCTTTAACATATTTAGGTAAATTGTTCTTTGACATTACTGTGGACAACTTTACCGCATTAAAACTGTAATTAACAACAAACTGTTCAGTAGCTGGGGATTTCGAGTGAAATATCGAATTGTCAAAATACCAGCAGGTGAGAAGACGCAAGCGCTTTATTGTTATAAAAATTAAAATTTAAAATTTAAAACCTTAACAAATTTCTATCAAAAATGTTTCAATACACTATTATTTTTCTGAAATTAATATTTTATTTTAACATCCATACTACTTATTACAAGTTTCGATCCAACTCCCGCTCTCGCTTGACCCCAAGTGTTTTAAAAATGTATTGTGTCTCTTCGTATCATGTTAGTAAAAGTTTGATCAGTAGTCTACCTACGCTTCTGTCACTTTCTCGAAAATACAACACATTGCACCATTTAACGTGTTAGGGGTCGTATGCACGAGTCAATACAGCCCAGAATTGGGCACCCGAAATTCGAAATTTGAACACATTGTTGAGTTAGAAACCCAATTGGCACATCTATTGGTCGTCTCTCGTCGTGAATATGTCCCCGTTTGAATGACATTGCTTTGCTGAGATGTGGGTTTGGTTGGTTGGTACTGACTTTTGTGTGGTTGGTCAGCTCGCACGACAGCTCGGTGTCTACGGAGAAGCCCCGCTCCATCATGACGCAGGAGTCAGCGACGGTGGACCCAGCGGAGTCCATATACGGCATTGCTGTCATTGCCGCGGTGGCGGCGGCCCTCGGTATAGCTATCGTCGGATTTGCCTATGGCTGGTATAGGTGAGTAACATAAAAAATACACTTTTAAACATTTTAATGTCTACAAACTAGAAGAATAAATGACAAGTAAGAGAGGTAACTATGTAAGAGACACCTAGAGATATCTATTAGACATGGAATCAGAATTGTGTTGTTTCTTTTTCTCAGAAAGTAAGAGAAAGGTAAGTTTTCTTTTTCATTGCGCTGATTACTTTTTTCTTTATGGTTGTGTTGGTTGGTTCTAAAAATATACTTATTTACACATTTTCTTTTGTGTCGTACGTCTAACAAAACAGTCTATCTAACTCTATTCTTGGCATAGTGGATTATTTGAGAAACTTAACTTACAAAAAATTCGAGTAGTGAAAAAAGAACACATTTTATACAAAAAACATATATAAATTCACAAAAAAAAAACTCTGCCAAGTATAGGGTTCATCGTCATCATCATCAGCTCCTTTAAAGTCCACACTGCTGGGGCACGAGCCTTCCCTATGGATGGATAGGGAATGTACAATGTATAGGTTTAAAATGTTTAAATCCTCAAGCCTTTTTGAGACTATAATTTTTTTCGAGAGTCTGCTTAGGGTGTATGCGAAAAATCATGATTCAAGGCCCACAGCTCTAATAAACTCCTGATATGAATCCATTTCAAAAACAAGCAAGCTAATAGCATTTTAGAAGATACGAAAAAAGATCTATCAAATTCCACTACCTACGCATTCAAAATGAGCGAGTCGTACTTTACAAAAAGGAATAAAGTTTAAATATTTAATTAACAAAGAGGTGTACTGGCTTTTAATGATTCCTTATCATCATCGTCAGCTCATTTTTATGTCCCCACTGGGGCACGAGCCTTCCCTATGGATGGATAGGGAGGACGGACCATAAACGACCACGTAAGCCCAGTGCGGATTGGTGGTTGTTAATGCAGCCGGGACCAACAACTTAACGTGCCTTCCAAAGCACGGAGGAGCTGGAGATGATAAGTTTTAGGTCACCCATCCGACGACCGGCCTATGCGAAAGTTGCTTAACCTTAGCAATCGCAGTTAGCGCGCGTTTACCACTTCGTCATCGAGCTTCTCAGTTACCCGTAAAGTTTTAGTTACCAGCGTTTCTAAAACTTTGACCGTTCCCAAGCATGACGAAGAGGGCCAAGGCCGCCGCTGACGTGGATTACCCGGCGTACGGCGTGACGGGCCCCACCGTCGACATGACCGGCGACAGGAAGCTGGCGCACTCCGCCCACATGTACCACTATCAGCACCAGAAGCAGCAGATCATCGCCATGGAGAGGTAAGTTTACCAACCAGTGTTACGGCATTTCAGACCCCTCGGAGAATCTAGTAAGGACAAGAAGAAACCTCGGAGAATCTAGTAGGGAATGGGGACTGATCCGATGTGAACTCCTCGGAGAATCTAGTAGGGAATGGGGACTAGCGCGTGATGCCATTCTCCCTAAAAAACCTTTGACAGTGCTTCGTTTCACACAGCTTGAGGAACCCCAAAAAAGTCAGATGATCAAAAATTTATAATCTTGAGCTCCTCCGTGCTTCGGAAGGCACGTTAAGCCGTTGGTCCCGGCTGCATTAGCAGTCGTTAACAACCACCGACCCGCACTGGGCCCGCGTGGTGGTTTATGGCCCGTTCTCCCTATCCATCCATAGTGAAGGCTCGTGCCGCAGCAGTGGGGACGTAAAATGAGCTGATGATGATGATGATGAAACGTAATCGAGTGAATACGGATAGAGAAAAAAACTCACACTAGGCACCCGGATGTTAAGTGATGATAAGGCCAATGGTAAAAACCATAAAGTTATATAACTTTATGGTAAAAACGCATGGTGGTCAAACAAGCCAGGCGGAGAAACCGCCTCCGTGGTCTAGTAACTAAGACCACCGGTTAAGACCCAGAAGTCCCGGGTTCGATTCCCAGCGGGGGGTACATGTTTGTGTACTCGGTTTGGTTGGTGGTAGGGCTTGTTTGTCCGACTGGCAAGCTACCACCATCTTATCTACATATGTCGCCATAACATCAATGTTTGTAGCATTGTTGTGTTCCGGCAGCTAGAGATAAGTAGCCAGTGCCACACTAGTTGAGGATCCCGGGTGAAGTGCGCTTCCATCATTGGCCTCATCAGGTGAGATCAAGGCACTGTGCTTACCCGTTAATATAAAAAAAACCTACCACCAATCGGGCCTGCGACCGGTGGTTTTAAAAAGTCTTTCACGGTGCTCTGCTTGTTCTGCCGAAATGTATTTTGAAGATATATGTACATAGCAGTACAGATGTATCTTCTCATACCTAGTTCGAGGGTGGTGCGAATTCGGCATAGAAGTACCTAGGTAGATCCTTTGAACGCTAGAACAACAATAAAAGTCAGGAATTTTTAATATAAAATACGGTTAATATTAAAATACTTCACTTCCTTTTCCATTCTTGCGGAGCTTCTTTTTTATTGCAAGCTGATTTCTTTCGAGCAAGATATTTATTTATTACACTGGGCTCGTACCAGCTTTGCTTCTTTTATAATGAATAACATTTTAATTTGAAGTATTTCTAAACATTGATAACTTTATGCTTTGTTTTTGTTATACGAAATATAAGAGTACAACAATTGATCAAAGTTACATAAGTAAAATTGGTTTAATTTTTTTTTTACCCAATATGAAGTTAATATAATAATCTTTATTAAATAAACTGAAGTTAGTTCTGATTATTTACGACCTTAAAAGTAAGAATCAAGCCGCAAGGGCTTCGTAATATCATTACATGTGCATACATACGTTTCTTACATAAATATCGGAACCCAGTATCAGAATGACATACCGTAGCAAACCGTAACAATTCAATATGGGATTTTCTGATTTATTTCTTTCTTTAGCCTTTTGCTAGATGAACTATATTCGTATTAAATTTTAAGATTGTATATGTAAGTGTAAGTAACTATGTATTGTAATAGATTTGATAATCAGTCGGTGATTATATTTTTGATTCCTCCGCCTCTCTGGTCTAGTGGTTACATCATCGATCTTAGACTTAACGGTCCTGGTTTCGATACCCAGCTGTGGGTACATTACTGTACGTGGTTTAGTTGGTGAACCAGCCCGGTTTTAAGTTCTCCTTGCAAGCTACCACCGTATTATTCGAGTATGTCGCCTAACATTCATAGTAGCTTTGTTGTGTTTCTACCAGTTATAAATAAAATAAGAAGTTTCTCAGAAAATGATGGTTCCGGGTGAATCTCCATTGCACCTTTAGCTTATCGCCACTTACAATCATCCCAAGCACTGTCTTATTGTGGAATAAATACTTATATATTACGAAACGGAACAAATCGATTTTATGTCCCCACTGCTGGGACACGAGCCTTCCCTATGGATGGATAGGGAGAACGGACATAAACCACCACGCGGGCCCAGTGCGGATTTGTGGTTGTTAACGACTGCTAATGCAGCCAGGACCAACGGCTTCACGTGCCTTCCGAAGCACGGAGGAGTTCGAGATTATGCATTTTTGGTCACCCATCCGATGACCAGACTATGCGAAAGCTGCTTAATCTTAGCAATCGCAGACCAGGCGCGTTAACCACTGCGCCATCAAGCTCCTATTTTACCTATGATAGTTGTACTAATTGGTTTAAGGGTGCGCCGTCCGTAAGTGACAAGTGTCATATGTTTTATTTGAAATGTCGTCGTCCATATTTATTTGATGCCGCGCGGCCATACTAATTTTGTATGGGGAATTTAAGGTGCTTAATAAAAAAATATTATTTAAATAACCACTTGATGAATCAAAAATGTAGTCTAGCAATTTGTAGTTTATCCATTGATGATTGTTAAGACAAAATCAGAGGTACAATAATTTAGATAAACTATAAGAAATCTACTAAACGCTGCCACTCGTTTTCATGATCTTTGCCCAACTTTAAATGATATTGTAGAAAAAACTATAGCGTGTTATGAATTTATGGTTCTGACAAATTGTAAACACGTTCCCTATGATACTAAATATATATTTTGTTCATTTATTATGATAGTATTTTCAATTATATTTACTTAACCGTAACTGCATTTTTGGCATTTTTTGGTCGGCCCACCCTTAAGTTAATGCCTGTGAAATTCTTTGTTTTTAAATGGAACATGAATGATCATGATCTTATACAACTTTTGTCGGAACGGGGGTACTAAGCCGAAAGTAAGGTTTAGTATACATGTGAATAACTTTTTTTATTTTCTTTAAACTTTTTTTTTACTTTTTTTTTGTTTTTTATTATTATTTACATTTGATTGGTCTACAAAAATCTAGTAGGCTACGGTTTTGACCTAGGTTCTCAGCAAATAGATTTACCTCTAATGTCATTGTACGGGCATTGTAAAGAGTTTTTTCGAGTTTTCTCTCCTTATTTGGACTAATGTATCCAATAATATTAAATTTTAATTTGTTTTTTTTTGTGACCGCTCAGGGCTACCGCAGCGTAATTTCTTACGAAATTCGAAAAATCTAAAATTATCCATTTTTATGGAAAGTTTTTAGACAAAAGTTACTATCATGTATACTTACCCTCCTTTCGGCTAAGTACCCCCGTTCCGACTAACGTTGTAGTGTAGCAGTCTTACTTAAAGTGTTTTAATTGCTTCAAGCTAAAATCTGTTTTTAACAGAGCACTTAATATCGTCGATTAAGTTTGAGCAGCAATATAATGTTTACAGCATCACTGCTGCTTTAATATTTTAAAGAAGTTACTGAAAGTGAGATACTTAGCGTCTGTATAGACGTAATATTATAATCAGACACCTTTCTATTCACAGGATTCTTGACTTCGCTTGCCAGTCTTGTACATAATAACTATAGATTTTAGGGTTTTTTTTTATTTCTTTGTGTACACGGCGCCGGCATTCGAATATAGAAAGAAATGAAAGAAAAAAATATGTTTTCTCTCCACAAAGCATATTCTTATTGATAGTTGTAAAAGTAAACGATCAATTAAACAATTTTGTAGTTAACTAAAACCTTTACTTTTAAATGTGAAAGTAAATTTATTTTATTATTGTATTTATAATAGTTCTCAGCCTTGCCAAGACTTCAACATAAAAATACACACTTGTGGGGCATTGGATGGTTTCAATGATGGGTGTGGATGTCCTCAAATTGATAAAGTACAATGTGTAAAATATCTGAGGGTGATGTTGGACCAAAGGTTATCATGGTATCCTCAAATTGAACAAATTACATCATGAATACGTAAATTTAACTGGATATTTAAATCACTAAGATATATAGCCCCAAAAGATGTAACCAGCAGTTCGAACAAATCTAGAAACTTATTAAACGAAATCTACACCTCGCTAGTCCAATCAATAATAACTTATTGTATCCCTATCTGGGGTGGAGCACTCAAGACACGTTTCCTAGAAGTAGAGAGAGCACAACGTACTTTACTAAAAATAATGTATTTCAAAAAAAGGACATTCTCAACACATAATTTATACCAAATTAGTAACCTACTATCGGTACGAAAATTGTACATTATACAGACAATTTTAAAAAAACACAAAAATCTAATTTATGAACCATGTATAACGGGAAGGAGAAGAAAATATAATATAGTCAATATTCCCTTTAGAAAAACTCAATTTGCTAAGGTACAATTTGAATCACGCACAGCTGTTCTATATAACAAAGTAAACAAAGAAACACTAATATACAATAAATCCTTTCATGAGTGTAAATCTATAATTAGTAATTGGGTAAAAAACTTAAGCTACGACGAAACGGAAAATTTTATACATAATTAAATATACAGATATAAATACAATTGCACAATAATTTAAAGACGCATATTATATTATATTCATTTTCATTTACTTGTACTTATACAAACATTCACACATAAATACACACACACACACACACACACACACACACATGCATACCTATATCATACATATCATGGAATAACACGGTGAACTAATAAAAGCGGCTAAGGGAAACTAAAAATTAAATATTAATTATCAATATGTTTGATACATTCTTGGGATATTGTTTATAACTAAAATTCGTAGTATAACTTAAATGATTGTAAAATTGATTCTCTTAAAATATTGTTTATAACTATAAATTGAACTCAAACTTAGATGATTATAAAACTGATTGGTAACCGCTTTAAATATTATTTATAACTAAAATTATTGTAGTGAAACTTAAAATTAATTACCTACTTATAATCAATTACCTATTTAAAATTGTTTAAAAAAAAGAAAAAATTTAATTAGATATATCTGTATAATATTTAAGAAAGAGCGGAATCCCCTGCTACAGGCAATTACACGCTTAAAAGGGGGCTCCGACAACTGTTGTATACAACTGTCTTGAAAAGTAATAAACAATTTTTGATTTTTTTGATTTTTTTTTTTTATTAACCGTCAGAAATTAATTAATTTAGCTGACTGCACAGCGGACGGACAGTGCTCGACCCGAATATAATTTTATTAAAATATGAAGTCGTCCTATCGTAAATAAACGTTTCAATTTACTGCTACGCGTGATTAAAGTATCGAATGTTCCACCAAAGCGCTTGACTATTAAAGTTTTTTTTTAAACCATCAGCTATTCCAGTCTGCTTGTTTCGAATATAGTCAGTTATAAAAAAAACACGAAGTCAAAGTTTCGTAAGCAAACGTGAAAATATCTAAGAGCATTTTAACGCGGCCAACTTCAGAGAAATCACCTTTTCAGCGAAAGAGAAAATTGAATGTTGCAAGTGGCCTGAGTCTAGTGGATTTAGCCCGCTCCCGTTGCGGAGGCTGCGACTCGTTTATAATATTGCTTATTTAAAAAGCTACTTCTACCTCAATTTGTATAGATACTCTTTCTAAATAGGTCTCTCTCGTTTTATGTCGCTTAAGTGGCAATCGGGCACGCGGCCCGCCCGATGGTAAGCGGTTACCATAGAATGTCCAGCACCATCATCAGCTCATTTATACCTTCCCACTGCTGAGAAGGGAAGGCTAGTGTTCCCTTTAGATGGAAACACCTTATGGAGAACAGGTCATACACCACCACGAAGGCCCGGAATAAGCGGTTGCTCTACCAGTATCTTCATCTGCACCAGCTTATTTGATGTCCCCACTGCTGGGGCAAGAGCCTTCCCTATGGATGGATAAGGAGAACGGGTCATAAACCACCACGCGGGTCCAGTGCGGATTGGTGGTTGTTAACGGCTGCTAATGCAGCTGGGACTGACGGCTTTACGTGCCCTCCGTAGCACAGAGGCGCTCAAGATGTAGGATTCTTGGTACCTACTTGAATGAAAAAATCTTTTTACTTTTGAATAACCCTTGTGTACTAGTTATTTAAAAGTTTTAGTATTTCTCAAAGAAGGTTGGAAATGAGGAAAATGTAGGAAGACGAGGATTAATGAAGCATATATTATGTGTGTCACTTGCGAAACTGGGCGGGCCGCTCTGGTACCTACTGTAATACTTTTCTGATTATGAATTGATTACCTTTATAAATTTTTACTTAACAAATTGCGCGGACGGAGGAGTATGAAATTTTGCACACTTATAGTTTATATAGAGAAGGAGTACAGGAAGTTAATATTTTTTCTAAATTATTCATAAAAAATACATTAAGTCAATGCCAATCCAAACTCACATTCTATCTTTTTTAATTTTTCATTGCTTATGATACAATCCGTGTAGCCTTAATGAAATTACGGTCGAATTTCGACCACTGGGCGATCATTAGTAAATATAAATATTACCTAAGTTATCAATTATAATCGTAAAGGTGTGTTAAAATCTACCTCAAATAATAGTTATGAAAATGGTGATAATATTTTACTATGGCAACATACCTCAAAAGCGCGGGGTTTTCCGGTACAATCCGTGAATGTCTGTGTGTGTAGTACTTAGTACTAGGATGCTACACCGATTGTAATCCTGCTAATTAGTATTATAACATAAGGAATTGATATAAACAAATAAACTTCAATAAATAAGCGAGCAGCTAGATGGCGCATTGGTTAAAGCGCCCGGTCTGCGATTGCTACGGTTAAGCAACTTTCGCAAAAGCCGGTCATCGGATGGGTGACCAAAAACTTATCAGCTTGAGCTCCTCTGTGCTTCAAAAGGCACGTTCAGAGTATCCTTAAGTAAGTATCAGCAGATAATGAAATGTTTTTTCAATCCGTGTTATGAATAATGAAATGTAAAAATGATGTGTACTTTGTTGTTATTTGTAAATAAATTCCCGGCTGTATTAGCAGTCGCTAACAACCACCAATCTACACTGGACCCGCGTGTGGTTTAAGGCCTGTTCTCCAGTGATCGTCATACCACTTGTTTCTTGTAAATTTGACTCAACTCAGTCCATGACCACGGCCGTTGTAACTCTGTCGAAACGTGTTAATCCCCGTTTAAATTCTTTTTTGACAAACATACAAAAACAAAAAAATAATTGCCCCAAATTATCTCCATCAGGCCAGCAATATATTGAAAAAAATCCATTAATGCAAACTTCTATTGAACTTAACTTGTCTGTAGGACCGGAATGGAGCAGCGCAACGGATCCATATCGGACCCTGAGTCCGAGGAGGAAAACGAGGAGGGTGACTACACGGTGTACGAGTGCCCTGGATTTGCTACCGTAAGTCTTTTAGCTATAAAGTCTGAATTCACCATCTATCCATCGGATATCGCCAACCTAGCTGATCTTAATAAAAATTAAAAAAACTGCAAAAGAGATGTGCGTTTTTGGGCCCTTATTTTATTACAGTTTTGAAGTGATGCTTTTCTGATAGATATGCCTTCTGAGATGATGTTTCCGAAAAGAAAAAGTGAGACAAAGAGTTTGTGTTTGGGAACATTTTACTTCCCTCCTTTGTCACCGGAATGCCTAGTGTGAGTTTTGTTTACTATCCGTATTCATTCAAAACGAATATTTTCATGGCCAAATTTTAAATCTTCTCGTATATTTTTTAATTTACTTGTTGCCGGTACACTACCGCTTATTGTCTCCTTATTTGTCCTTTGCCACACTATTTGTCTGGAAGGGATCGCTTTAAACGAATAAGACTGCCTTTGCTTACTTATATTTTTAAAGGAGGACGGGCAAAAATATATGGAACCAATAACAACATGCGATATATCATTGGAAAGATTTTTTTAAGTACTTTAATTATTGTTATGGTGGCATATCTCAAGCTGCTGTGTAAAAAAAGTTAAGACGCAATAAAGCCAAACTCTTCCTTAAAAATATTCGGTGTTTATTTTTATGTTTATCATCAATTTCTTGTTTTTTTTTTGTAAAACAACATTAGCTACTAGTATTACATATAGCAAAAATCACAGAATCCGATAAAAAAAAGCCAAAGGTCGATAACATAATAATATAGCAAAACTCACAGTTCGATAAACAAAGCCAAAGTATTATTTATTTATTATCATTAGCAAAACATGCATCTCATATTTTTTTTACAAGTGACAGTTCAGTTCAATATGGCCGACTAATTAACTTCAATCGATCTATTGACGATCGATTAATACTTATCGGTTTTAGTTTTCTATAATGTATTATTTTGTAATTTTACACTAATATTGATAAAGCTTATTCGACTAGTATTTGTCTGCACAGACTACTTGAGTTTTAGTACCTACTTAAAATGACGTAATGCTTGTTAAACCATTTTATAATGAAATTCTGAAAAAAATATTTTTTGTTTACGTCTGCTTTATTGTGCCATAACTTTTGCCACACAGTGATTTGGTACTTGCCGCCATAACAATAATTAAAGTACATAAAAAATCCTTTCCAATGATATATCGCATGTTGTTATTGGTTCCTAGGCAATAATGCCCGTCCTCCTTTTCTGTTACTTGTATTGTGTATAATAGTGTAAGCAATAAAGTGTTTATCTATCTATCTATCTACGTCTCCAGGAGGCGCTTCTTCAATGGCATACTAATTTTAGTTTTCGTTACCGTGATCAAATGCCAAATGAAACTCACACTAGGAACCCGAGAAGCGCTGCTTTTATACTGTACAAGTTCTCGTTTCGTTGACGTAATTGAATGGAAAATGAAGACCGCAGGCACCCAGATGAGTGTGCAAGATAATAACAGAATCAATTTCAGACAGTGCAACATTAACCGATGGGGTGAAAATCAACTCCGGCAATGTACAGTGGCCCAAGAAAGTGGTGTACCAGTTTTGATTTAGTTTTCTAGTCATCGAAAATTATAACGACGTTCATACTAGATAATTGATACGTCGTAGGTCACTTATAAGTGCATGACATTTTAACCTTTATTACAAATGGATAAGAGATTAATTACTGTAAAGAAAATTTAAATTTTCCAAACAAAAGTAATAAAAACTATTTATATTACACAACCAAATTCTATTTGATAAAAAGAAAACTGACAATTGACATTTTGTCCAAAACAAACAGTAATCTCGCACGAAGCCACTAATACAAAAATTTAAAAAAAAAAAACAGTAATCTAATCAAATAAAGATGGCAATAGAAGTTGTCAGATCGATCTGCAAGCGAAACTAAACTTTATCGCCTATGAATCTGCCATGCGACATTCAACCTTAGGGTGGGAAACCAATTTTTTGGGCGACTGTACTCGATTACCCTCACGTGCCCTCGCTAACGTGTCCGTCAATTCTGCACACATAATTTCACGAACCGTTAGTTAATTCATCATTGTTCCATTCACTCGCGCTCGTAATAATGTGAATCGTGAATAATTGTAATAGTTCATTAATTGTTTGGAACATTCCGAATAATATATTAACATATTTTGGGCCAGCATGATTTATGATAACGATTGCAGTTTATAAACTTAAATGCTATGTAAAATTTGTATTGCCGTATGCGTATACGTATTATACGTATACGTATTATATGCCGTTCGTGCCC